>JAANYP010002168.1:0-19158 GCA_020465985.1 Centrapalus pauciflorus | reverse complement strand
ATTGTGTGTATGTTTCGAATCTAATCATCTAGACTCGAATTGTGTGTGTGTCTCGAATCTAATCACCTAGACTCGAGGGTGTGTGTGTTCGAGTCTATGTAGGTTCGAATCTAGGTATGTGCTTCGAGTCTAAGTCCTGATTTCGAATCTATATACATGCTTCGAGTCTATGGGTATGGTTTCAAGGTGATGTGAATTTCGAATCTAATCAATTAGATTCGAATGGTACTAGTTCGAATCTGTCCCTCTAAATTCGAATTTGGTTCTTGTTCCAAGTATAAGATTAATTCCTAAATCAGATTAAGTTATTAAATAACCTAATGAAATTGAAAGTATCGTTTAATTATGATAAAAATCGTAAGTTTCAAGATGCCAAACTATTTTATGCACAAATGAATTATCAGACTCTGTACGAACCCTTAGAATGTGTATGACCTGTTCAACTTGCTAAGTAACACGATTGGCTTTGTTTCAAGGCCACACATCTGTAATTAGGTGAATCGTATTAATCTGATAAGAATAGACTCACCTTGGGACGATAGGAACTACCTCAGACTCGATAACCAGAATTGACAATAACCTAATTATGTAACTAGGGTTATATAGATTATGTCACAGACTTGAAACTGAAATGCCAGACTTGAAACTGAAATGCAGGAAACCGCCGATTTGACAGAGTAAAATGATCAGCTTAATTCGTTAAGCATTATCTGACTACGGACTACAGTGAGTGACAGATTTCATTAATTACTTGCATATGTTTCGATACTTATTGGTGAATGTCATCGACTGTATGGAAACTTCCGTTTGTTGCTGCATGTTTCTTTAATACTTTATTGTATCATAGAAACGTACTTTTGACATTACTGAAGTTAGACACTTGAATGGCCTTGATTGCATGTTCACTTTTACATTTTATGTAAATACTTATCATGCTTACTGCTTATTTGACTGTTTATATATTTGCCGCTGCATACTGCATTATCCGATAGGACCGAATGTGAGATCTCCATTCACAGGAGGGAATTCTGCAGATTCCTTTCCTATATGACCTGTTTCCATACACTTCCCGTAGGGCTTCGGCCTTACATAGGGGAATACAAACTGGGTTGTGTCCCAACCTTTTTGCTGTCTCAGGACGTAGTGACTTGCCGGCAAGAGCTGATAGTATGGCATGTGTGTGGTAACTAATGGAACTCTGTTAACTCACTAAGCAATGTTAGCTTACTCTGTCATGACAACTCTTTTTCAGGAAAAGCTGATAAGGGCAAGACCATAGCAGGTAGTTCGTCCCAGGCTAAGTGAATCTGGACTTTGATGAATAGCAGACTTATGGATTTGATGACGCCTATTTTGAAAAGATGTTGCGGACTCGGGTAGCTTGTTCAGTCTTCCGCACTCTGATTGAAGATTTAGAAGCTAGTTAGACCACCATTTGATTTTAATATATTGTTGTAATTAAGTATTCATGCTGATGGACCTGTGGTATCAAACAATTAGTAATAATTATTACTTAATGAAATGAAATGTTATGACGTGTACTGTTTGTGGAAACTTGGATGTTACATAAACCCAGGTAAATCTGGTGAAATCATCAACAATAACTAAACAGTAAGCCCTTTTATTCAAACTCAAGACAGATGTTGGACCAAATAGATCCATATGAATTAGCTGAAGAGCAGATGAGATTGAATTTACTTCCTTGACCTTATGAGAAGTTTTGTGTTGCTTGCCTTTAAGACATGCTACACAATGATCATCACATATGAACTCCTTTTGTGGTAAGCCTCTTACCAGATTCTTTTTGACTAAAACATTCATGGACTTGAAGTTCATGTGACACATCCTTCTATGCCAAAGTGCAGACTCATTTGATGATGCTTTGGATATCAAACAGCTTAAAGTATTTGATTTAGATAAAAGATCTGTGTCCAGACAGTAAACATTGTCCTTTCTTGGTGTTCTTAGTAAAACAAGATTTTCAGTAATTTTGGAATCTTTTGAAAGGACAATGCACTCAGAATCTGTAAACAGAACAATGGTTTGTTTGTCACAGATTTGAGAGACACTTAATAAATTGTACTTAAGCTGTTCAACATACAAAACATCATGGAATTTCATGTTGCCTGCATTAACAGTACCTTTACGTGTAACCTTACCTCCTTTTGAGTTGCCTCCAAATGCAACAAAACCTCCATCAAAGCCTTTGAAATTTGACAAGCTTTCAGAGTTGCCTGTCATGTGCCTCGAGCATCCACTGTCCAAATGCCATCTTGTTTTATGTGGAGACCTGTGGTTGCCCTGCACAAATAGAAGCTTAGTCAGTAGTGGAGTAAACCCAAACCAAATTGGTTTTGGGTTGGCCTTGTGTATTGACATAACTAAACATCGTTTTTGACTTTTTATATTTTGTGAGATCTACTGATGGAGTTTTTGGAGAGTATTTAGTGATTATATGAGGTATCCAGGTATTTTGATCATCTTTTCTTCTAACAGTCTCAGATGATTCACTAGCAGTTCCAGATTGATGCTTAGCAGCCTGATCTGTGGTTTTAGTGCTAACAGCTTCAGATTTTGCACTAACAGCTTCAGAATTTGGCTTAGCAGTCTGATCTTTTGCATCAGCAGTTTGATCTGAGGATCTGTCCTTGACACACCATATTTGTTTAAAACTTGATTTAGGCTTTGCCAAAACTTGTTTTTGGTGTGTGGACTGTTTTTTATTAACTTTTAAAAGCCTGTGATCAACTGTTTTCTTTGGAACTGATGTAGCAGAAGATTTGACCTTTGAATGTTTTGCCTGAGTAGGATTTGATTTTGTTTGATTCACAGTCTGTTTTGCAACAGCTGGTTTATAAAAACAATCCTTGGCCAAGTGATTCTTCCTGCCACAGTGAAAGCACCTTTTGACTATTTGAATTGGAGAACCAGATTTTTCTGACAATTTCTGGTTCTTGTTTCTCTGATTTCCCCTTACCTGCTGTTGTTTGGGAAACTTTTGAACACCATGCTTTTGGCATGTGCAGACAGGAACAGTTTTCCCTCTTTTATTATTTTTTGAGGAAGATGCAGTGTTACAGTTAGAATGTACAGAAACTTGTGGAGCAGCATTGCATACACTCATCTTCTCTTTTCCTTTCTTATTGGGGGCTTGGATCTCTATGGGTGCACTCATTGTTTTATGTGCCTTCTCAGCTGTTGTGCACTCACACTCTGTGTTTTGAATCTGATCTTCTTTAGATTCAGGGCTGGTATCAAGGATAGGATCTACAGTAGTCATAGACTCATCTAATGGTTCATTGACAAGTCTATCAGCAACTTCACTCATTGGATGAATGTACTTATTGTTGTATGGAGGTGGAGTAGCCCTGTATCCTATGCCTTCTTTGGGATTAACCTGAGATTTTACCCTATCTTTGAATTGGACTTCCATTAGGTGTTCTAGCTTTTGATTAGCTAATTTAAAGTTACCTAGATCTATATTTACAGATTCTAGTTTCTTATTAGCCTCCAACACCTTTTGTTCAGTCTCTTCTACCTTCTTATTCAGAGAGTCTATTTTCTTATTTAGCTCCTTTTTCTCCCACTCATGATATGTTCTATCATGTCCCATTTGAATCTCATTGTCCTTATAGTCATTGATCTGTTTTTCAAGATCTTCTATGGCTTGCATGTATTCATATCTCCTTTCTTCCATCTTAGCTAGAGTTTTGCACATGCTCTCATTATGGTCTCTGCACTTTTTAACCATATTTTTGCATGATTGAGAGCAGAGTTTAGAATTTACCTCAGATGGTAGTTCAGTGGAGGAGACATTTGATGTTTCTGCCATTAGAGCTTGATTTTGAAACTCTTCCTCTGTCTGATCACTCCAGTCAAACACATTGTCTTCTTGAGAGACAAGTGCTGTTGATGATGATGTCTAATTGGGCTGTGAAGTCCTTGATGACTGTTGACCTTGAGATCTGCATTCTCTGGCAAAGTGACCAAGCTTATGACATTTATAGCACTCAACTTTTGATTTATCAAAAGCTGGTTTGCCTTCTGTTCTGGCTTGAAAGTTGGTCCTTCCAGTTCTTTTAAGAAACCTTTTGGCCCTCATGGTCAGCATTGCATGTTGCCACTTTAAATCCATCTCTTCAAGATCATCTGGATGAATTTGTTCTAAATCTTCAGCATTTAGAGCAAATAGTCCATCATTGGCAACAAAAGCCTCATAGTGAGCTTCAGCAGAGTTGCCATCACCACCTGAAAAGGAATCACTGCTATTAGATTTTTCAGAAGACAAAAGAGCAGTATTGTGATTATAAGAAAAAGATTTCTTTTTAGTATCAATCTCAGTCTCAAACACTCTCAGACTGTTGTACAGATCATCCAGTTCTATCTCATCAAGAGTGTCTTTTGTTCTCCATTGGGCAGCATAAACTGTCCATTCTTCTCCAAGAGATCTGAGAAACTTTCTGTTGACTTCATCTTGATCCAGGCTGACTTTTGCACTTTCTAATTCACTTATCAGTTTGTTGAACCTGTCAAAGATTTGAGTAAGGTTTTCATTCTTGCCACCAGAAAAGTTCTCATACTGCTGTTTCAAAAGATCTTTTTGATTTCTCTTGGTACTGGCATTACCAGCAAATCTTTTCTCTAAAGCATTCCAAAGAGAATGAGCAGTATAAAACTTTTTGAACTGATGTTGATAAGCATTAGGAATGGCTATTTGTAAAAGTGTAAGAGCTTTCACTTCATTCATTCTAGCCTTCCTTTCAAGTTCAGTTTTTTGGAGGAGTTTTGACTGGTTTTCCCTCATCATCAAGTTCTTGATCAACTACAGGAGGAAATTCAACAGCTTCCCATATGGCATAGTCAATGAATTGGATATGCAGTTGAATCCTGAGTTTCCACATCTCAAACTCAGTGGGCTTGAGCATAGGCACTTTGAGTCCTTGCCCAGATCCACTGCTGCTATTTTCAAATTCCATTGCAGAAAGATTAAAATTTTAAAAGAAAGTTTTCGACTTTGAAAAACAAAGAACGACCTGTGTCTCTGATACCACTTGTCAGGATCTAAAACTAATTAACCAAGACTAACTGATTTGAATTTATCAGAGTATAAATCAATAATCTTGCTTTGAATCGAAGTTTAATTAAGAAGTTTGCGGAATAACACTTAATTATTTTAACAAAGTCTTTCAGAATAAATAGCAGATAAACACAATAAATAATCAAGACTGCTTGTATTGCTGATCTCAATGATTACAATCACCTCTATTCTGTTTGATTAGACGAAGAACACAGACTGTTCTTAGGGTTTTACAACCTTAGAGGCTTATGAAAACTTAAACAAAAAGCAATTACAGACTCGAATATGCAGAAACTCTTATACAATAGAAAGACCTATTCTATGTATTTATATTGTTTCTTGATATGTTTCCTTGAAGAACTATGACTTCTCTGATAGTAGATATGCTGGAATCTTCGTGTAGATATCTTTTCCTGAAAATCAGCACTTTCTGTTTATGAAACTGTTGAGCAGCATGAATCACTTGACAGCTTGAACAGAGCAGCTTGAGTTGATTTACTCTGGCAGCTTGAACTTTTACACTGGCAGCTCGAGTTTCTTCAACTAGCAGCATGAACTTTGGATTTACATATAAACTCTACTAACAGTTTGAGAAGACTAACTAACAGCTTGAACCTACTTAAACTATATCCCAACAATTATCTAGAGTCAGATTATAGAATTTGTCTTCATCATGCTTTATTAAGGCCACATACATCTCCCATTTGGCCGGTAAAGCATCCAGAATCTTGTTAATCTTCTCCGTTTCACTATACTCCACGTCGTGACTATCTAACTCAGTTAGCAAATGATAGAATCGTGTAATAGTCTCATCCAACTTTTCGTTCTTCAAGGCTTTGAAGATTGCAAACTGCTGCTTGAGCATTTCCATAAGATTCTTTCTGACCCTCGGGTTACCTTCACACCGATTCTCTAACGCATCCCACAGCTCTTTTGTGGTCTTCTGATTACGGAAGGTGTGCAAGATCTCCTGAGGTAAGGCCATTCTAATGATAGCGAAGGCACGATTCTCGGCTTCATACAACTTTTTATCGTCATCCTTCATCTTTGCATAAGGCACAACCTTTTGTCGTCCTTCAACTTCAGCTGTAGGTGGAATGTATCCTTCGTCGATACAGATCCACATTCGCATATCATTAAACCTTGCGAAGTCGCCAAACCTATCCTTCCACCAGTAATAGTCCTCTATTTTCATCAACTTCGGTGGAGAATTCTCTTTTCCAACCTCGTGATCCATCTCAATAAACCTCTGTAGACTTGTCATTGTTTCAAATATATTTGAATTCAAACTTAATTAATTTAATTCGAAATTACTTTAAAGTAATTCTTTCGAATTTGAATAAATTCGAGTTTAATTAATTTTAAACTGGTTTGGAACTAAATTCGAAATTAAGTTTGAAGTCCAACTATATTCGAAATTATCAACAAATTCGAAGGTCCTTAAATTCGAATTCCCTAATTCGACTTTAGTGTAAAGTCGAAACCCCAAGCAAATTCGAAACCCCAATAAACTCGAAGATCCAAATTCGATTTTAGTGTAAAATCGAAAACCAAGCAAATTCGAATTGGCCAAACTCGAAGCAAACCCTAAGGAACCTTGAAAGGAGCGTATTTTGGACAAACTCGAAAATTGAGAAAACCCTAATACTCCCTTACTAAACTCGAGCGCCGCAAATTCGAAAAACGGCTAATACTTCGAGTTTTTCAAGTTTTGCAGATTAAATCAATATTTTTACAAGTAAAAATACTGATTTTGGTCAAAAACTTGAACTACAACAAAGTATTTCCCGAAATCTGATTTGATAAGCTCGAAAAACCTCAAAAATCGTGATATTAACCGTCCAAAACGTCAAGAAACCTAGGATGTTGCTTATGAACACGAAGAACAACGAGAACACCCCAAAGGCTCTAATACCACTTGTAAGGTCTTGAACTCACGGATCTATCTAGACGCGACACCGTCCAACGAGTGCGGAATCCTCGTTAGCGGCTTGACGGTAAGATCACACGCACGAAACACGGAGACTACCACGATGTTATACGAGCGACTACGAACGTACCTACACGATGATTCTCTACGAAAACACTCTCTGACTACTAGTAAACTCGAGATCGCCTTTGCTTAATTACGCTCTGAAATTCTACAAAAGTCTGATAATTATTCGAGTTAATCCTTAATTGTACTGACCAATTCGAGTTTGTCTTAGGACAAATTCGAAACAGGCCCAAGGCCCATTCGAATTTGTCCACTTGACAAATTCGAATCTACCTTATGTGCAAATTCGAATTTAGACCGAATTCGAATTTCACTATCAAGCTTATGTTTGATTTTCTGTTTTAACTTATGTTTGAATATATTTTTGAACTTTATGTTTGAACTTCTTGCAATACATTTCATAAAGTTCAAACATACAATCAATAAATATCAAACACACATAAACAGATATATCAAACACTAGTCAATATTCAATATTACGTAAGTTGACTTACACAAAATGCTAACACAACTTAGACTGCTATCGTCACACAGGGTGTACCAACACTGCTGCTTCTGTTATTCTGTTTCAGTTATCTATCTTGCTTCACTTCTCCTGTTTATGAATGGATCATATTAATAAAGCTTTTGCTAGAATAATATTAATAAGATGAATAATTTTAACATTTTAAAATTAAATAACAGAAAGTAAAAACTGCCAGACGTGAATAATGCCAGACATGAATAACGATTTTGTTATTCTGCTTCTATTATTCTGTTTCAAATACATACTGCCAGAAATGAATAAGGATTTTAAAATTAAAAATCAGTATCCTCTCGGATGTGACACAAGAGGTTTTTTAACGTTTTAAAATTAATTAACAGAAAGTAAAAGGTGCTAGACATGAATAATGACCTGAGAGGTTTTCTTCGTGATGCCAAGGTGATTATTTATTGATTATGATGTCGTGTTTTGCAAATGAGATTACATCAAAGCAACTTTAATCGAAGACCTGCAAAAGAAATCAAAGTAGAACTGAAAATCAACTACCACAAGTCATTGCTGTTTTTTGGTTGTGTGTCCATGCTCAGGTTCATTTGGAGTTTTTTGGTTGGATTAAAAGAGTCATTGGGTTGAAGAACACAACACATTAACTGGGACATAGAGATAACTTAAAACTACAAACAGAAGGATTCCCTAACAAATATCCTTACAGAAAAAAAGGCAGATCCTTGCATGCCATAAGCTAAGATCAAATATAAAAGAAATAAGGATAACTAAGATCAAATAAAAAATGCGAAAAAAACCAACTAACAAAGTTGATGTATATAATATTCAATAATTATTGATTGAAGTACCTGGTTGGGATGATCTTTCATTCTCAGAATAAAGGCTTCCCTACCTTAGTTGGTGCAACATCAACAAAATCTATTTAAATTAAAATCAATTTAGTGTTAATTGTTTATAAACATATTACTGTTAATGAGTTTAATCTGCAAACAAAAAAAAGTAACCCTTAAGTTTTATTACTGCAGCTGTTGATCTTCTTTCTGTTGACTCAACTACGACCCATGTCACCAGCGCTTCTTAAACCCAGGTTAGTATCATATCATAACCTCTCGGGGTCACTTATTGGACACACACTCACTTATTATTTTCTAATTTTCTCTGTCTATTTTTAAACATGTATCATAGAGTCCCTAAACATTTTACAATGATGGCACACTTCATTCAAGTTCCTGTATTCACTCATGTCTAAAAAAATTGAAAACAAAAAAAAAAATAAAAAACGAAACTGATGGGTAATAAGCTACTACTTATCATTATGATGCATACACACACCAAACACATAGAGATGATGAATGAATGCTCACAAAACACACACTCAAACATATGAACTGGTGTTTCTGTTTTTGTATGAAACACACAACTAAGCTATTGTGACATCATACCTAAGTAACTATTAACATATAATCAGAAAGGAATAGCACCTTAGCTATTGACAAAGGATGAACTCCAGATGCACCCTCAACATATAGGCAACGTTCACCTGAAATCTAGATAAGACATAACCCAGTCAATAACAAAAAAAAGAGATAATCCCTTGAATTGCCAATCACGGACAAAAACAAAACAAAAATCATCAAGGAGATGGTGTGTTGAGATTACAATATTCATTAAATCTGTGAATTCCGTGATATGACGTTCCTTTTTGCCTGCACATAATTCAATATTCAATTAAACGAGATGAAACGAAAGCAATGAATGATGCAAAATCGACATGTAACCTGTAGCTACAAGCAATTAAGTTCTTATGCTCCTTATTGATCTCATACGAGTTCATGCCAAAAACCCATAATGGTCTAGCAAACTCAGCCTCTAAGGAATATAGTGGCACCACTGTGTTATCAGATTCAACCTGGTAGCAGAAAACATACAGTTCACTCTGGAGGATCTCGCTCAAAAGAGACAGCAGAGTGTAGGTGAGCAAACATTTTGTCTCATACAAGCAAGTAAAACAAGAAAACATGAGACGCTCTCTTCAATTTAACAAATTTAACCAGCTCAACTGTTGGGAAATAGTTTAAGTACATTCAAGCTGTTAGTTAGACTTCTCAGACTGTTAGTAGATTTGTCATGTAAATACAAAGTTCATGCTGCTAGTTGAAGAAACTCGAGCTGCCAGTGTAAAAGTTCAAGCTGCCAGAGTAAAACAACTCAAGCTGCTCAGTTCATGCTGTCAAGAGATTCAAGCTGCTCAACAGTTTCATAAACAGAAAGTGCTGATTTTCAGGAAAGATATCTACACGAAGATTCCAGCATATCTACTATCAGAGAAGTCATAGTCCTTCAAGGAAACAAGTCCAAAAAGCAATATAAATACAGAGAATAGGTCATTCTATTGTATAGAAGTTTTCTGCATATTTTGAGTCTGTAATTGCTTTGTTGATTAAGTTTTCATAAGCCTCTAAGGTTGTAAAACCCTAAGAACAGTCTGTGTTCTTCGTCTAATCAAAACAGATTAGAGGTGATTGTAATCATTGAATTCAGCAATACAAACAGTCTTGTTTACTTCTTATGTTTTATGCTTCATTAGTTCTGAAAGTTTTTGTTAAAATAATTAAGTGTTATTCCGCAAACTTCTTAATTAAACTTTGATTCAAAGCAAGATTATTGATTTATACTCTGATAAATTTCAAATCAGTTAATCTTGGTTATTCATATTTTAGATCCTGACAAGTGGTATCAGAGCCACAGGTCGTTCTTTGTTTTTCAAAGTCGAAAACTTTCTTTAAAATTTTTAATCTTTTACAATGGAATTTGAAAATAGCAGCAGTGGATCTGGGCAAGGACTCAAAGTGCCTATGCTCAAGCCCACTGAGTTTGAGATGTGGAAACTCAGGATTCAACAGCATATTCAATTCATTGATTATGCCATATGGGAAGCTGTTGAATTCCCTCCTGTAGTTGATCCAGAACTTGATGCTGAGGGAAAACCAGTCAAAACTCCTCCAAAAACTGAACTTGAAAGGAAGGCTAGAATGAATGAAGTGAAAGCACTCACACTATTACAAATAGCCATTCCTAATGCTTATCAACATCAGTTCAAAAAGTTTTATACTGCTCACTCTCTTTGGAATGCCTTAGAGAAGAGGTTTGCTGGTAATGCCAGTACCAAGAGAAATCAAAAAGACCTCTTGAAACAGCAGTATGAAAACTTTTCTGGTGGCAAGAATGAAAACCTCACTCAAATCTTTGACAGGTTCAACAAACTGATAAGTGAACTGGAAAGTGCAAAAGTCAATCTGGATCAAGATGAAGTCAACAGAAAGTTTCTCAGATCTCTTGGAGAAGAATGGACAGTCTATGCTGCACAGTGGAGAACAAAAGACACACTTGATGAGATAGAATTGGATGATCTGTATAACAGTTTAAGAGTGTTTGAGACTGAGATTGATGCTAAAAAGAAATCCTTTTCTTATAATCACAACACTGCTCTTCTGTCTTCTGAAAAATCTAATAACTGTGATTCTTTTTCAGGTGGTGATGGCAATTCTGCTGAAACTCACTATGAGGCTTTTGTTGCCAATGATGGATTATTTGCTCTAAATGTTGAAGACTTGGAACAAATTCATCCAGATGATCTTGAAGAGATGGATTTAAAGTGGCAACATGCAATGCTGACCATGAGAGCCAAAAGATTTCTGAAAAGAACTGGTAGGGCCAACTTTCAAGCCAAGACAGAAGGCAAACCATCTTTTGATAAATCAAAAGTGGAATGCTATAAATGCCATAAGCTTGGTCACTTTGCCAGAGAATGTAGATCTCAAGGTCAACAGCCATCAAGGACTTCACAGCCCATCCAAGCGTCCTCATCAACAGCACTTGTCTCTCAAGAAGACAATGTGTTTGACTGGAGTGATCAGACAGAGGAAGAATTTCAAAATCAAGCACTTATGGCAGAAACATCAAATGTCTCCTCCACTGAACTACCATCTGAGGTAAATTCTAAACTCTGCTCTCAATCATGCAAAAATATGGTTAAAAAGTACAGAGATCATAATGAGAGCATGTGCAAAACTCTAGCTAAGATGGAAGAAAGGAGATATGAATATATGCAAGCCATAGAAGATCTGGAAAAACAGATCAATGATTATAAGGATAATGAGATTCAAATGGGGTATGATAGAACCTATCATGAATGGGAGAAAAAGGAACTCAATAAGAAAATAGAATCTCTGAATAAAAAGGTAGAAGAGACTGAACAGAAGGTGTTAGAGGCTAATAAGAAACTAGAATCTGTTAACATAGATCTAGGAAACTTCAAGTTAGCAAATCAAAAGCTAGAACATCTAATGGAAGTTCAATTCAAAGATAGAGTGAAATCTCAGGTCAATCCCAAAGAAGGAATAGGATACAGAGCTACTCCACCTCCATACAACAACAAGTACATTCATCCAATGAGTGAGGTTGCTGATAGACTTGTCAATGAACCACTAGATGAGTCTATGACTATTGTAGATCCTATCCTTGATAACAGTCCTGAATTAAAAGAAGATAAGAGTCAAAATAGAGACTGTGACACAAAGAGTGCACCCATAGAAGTCCAAGTTCACAGTAAGAAAGGAAAAGAGAAGATGAGTGTATGCAATGCTACTCCACAATTTTCTGTACATTCTAACTGTAACACTGCATCTTCATCCAAAGGAACTAAAAGAGGTAAAACTGTTTCTATCTGCACATGCCAAAAGCATGGTGTTCAAAAGTTTCCTAAACAACAGCAGGTAAGAGGAAACCAGAGAAACAAAAACCAGAAATTGACAGAAAAGTCTGGTGTTCCAATTCAAACTGTCAAAAGATGCTTTCACTGTGGAAGGAAGAATCACTTAGCCAAGGATTGTTTTTACAAACCAGCTGTTGCAAAACAGACTGTGCATCACACAAAATCAAATCCTAATCAGGCAAAGCACTCAAAAGTGAAATCTTCCACAGCAGCTCCAAAGAGAACAGTTGATCACAGATTCTCAAAAGTTAATAAAAAACAGTCCACACATCAAAAACAAGTTTTGGCAAAGCCTAAATCAAGTTTTAAACAAATATGGTGTGTCAAGGACAAATCTGTTGCTCAAACTGCTAATGCAAAAGATCAGACTGCTAAGTCAAAATCTGATGCTGTTAGTGCAAAAACTGAAACTGTTAGCACTACAAACACAGCTCAAGCTGCTGGGCATCAAACTGGAGCTGCTAGTGAATCATCTGAGACTGTCAGAAGAAAAGATGATCAAAATAGTTGGATACCTCATATTATCACTAAATACTCTCCAAAGACTCCATCAGTAGATCTCACTAAATATAAGAAGTCAAAAACAGTTTTTAGTTATGTCAATGTACAAGGCCAACCCAAAACCAATTTGGTTTGGGTTTACTCCACTACTAACTAAGCTGCTATTTGTGCAGGGCAACCACAGGTCTCCTCATAGAACAAGATGACATCTGGACAGTGGATGCTCTAGGCACATGACAGACAATTCTGAATGCTTGTCAAATTTCAAAGGTTTTGATGGAGGTTTTGTTGCATTTGGAGGCAACTCAAAAGGAGGTAAGGTTACAGGTAAAGGTACTGTTAATGCAGGCAACATGACATTCCATGATGTTCTGTATGTTGAACAGCTTAAGTACAATTTATTGAGTGTCTCTCAAATTTGTGACAAACAAAACATTGTTCTGTTCACAGATTCTGAGTGCATTGTTCTTTCAAAGGATTTCAAAATTCCTGAAAATCTTGTTTTACTTAGAACACCAAGAAAGGACAATGTTTACTGCCTGGAGACAGCTCTCTTGACTAAATCAAATACTTTAAGCTGTTTAATATCCAAAGCATCATCAAATGAGTCTGCTCTTTGGCATAGAAGGATGTGTCACATGAACTTCAAGTCCATGAATGATTTAGTTAAAAAGAATCTGGTAAGAGGATTACCACAAAAGGAGTTCATTTGTGATGATCATTGTGTAGCATGTCTTAAAGGTAAGCAACACAAAACTTCTCATAAGGCCAAAGAAGTAAATTCAATCTCATCTGTTCTTCAGTTGTTACATATGGATCTATTTGGTCCAACATCTGTTTTGAGTTTGAATAAAAGGGCATACTGTTTAGTCATTGTTGATGATTTCACCAGATTTACTTGGGTTTACTTTCTTAGGTCCAAAGATGAAACTGCTGAGCTAGTTAAGTCTTTTATCCTTAAGATAGAAAACCAATCCAATTCCAAAGTTAAGGTGATAAGATCAGACAATGGAACTGAATTTAAAAATCAAATTCTAAACAGTTTCTGTGAGTCTAAAGGCATTGCTAGACAATATAGTGCACCAAGAACACCACAGCAAAATGGTGTAGCTTAAAGAAAGAACATAACATTAATTGAGGCTGCTAGAACAATGCTAGCTGATTCAAATCTGCCAATGACTTTCTGGGCAGAAGCTGTTAATACAGCCTGTTATGTTCTAAATAGGGTTCAAGTTGTCCAATCTCAAGGAAAAACTCCCTATGAGTTATTCCATAACAGAAGTCCCCTAATAGCTTTCTTCAAGCCCTTTGGATGCCCATGTACTATCCTTCACACTAAGACTCACTTAGGGAAGTTTGAGAGTAAGGCTGAAGAAGGATTCTTTGTAGGATACTCAACTCAAAGCAAAGCCTATAGAGTATACAACAGTGTGTCTAAAACAATTGAAGAAAGTGCCAATGTTGAATTTAATGAAAATACTGCTAATATCAAAGGCACTGGTCCTGATTGGTTGTTTGATTTAGATTCACTAACAAATTCTCTGAGCTTTGTTGAGTATACTGCAGAAGCTGATGCATACAGGGTTGAAGCTGCTAACACAAATTCTCATGCTGCCAATACAATTTCTCATGCTGTTGGCACAAAGTCTCAGACTGCTGCAGATTCAACAAGTTGGGATGATTTCACCACTCTACCACTTCTGTCTTGTGATCCTCCAGGGGTCCTGAATGATACAAATCCAGACACTGAAGTGCCACTCCAAAGTTCTGAAAGAACAGCTCCAACACAACAGGAAACAGTCCCAGATTCAAGTCAAGCTGTTTCAGAAACTGAACCATTCACTGGTTCTGATGGAGATGATACAAACCTTGGAACTTCTTTTCAAACAGAGAGAGAGCCCACACTAAGAGTTCACAAGTATCACCCTCTCAATCAAATACTGGGTGATCCAAGCACTCCTGTTCAAACAAGGAAAATGGTTCAAAATGAGACTGCTGCTGCTGAACTAGCAGTTCCTGAATTCAGTCTAGCTGCTTTTGAACATGCCTGTTTCATGTCTCAATTGGAACCTAAAAAGGCATCAGAAGCATTAAAAGATTCATCCTGGATTGAAGCTATGCAAGAAGAGCTTTTACAGTTCAAAATTCAGAATGTATGGACTCTGGTGGATCTTCCTAAAGGTAAGAGAGCAATAGGTACAAGATGGGTGTTCAGAAACAAGAAGGATGAGAGAGGGATAGTCATCAAGAACAAAGCAAGACTAGTAGCACAAGGGTACACTCAAGAAGAAGGAATAGATTATGATGATGTCTTTGCTCCAGTAGCAAGAATTGAAGCCATCAGACTATTTCTAGCATATGCAAGTTTCAAAGGATTTAAAGTGTATCAAATGGATGTTAAGTCTGCTTTCCTGTATGGGACAATTGAAGAGGAAGTGTATGTGTGTCAACCTCCTGGTTTTGAAGACTACAAGTATCCAGACAAGGTGTTCAAGCTAGACAAAGCTCTCTATGGCCTTCACCAAGCCCCCAGAGCATGGTATGACACACTGTCCTCATATCTTATACAGAATGGATTCAAGAGAGGCACTCTGGACAAAACACTCTTCACTAAATCCATCAAAGCTGAGATTCTACTTGTCCAAATCTATGTTGATGACATCATCTTTGGCTCAACTAATGATAGTTTGTGCAAAGAATTTGAGGCCCTAATGCACAAAAAGTTTCAAATGAGTTCAATGGGGGAACTCACATTCTTTCTAGGGCTGCAGGTTAAACAGAAGCCTACTGGTCTATTCATAAGTCAATCAAAGTATGTCAAAGACATATTGGAAAAGTTTGGCTATCAAGACACAAAGGTTGCAAGCACTCCAATGGATCCTCATAAACAGCTCCATACAGACAAAGATGGCATAGATGTGGATATTCATCTATACAGATCCCTTATAGGATCTCTCATGTATCTAACATCTTCAAGACCTGATATTATGTTTGCTGTCTGTGTGTGTGCTAGGTTTCAATGCTCTCCAAAGGATTCTCACTTGGTTGCTGTTAAGAGAATCTTTAGATATCTTAAAGGCCAACCACATTTAGGTCTATGGTATCCTAAAGACTCTCCTTTTGAACTAACTGCTTATTCTGACAGTGACTATGGTGGATGCAACATTGACAGAAAATCCACAACTGGTGGATGTCAATACTTAGGAGCAAGACTGGTCTCTTGGCAATGCAAAAAGCAAACAACTGTCTCCACATCATCCACTGAAGCAGAATACGTAGCAGCTGCAAGCTGCTGCTCCCAGGTAATGTGGATTCAAAATCAGCTAAGAGACTATGGTATGAATTTCTTATCCACTCCTATTTATATTGACAATTCAAGTGCAATTAGCATTGTGCAAAACCCAGTGAAATTCCCAAAAACCAAGCATATAGAAATCAGATTTCACTTCATCAGAGATTGTAATGAAAAGAAGTTAATCCAAGTTACCAAAATACATACAGATGATCAGCTAGCTGATCTATTTACAAAACCTTTTGATGTGGGAAGGTTCACTTTCCTAATATCAAATATTGGTATGGTAAACATGGATTAATTGGTTTTCATTATTATCGACTCAGTATGCTAATTTAAGGGGGAGACACTGTTCCATTGAAAAGTTGCACAATTTTACACTAACAGCATGAGTATTTTCTCATGCTGCTAGTTCATTTTCTCGGACTGCTAGTTATTTTCACTTGATCTGTCAAAGTGTGCAGGGTATTTGGGTAATTTTTCAAATGTGTGCGCGGGACCCAACCTTTTCGAAACCTTTAAAGGTCCCAGTTTCGTTCAGTTGTAACTACCAGTTACATATTCTTCTTCCACGGCCTTCTGCTTTCTCTCTGAACGAATCACACATTCTTCTTTCAAACCCTAAAACCATCGTTTGATCATCCATGGAGTTTGTCAAAGAACACAACTGCCTTCCATACTCTCTCAAACACTCTGAACTTCAGCCGTTCCATGATATGATGGATTTCCTAAGACACTCCCATATCAACCATGCCCTCAATATCAATCCCACCATATACATATCGCATATCGAACAGTTCTGGAACCGTGCCACTTTTCAAACCATCAATGGAATTCCCACTATACTATCCAAAATTGATGGCACTCCCATCACCATCACTGAGGAATCCATTCGGCACCATTTGCATCTTCAAGATGCCACAGGTATAACAGACCTAACCCTTAACGCTTTACATACTGGTCTTTACAATATAGGTTATAGGGGTCCTGCTGATTCATTTACTTTCTTGAAAGCACATTTTTCTCCTAAATGGAAATATCTTGTACATATTATTCAGCAGTGTATGAGCCCCAAAAGAACTGGTTGGTCTGAGTTTTCTTCAAATATTGCCACTGCCTTAGTGTGCTTTTCTACTGGCCAACAGTTCAATTTTTCAAACATGATCTTTCAAGGGATGTTAAGGCATCATTCCCTAAAGAATGGGAAATTTTTGATGTATCCCAGATTTTTGGCAGAAATTATTGCACACACCTGCACAACTCCACATTTACATAAACGGATACATGTTTCCCATAGGCACTCATTGTCTTCAATCAAAAGGCTGATAAAGCCAAGTGCCAATTTTGTCAGTGTAGATGTTCCATTGCCCTCTGCAATGATGAACATCATTTCAGGAAACAGAGGAGAGGGTCCTGAGCAGACACAGCCCAACATTCCTGCTTCACCCCCAGGACCCCAACCCACTCCTCATGATACACAAACTCCCACTGATCCTTTTGTACAGCCAACACGCCCACTCAGAAACATATACAAAAGAAAAAGGGGACCAGGAGCTCCTTCCTCCTCCTCCCATCAGCAAGAGCCATATATCCCTGTGCAGGAGGATACTCCTGCACAGCATATCCAAAGGGAACCACTAGAGGAACCTCCCATCCTCACTCAGGAGGTGAACATCTCTTCAGAGATGGTTCATATGGGTTCTGTGGCTGGCACTACTGATGTCTCTGCAAAAGAGGCACAGGACAGTGCCAACATAGCTAAGACCACGCCCATGGCAACAGCAAGTGTGCAAACACACGCTGGAAGTCCCCAGAACAAAGAACAGAGGGGCCCAGAGGTTTCTACTTCTGGTATTGATGTCAGTGATAGATCACAAGCACCACAGGTGTTTTCTGATCTTGAGACTAGTCTGCAACTTATGCTTTTGACGGATCCCAAGCTGAAACCCGTTGTAGCTATGTTGGAATACCAAATGTCCATCATTGCTGCACAGGGTGCACAAATAATGGCCCTAAAGCAATCAGAAATGGCTCAAAATCAGAGGATGGATTATCTTCATAAAGGGTTTACCCTTTGTGGAAATAAGCTCATTCAATTAGAGCGTTTGATTCAAACCCAAGGGGCAAAGGTTGTAGGTCCTTCTGACCAAACCAATGCTTCCAAAAAGGGGGAGAATCAGGAGGTTCCTACATCAGTCCAAGCAGCTCCAACAACAACAACAGTCCAAGTAGCACCAACAGTCCCAGTTTCTAGGCTAGCAGTCTCAACAGCTTCTCAAGCTGTTAGCCTAGAAACTCAAGCTGCTCCTTCAAAAGTCACTGGAGTTGTGATCAGAGAAGGAATTCAAGCTCCATCAAGCACAGTCCAAGCTACAACATCTGCTACAAAAGACAAGGGCAAGGGCATTCTTATTGAATCTCCAAAGCACAAATTCTCCTCCAAAGAAGCCCAGATTGCCTTTGATGCTGAAGTGGCCAAAAGGTTAGCAGAAGAACAGGATAAAGAATTAGATCAGCAAGCCCAGCCCCCAATAGATGATGATGAGACATTAGGTGATTACCTAAAGGGGTTTGTGGGCAAACAAGGTGAAAAGAAGAGAAAGATGCCAACAGGGCACTCCAAGGCTGAGCATAGAAGATTTCTTATCAATTTTGCCTTTGCAGCAGGTATTCCAAAGAAAATGGCTCAGTCCATGTCTACTGAAAGGCTGCAGGAGATTCATGACAAGGAGATGGACAAAAGAAAGAGAACAAAAGTCTCTCCAGAAGCTCAACCATCCAAAGAAGTCCAACCATCAACTCAATCAGTCCAAACTAAAGCTGCTACCAGTGCTCCTGTTCCTACTGAACAAGCTGTTGCATCTATTCCTACATCTGATCCATCCTCACAAGCAAAGCTATATCAAGTTAAAAGAGTGCTGTTTGATCAACAACTGCAAAAAGCCATGGAGATAGAGAAGTTGATTGATCAGCATGATTTTACAAAGCCTCAAATCAATTACTGGTTTGCTAAGTCCCTGGATGACCG
>JAANYP010002167.1:0-57731 GCA_020465985.1 Centrapalus pauciflorus | reverse complement strand
ATCCAACCGAGGAAATGTTGCGATAGATCAACGATTAGCCTTCGATCGTTCTAATGTACGTTGTTTTCGCAGTAACTTGGATAGGACACGCGACCACATTAGATCCTGTAACACACAAGAACTTCTGAAAAACAGTTACGATTGTATAAAAGTTGGCACCGAGACCCGTTGCCTATATACGAGGCAAGAACTTTGGTATAGAGAACGCCACAAATCAACCCTGTCACCAATTGTTGATAAGTTTTTTTCGAAACGCCCACATACAGCTAAAACATACGTACGATCAAAGTTTCTAAAAGTTCGTAAGGAACAATAAGATTAAAAAACACAATTGTTACGAAAAAGGAAGGATGAGATGAAATGGTTACATTGAGTGCGATTTAGAGGAGAAAATATAAGACCAACGACTGTAGCGAGATAAGTTGCACAAGCTAGTCACGAATAAGCTATCGAAGAAGGCGAAGACTACTTATCAAAGGCAAAAATGATTGGACAGTTCACCACGTTGAAGCTTCTAGTAGTATTAATCAATGCAAGTAACGTTATCCTCTTTATCTCCTCCAAGTAAAGAACCATAAGGTTTGAGAAAAACTTCAAAATGCTTGAATTTAATGTTGACAAGTTCTTAACATGGACACCTTTATGGGCAGATGCATGGATGTGGCTAAGGACATAGTTTGGCCCTTGTTATTCTTGAAAATATAGGAAAAAAGGCTAAGGTTGAAGGGGGCTGTTTATTTTGTTTTTTTTGTTTTTGGGGGGTGGGGGGGCACTGCAAAAGTTGTGGGTTGGCTTAAAATGAGGAAGTTATTGCCCAAAAAAATGGCACAGGGGTGGGTGTGGCAGAATTTTTATTTATTTTTGGGCTTGTGTGGATGAAAGTGAGAACGTGGGCTCCAAAACTTGGACTAATATTGAGTCTTTCAACTTGGATCACCCATTAGGAAGCCGTCTTGGGTGGCTTTGCGAACAAACGGGAGCTTTGATTCCGACAATATTTAATCCATTCCATTGAGAGCATCCTGGAACATCTTGGATTGTGATCTTGTGATAGTCGCGATCTTCCCTTTAACGGATCTCGTCATCTCGGTCCCCCATGGACAGTTCTCATCATTCCCCGCCTCTTGAAAAATGATTTGTCTTCTCAAATCGTCACCTGCTCAAACAGAGTCAAGTCAGTTACATTAAAAACTCATAACATTAATAATCATCTGGAAGATCATAGTGTGTAAGCATTGTTCATTGATTTTCTTCTGCAACACTTTGAAATGGTCCATCTCCCTCTTGGCATTAACTTTGACTTCCTTTTTGTTGGAAACCGTTCCTTCCGCAAATGAAGCCACACCCAAATCTCCTGTACAAAAAAAGAATCTTTCTTTTTCCCTTGGTTTTGCTTTTGTTGTTCATACTCTTGGTGCGCTCTTCATGTGTGTGTTTGTTGGCCTGCTCATGGGTTGCTTGACAAATTCCGCCTTCTGACTGCCATCTAATCAATACTCATTCACAGTAAGGAGTTAAACCATAGGAGTTAATGGCTTAAATCCATACAAAATCTCGAAAGGTGAAACTTATAACAGAAGGCCACATTTCGATTATATGCAAACTCAACATGGGGTAGCATTGCTCCCAAGTGTTCCATTTACTCTCCCACTATATTTGATCTTAATAAGTAGCCAAGTGTACGATTCAGAAACACACTTCAGTTTGTCCATCCGTTTTGGGAATGACAGTTGTAGAACAAAAGCTTTGTTTCCCAATTTCCCACAACGTTTTCCAAAAGTAACTTAAAAACCTTTTGTCGGTCCCGATCCGAGACGATAGTTCTTGGTCAATGCCCATTGCAAGCATAACCACTTCTTTGAAAACAAATTCTGAAATATGTGAGGCATCATTGGTTCGATTGGCATGGAAGTGAACGCGCCATTATTTTTCGAAAACCGATCAAACCACAATAGCGAATTTTGCCATTTTAGTTCTTGGCCCATCCACACAAAATCAATAGTAAGTGCAACCCATGGTGTTATCAGCTTGGTATAGTGCAGAGGAGTGTAATAAACCATGGGTTGAAACCTTGGATTTGGCTGTCGTGGACACAAACAATCACGCCTTTTCACCAACAACTTTCTCCATCATAAAACTTTCATTTTGTGCCAAAAGAAATGTTCCTGCAAATAGCCATTGTTTTTTGGACCACACCAAAATGACCCATAAGACCTTCCTCACTATGTGCCTCCCAACCAAAAGTCACGTAAGAAGTGTTGGGAAGGCACAATTCCTTTGATTCGTTGAACAAAATCCAGCATGGATGAAAACTTTTCAAAAGACCCAGTTGCACAACTTTGAAAAAGCATAGCCAAAATACCACATCTTTCTCACGATACACTCTTTGATTTGTTCAAAACCTAGATTTTAGAGTCAAAGAAGAGAGTAAAGAGTACGTCGTGAAAGTGCAATCAGCCACAATATTTCCCTTACCTTTCTTTAATCGGAGACAGGTGGAAATGTCTCAAGAACTCTCATCCACCTACATGTCTCTTGTTGGCGTTTGTTGTCCTTTTAGAACTTCAAGACCTCATGATCAGAAGGAATTGACAAACCCTTTGGTCCCAAATAGTGTTGCCAAGTTTTTAGTGCTCGAACCAGCAGACATCTCTTTGTCATATTGTGATAGTTTAAAGTTGCACACGTAACTTTTCACTAAAATATGCCAATGGGTTTTCCTTCGTTGCATTACACACCGCACCAATGTCCAAACCCGAAGCATCACAACACTCAATCTCAAAAGTTTTTATCAAAATTTGGCAAAGAACAGCAAAAGGAAGCATGAGTTAAAATGAAAATTCAGTTTTGTGTCAAAGAGCGTGCTCTTGCTCTTTTGCTCTACCCTGTAAAATCCAATAAAACCAACATATCTTTTTAATCAATTCGGTCTGAGTCGTGATTGCCCAAGGTGCTAAAGTTTTTTTCCAAAAAATCGGCGATAAAAACGTGCAAGACGACATGAAAACTTCCTCACATCACGTTACGCACTTTTGCGGAGTTGGCACAATCGTGAAAATAAATAAGCCGTTTACCAGTTTCAATGCATCTAACAGATTTTCCATGAGAACAACCACATAATCCAGAATACAATGTGGGTCGGTACAAAAGTGCAACTATCTTCCTGATAACGAAACGTTGACTCGCAATTAAATGTAACGGAATTCGTACCTGCGTAAGAGATCAGATGGCGTAAAGTACCACCCGATATATTGGGACTATGCACAAGCAACGCCTAGAGCCAAGTCCTTGACCCGTTCGATTAGAAGAACTATAGAAACCAAAGGAATACGAACGCCAGCAAGAATGGTGGCCTCACAATCTTGATGAAGTTCTTGAACTAACGAACTCTCGCCAACAAAGAACAAAGCTCACAAAGATTGATAAAACTCGAACAAGACATATAATAGTTTTCTCAAATAAGTGAATTGAGTTGCTAGTACATAGGATAGCTCGATCGCATTTTATAGGCTTAAAAAACTCAGACGTCAAAAGACACTAGATTAAATTCAATGGATTAAAGAAGGGACTCGTGTGTAATCCATGAACTCTTGACATGTTGTCATTCAATTGGTAGAGTAATTCTGAACTCTTAAACAAAAAAAACGGTTAGCATGTCTAGGCCGTTAGGGGACTCAATAACTTCTAATGGACTTCAAAATAGATCCATCTACCACTTGGGCTTAGTAACTAGCCCATAATATCTCAAAAGACCCAAGAATGCAACTTTTGGCTTTGATGCTTCCATATAGGATCCAATTGTTTCAGTCTAAGTAACATGCTTCATCACTTGCGGTTGAGCATCGTCTTTGCATGCAGAATCTTGATATCTCGGGTGAGATACGTTCCTGAACATCAATTAATAATCAAAAGGGAAAAAAAAAACCCAAACAGGCAGCAACAGATGTCACTTTCATCAGTGTCTATCATACGTTCCTAACATACAATTAAGTAATCAAGGAACAGGCAGCAACAGATGTTTCCATACAAGTCAGTAACAATCACAATAAGTACCGAAACATATGCAAATAACTAATGCAATCTGTCACTCACAGCGGTCCTGAGCAATGCAAGTAATCAAGGAACATGAAGCAGGAGTTGTCTAAATTCATCAGTGTCTATCATTCCAAACATACAATTAAGTAATCAAGGAACATGAAGCAGCAGATGTTTCCATACAAGTCCGTAGCGATCACCAATAAGTACCGAAACATATGCAAGTAAGTAATGCAATCTGTCACTCACATCGGTCCTGAGCAATGCAAGTAATCAATGAACATGAAGCAGGAGTTGTCCAGATTCATGAGTGTCTATCATACATTCCTAACATACAATTAAATAATCAAGGAACATTCAGCAACAGATGTTTCCATACAACTCAGTAACAATCACCAATAAGTACCAAAACATGTGCAAGTAAGTAATGTAACCTGTCACTCACAGCGGTCCTGAGCAATGCAAGTAATCAAGGAACATGCAGCAGCAGTTGTCCAGTTTCAACAATGTCTAACATACATTCCTAGCATACAATTAAGTAATCAAGGAACATGCAGCAGCAGTTTTCCAGTTTCAGTAGTGTCTATCATACGTTCCTAGCATACAATTAAGTAATCGAGGAACAGGCAGCAACAGATGTTTCCATACAAGTCAGCAACAATCACCAATAAGTACCGAAATATATGCAAGTAAGTAATGCAATCTGTCACTCACATCGGTCCTGAGCAATGCAAGTAATCAAGGAACATGCAACAGCAGCTGTCCAGTTTCAACAATGTCTATCATACGTTCCTAGCATACAATTAAGTAATCAAGGAACATGCAGTAGCAGTTGTCCAGTTTCAGTAGTGTGTCTATCATACATTTCTAGCATACAATTAAGTAATCAAAGAACAGGCAGCAACAGACGTTTCCATACAAGTCAGTAACAATCACCAATAAGTACCGAAATGCATGCAAGTAAGTAATGCAATCTGTCACTCACAACGGTCCTGAGCAATGCAAGTAATCAAGGAACGTTAAGCAGGAGTTGTCCAGTTTCAACAATGTCTATCATACGTTCCTAGAATACAATTAAGTAATCAAGGAACATGCTGTAGTAGATGTTTCTATACAAGTCAGTAGCAATCACCAATAAGTACCGAAACATATGCAAGTAAGTAATGCAATCTGTCACTCACAGTGGTCCTGAGAAATGCAAATAATCAAGGAACATGAAGCAGGATTTGTCCAGATTCATCAGTGTCTATCATACGTTTCTAACATACAATTAAGTTATCAAGGAACAGGCAGCAACAGTTGTCCAGTTTCAGCAGTGTCTATCATACGTTCCTAGCATACAATTAATTAATCATTGAACAAGCAGCAGCAGATGTTTCTATACAAGTCAGTAACAATCACCAATAAGTACCGAAACATATGCAAGCAAGTAATGCAATCTGTCACTCACATCTATCCTGAGCAATACAAGTAATCAAGGAACATTAAGCAGGAGTTGTCCAGTTTCAGCAGTGTCTATCATACGTTCCTAACATACAATTAAGTAATTAAGGTACATGCAGCAACAGATGTTTCAATACAAGTCAGTAACAATCACAAATAAGTACTGAAACATATGCAAGTAAGTAACGCAATCTGTCACTCACAGCGGTCCTGAGCAATGCAAGTAATCAAGGAACATGAAGCAGGAGTTGTCCAGATTCATGAGTGTCTATCAAACATTCCTAACATACAATTAAGTAATCAAGAAACAAGCAGCAGCAGATGTTTCTATTCAAGTCAGTAGCAATCAACAATAAGTACCGAAACAATTGCAAGTAAGTAATGCAATCTGTCACTCACAGCGGTCCTGAGCAATGCAAGTAATCAATGAACATGCAACAACAGTTGTCCAGTTTCAACAATGTCTATCATACGTTCCTAGCATACAATTAAGTAATCAAGGAACATGCAGCAGTAGTTGTCCAGTTTCAGTAGTGTCTATCATTCGTTCCTAACATACAATTAAGTAATCAAGGAAAAAGTAGCAGCAGATGTTTCCATACAAGTCAGTAGCAATCACCAATAAGTTCCAAAACGTATGCAAGTAAGTAATGCAATTTGTCACTCACAGCGGTCCAGAGCAATGCAAGTAATCAAGGGACATGAAGCAGGAGTTGTCCAGATTCATCAGTGTCTATCATACGTTCCTAACGTACAATTAAGTAATCAAGGAACAGGCAGCAACAGATGTTCCCATACAAGTCAGTAACAATCACCAATAAGTAACGAAACATATGCAAGTAAGTAAGCAATCTGTCACTCACAGCGGTCCTGAGCAATGCAAGTAATCAATGAACATGCACCAACAGTTGTCCAGATTCATCAGTGTCTATCATACGTTCCTAACATACAATTAAGTAATCAAGGAACATGCAGCAGCAGTTGTCCAGTTTCAGCAGTGTCTTTCATACGTTCCTAACATACAATTAAGTAATCAAGGAACAGGCAGCAATAGATGTTTTCTATACAGCAGTAACAATCGACAATAGTACTGAACATATGCAAGTAAGGTAATGCAATTCTGTCACTCACAGCGTCCTGACAATGCAGTAATCAATGAACATGCAACAACAGTTGTCCAGTTTCAACAATGTCTATCATACGTTCCTAGCATACAATTAAGTAATCAAGGAACATGCAGCAGCAGTTGTCCAGTTTCAGTAGTGTCTATCATACGATTCTAGCATACAATTAAGTAATCAAGGAACAGGCAGCAACAGATGTTTCCATACAAGTCAGTAACAATCACCAATAAGTACCGAAACATATGCAAGTAAGTAAGCAATCTGTCACTCACAGCGGTCCTGAGCAATGCAAGTTATCAATGAACATGCAACAACAGTTGTGCAGTTTCAACAATGTTTATCATACGTTCCTAGCATACAATTAAGTAATCAAGGAACATGGAGCAGCAGTTGTCCAGTTTCAGTAGTGTCTATCATACGTTCCTAGCATACAATTAAGTAATCAAGGAACATGCAGAAGCAGTTGTCCAGTTTCAGTAGTGTCTTTCATTCGTTCCTAACTTACAATTAAGTAATCAAGGAAAAAGCTGCAGCAGATGTTTCCATACAAGTCAGTAGCAATCACCAATAAGTACCGAAACATATGCAAGTAAGTAATGCAATTTATCACTCACAGCGGTCCAGAGCAATGCAAGTAATCAAGGGACATGAAGCAGGAGTTGTCCAGATTCATCAGTATCTATCAAACGTTCCTAACGTACAATTAATCAAGGAACAGGCAGCAACAGATGTTCCCATACAAGTCAGTAACAATCACCAATAAGTAACGAAACATATGCAAGTAAGTAAGCCATCTGTCACTCACAGCGGTCCTGAGCAATGCAAGTAATCAATGAACATGCACCAACAGTTGTCGAGATTCATCAGTGTCTATCATCCGTTCCTAAAATACAATTAAGTAATAAAGGAACATGCAGCAGCAGTTGTCCAGTTTCAGCAGTGTCTATCATACGTTCCTAACATACAATTAAGTAATCAAGGAACAGGCAGCAACAGATGTTTCCATACAAGTCAGTAACAATCACCAATAAGTACTGAAACATATGCAAGTAAGTAATGTAATCTGTCACTCACAGCGGTCCTGAGCAATGCAAGTAATCAATGAACATGCAACAACAGTTGTCCAGTTTCAACAATGTCTATCATACGTTCCTAGCATACAATTAAGTAATCAAGGAACATGCAGCAGCAGTTGTCCAGTTTCAGTGGTGTCTATCATACGATTCTAGCATACAATTAAGTAATCAAGGAACATGCAGCAACAAATGTTTCCATACAAGTCAGTAACAATCACCAATAAGTACCGAAACATATGCAAGTAAGTAAGCAATCTGTCACTCACAGCGGTGAGCAATGCAAGTTATCAATGAACATGCAACAACAGTTGTGCAGTTTCAACAATGTTTATCATACGTTCCTAGCATACAAAGTAATCAAGGAACATGGGGCAGCAGTTGTCCAGTTTCAGTAGTGTCTATCATACGTTCCTAGCATACAATTAAGTAATCAAGGAACATGCAGCAGCTGTTGTCCAGTTTCAGTAGTGTCTATCATTCGTTCCTAACATACAATTAAGTAATCAAGGAAAAAGCAGCAGCAGATGTTTCCATACAAGTCAGTAGCAATCACCAATAAGTACCGAAACATATGCAAGTAAGTAATGCAATTTGTCACTCACAGCGGTCCAGAGCAATGCAAGTAATCAAGGGACATGAAGCAGGAGTTGTCCAGATTCATCAGTGTCTATCATACGTTCCTAACGTACAATTAAAAAATCCAGGAACAGGCAGCAACAGATGTTCCCATACAAGTCTGTAACAATCACCAATAAGTAACGAAACATATGCAAGTAAGTAAGCAATCTGTCACTCACAGCGGTCCTGAGCAATGCAAGTAATC
This sequence comes from Centrapalus pauciflorus, assembly GCA_020465985.1. Taxonomy (NCBI): domain Eukaryota; kingdom Viridiplantae; phylum Streptophyta; class Magnoliopsida; order Asterales; family Asteraceae; genus Centrapalus; species Centrapalus pauciflorus. The sequence goes on along the minus strand of JAANYP010002167.1, from coordinate 49,230 downwards.
AATGAACATGCACCAACAGTTGTCCAGATTCATCAGTGTCTATCATACGTTCCTAACATACAATTAAGTAATCAAGGAACATGCAGCAGCAGTTGTCCAGTTTCAGCAGTGTCTATCATACGTTCCTAACATACAATTAAGTAATCAAGGAACAGGCAGCAACAGATGTTTCCATACAAGTCAGTAACAATCACCAATAGGTACCGAAACATATGCAAGTAAGTAAGCAATCTGTCACTCACAGCGGTCCTGAGCAATGCAAGTTATCAATGAACATGCAACAACAGTTGTGCAGTTTCAACAATGTTTATCATACGTTCCTAGCATACAATTAAGTAATCAAGGAACATGCAGAAGCAGTTGTCCAGTTTCAGTAGTGTCTTTCATTCGTTCCTAACATACAATTAAGTAATCAAGGAAAAAGCAGCAGCAGATGTTTCCATACAAGTCAGTAGCAATCACCAATAAGTACCGAAACATATGCAAGTTAGTAATGCAATTTATCACTCACAGCGGTCCAGAGCAATGCAAGTAATCAAGGGACATGAAGCAGGAGTTGTCCAGATTCATCAGTATCTATCAAACGTTCCTAACGTACAATTAAGTAATCAAGGAACAGGCAGCAACAGATGTTCCCATACAAGTCAGTAACAATCACCAATAAGTAACAAAACATATGCAAGTAAGTAAGCAATCTGTCACTCACAGCGGTCCTGAGCAATGCAAGTAATCAATGAACATGCACCAACAGTTGTCCAGATTCATCAGTGTCTATCATATGTTCCTAAAATACAATTAAGTAATCATGGAACAGGCAGCAGCAGTTGTCCTGTTTCAACAGTGTCTATCATACGTTCCTAACATACAATTAAGTAATCAAGGAACAGGCAGCAACAGATGTTTCCATACAAGTCAGTAACAATCACCAATAAGTACCGAAACATATGCAAGTAAGTAATGCAATCTGTCACTCACAGCGGTCCTGAGCAATGCAAGTAATCAATGAACATGCAACAACAGTTGTCCAGTTTCAACAATGTCTATCATACGTTCCTAGCATACAATTAAGTAATCAAGGAACATGCAGCAGCAGTTGTCCAGTTTCAGTAGTGTCAATCATACGATTCTAGCATACAATTAAGTAATCAAGGAACAGGCAGCAACAAATGTTTCCATACAAGTCAGTAACAATCACCAATAAGTACCGAAACATATGCAAGTAAGTAAGCAATCTGTCACTCACAGCGGTCCTGAGCAATGCAAGTTATCAATGAACATGCAACAACAGTTGTGCAGTTTCAACAATGTTTATCATACGTTCCTAGCATACAAAGTAATCAAGGAACATGGAGCAGCAGTCGTCCAGTTTCAGTAGTGTCTATCATACGTTCCTAGCATACAATTAAGTAATCAAGGAACATGCAGCAGTAGTTGTCCAGTTTCAGTAGTGTCTATCATTCGTTCCTAACATACAATTAAGTAATCAAGGAAAAAGTAGCAGCAGATGTTTCCATACAAGTCAGTAGCAATCACCAATAAGTTCCAAAACGTATGCAAGTAAGTAATGCAATTTGTCACTCACAGCGGTCCAGAGCAATGCAAGTAATCAAGGGACATGAAGCAGGAGTTGTCCAGATTCATCAGTGTCTATCATACGTTCCTAACGTACAATTAAGTAATCAAGGAACAGGCAGCAACAGATGTTCCCATACAAGTCAGTAACAATCACCAATAAGTAACGAAACATATGCAAGTAAGTAAGCAATCTGTCACTCACAGCGGTCCTGAGCAATGCAAGTAATCAATGAACATGCACCAACAGTTGTCCAGATTCATCAGTGTCTATCATATGTTCCTAAAATATAATTAAGTAATCATGGAACAGGCAGCAGCAGTTGTCCTGTTTCAACAGTGTCTATCACACGTTCCTAACATACAATTAAGTAATCAAGGAACAGGCAGCAACAGATGTTTCCATACAAGTCAGTAACAATCACCAATAAGTACCGAAACATATGCAAGTAAGTAATGCAATCTGTCACTCACAGCGGTCCTGAGCAATGCAAGTAATCAATGAACATGCAACAACAGTTGTCCAGTTTCAACAATGTCTATCATACGTTCCTAGCATACAATTAAGTAATCAAGGAACATGCAGCAGCAGTTGTCCAGTTTCAGTAGTGTCTATCATACGATTCTAGCATACAATTAAGTAATCAAGGAACAGGCAGCAACAAATGTTTCCATACAGGTCAGTAACAATCACCAATAAGTACCGAAACATATGCAAGTAAGTAAGCAATCTGTCACTCACAGCGGTCCTGAGCAATGCAAGTTATCAATGAACATGCAACAACAGTTGTGCAGTTTCAACAATGTTTATCATACGTTCCTAGCATACAAAGTAATCAAAGAACATGGAGCAGCAGTTGTCCAGTTTCAGTAGTGTCTATCATACGTTCCTAGCATACAATTAAGTAATCAAGGAACATGCAGCAGCAGTTGTCCAGTTTCAGTAGTGTCTATCATTCGTTCCTAACATACAATTAAGTAATCAAGGAAAAAGCAGCAGCAGATGTTTCCATACAAGTCAGTAGCAATCACCAATAAGTACCGAAACATATGCAAGTAAGTAATGCAATTTGTCACTCACAGCGGTCCAGAGCAATGCAAGTTATCAAGGGACATGAAGCAGGAGTTGTCCAGATTCATCAGTGTCTATCATACGTTCCTAACGTACAATTAAAAAAATCAAGGAACAGGCAGCAACAGATGTTCCCATACAAGTCTGTAACAATCACCAATAAGTAACGAAACATATGCAAGTAAGTAAGCAATCTGTCACTCACAGCGGTCCTGAGCAATGCAAGTAATCAATGAACATGCACCAACAGTTGTCCAGATTCATCAGTGTCTATCATACGTTCCTAACATACAATTAAGTAATCAAGGAACATGCAGCAGCAGTTGTCCAGTTTCAGCAGTGTCTATCATACGTTCCTAACATACAATTAAGTAATCAAGGACAGCAACAGATGTTTCCATACAAGTCAGTAACAATCACCAATAAGTACCGAAACATATGCAAGTAAGTATGCAACCTGTCACTCACAGCGGTCCTGAGCAATGCAAGTAATCAATGAACATGCAACAACAGTTGTCCAGTTTCAACAATGTCTATCATACGTTCCTAGCATACAATTAAGTAATCAAGGAACATGCAGCAGCAGTTGTCCAGTTTCAGTAGTGTCTATCATACGATTCTAGCATACAATTAAGTAATCAAGGAACAGGCAGCAACACATGTTTCCATACAAGTCAGTAACAATCACCAATAAGTACCGAAACATATGCAAGTAAGTAAGCAATCTGTCACTCACAGCGGTCCTGAGCAATGCAAGTTATCAATGAACATGCAACAACAATTGTCTAGTTTCAACAATGTCTATCATACGTTCCTAGCATACAATTAAGTAACCAAGGAACATGTAGCAGCAGTTGTCCAGTTTCAGTACTGTCTATAATACGTTCCTAGCATACAATTAAGTAATCAAGGAACATGCAGCAGCAGTTGTCCAGTTTAAGTAGTGTCTATCATACGTTCCTAGCATACAATTAAGTAATCAAGGAACATGCAGCAGCAGATGTTTCTATACAAGTCAGTAGCAATCACCAATAAGTACCGAAACATATGCAAGTAAGTAATGCAATCTGTCACTTACAGTGGACCTGAGAAATGCAAGTATTCAATGAACATGCAACAACAGTTGTACAGTTTCAGCCGTGTCTATCATACGTTCCTAGCATACAATTAGTTAATCATTGAACAAGCAGCAGATGTTTCTATACAAGTCATTAACAATCACCAATAAGTACCGAAACATACGCAAGCCAGTAATGGAATCTGTCACTCACATCTGTCCTGAGCAATGCAAGTAATCAAGGAACATGAAGCAGGAGTTGTCCAGTTTCAGTAGTGTCTATCATACGTTCCTAACATACAATTAAGTAAGGTACAGGCAGCAACAGATGTTTCCATACAAGTCAGTAACAATCACAAATAAGTACTGAAACATATGCAAGTAAGTAATGCAATCTGTCACTCACAGCGGTCCTGAGCAATGCAAGTAACCAAGGAACATGAAGCAGGAGTTGTCCAGATTCATCAGTGTCTATCATACATTACTAACATACAATTAAGTAATCAAGGAACAAGCAGCAGCAGACGTTTCTATACAAGTCAGTAGCAATGACAAATAAATACCGAAACATATGCAAGTAAGTAATGCAATCTGTCACTCACAGCGGTCTTGAGCAATGCAAGTAATCAATGAACATGCAACAACAGTTGTCCTGTTTCAACAATGTCTATCATACGTTTCTAGCATACAATTAAGTAATCAAGGAACATGCAGCAGTAGTTGTCCAGTTTCAGTAGTGTCTATCATTCGTTCCTAACATACAATTAAGTAATCATGGCAAAAGCAGCAGCAGATGTTTCCATACAAGTCAGTAGCAATCACCAATAAGTACCGAAACATATTCAAGTAAGTAAAGCTGTCACTCACATCGGTCCTGAGCAATGCAAGTAATCAAGGGACATGAAGCAGGAGTTGTCCAGATTCATCAGTGTCTATCATACGTTCCTAACGTACAATTAAGTAATTAAGGAACAGGCAGCAACAGATGTTCCCATACAAGTAAGTAACAATCACTAATAAGTACTGAAACATATGCAAGTAAGTAAGCAATATGTCACTCACAGCGGTCCCGAGAAATGCAAGTAATCAATAAACATGCACCAACAGTTGTCCAGTTTCAGTAGTGTCTATCATACGTTCATAGCATACAATTAAGTAATCAAGGAACATGGAGCAGCAGTTGTCCAGTTTCAGTAGTGTCTATCATACGTTCCTAGCATACAATTAAGTAATCAAGAAACATGAAGCAGCAGTTGTCCAGTTTCATTAGTGTATATCATACATTCCTAACATACAATTAAGTAATCAAGGAATAAGCAGCTGCAGATGTTTCTATACAAGTCAGTAGCAATCACTAATAAGTACCGAAACATATGTCTATCATACGTTCCTAGCATACAATTAAGTAATCAAGGGAAATGCAGCAGTTGTTGTCCAGTTTCAGTAGTGTCTATCATTCGTTCCTAACATACAATTAAGTAATCAAGGAAAAAGCATCAGCAGATGTTTTAATACAAGTCAGTAGCAATCACCAATAAGTACTGAAAATATGCAAGTAAGTAATGCAATCTGTCACTCACAGCGGTCCTGAGCAATGCAAGTAATCAAGGGACATGAAGCAGGAGTTGTCCATATTCATCAGTGTCTATCATACGTTCCTAACGTACAATTAGGTAATCAATGAACAGGCAGCAACAGATGTTCCCATACAAGTCAGTAACAATCACCAAAAAGTACCAAAACATATGCAAGTAAGTAAGCATTCTGTCACTCACAGCGGTACTGAGCAATGCAAGTAATCAATGAACATGCACCAACAGTTGTCCAGATTCATCAATGTCTATCATACGTTCCTAACATACAATTAAGTAATCAAGGAACATGCAGCAGCAGTTGTCCAGTTTCAGCAGTGTCTATCATACGTTCCTAACATACAATTAAGTACCAAGGAACAGGCAGCAACAGATGTTTCCATACAAGTCAGTACCAATCACCAATAAGTACCGAAACATATGCAAGTAAGTAATGCAATCTGTGACTAACAGCGGTCCTGAGCAATGCAAGTAATCAATGAACATGCAACAACAGTAGTCCAGTTTCAACAATGTCTATCATACGTTCCTAGCATACAATTAAGTAATCAAGGAACATGCAGCAGCAGTTGTCCAGTTTCAGTAGTGTCTATTATACGTTCCTAACATACAATTAAGTAATCAAGGAACAGGCAGCAACAGATGTTTCCATACAAGTCAGTAACAATCACCAATAAGTACCAAAACATATGCAAGTAAGAAATGCAATCTGTCACTCACAGCGGTCCTGAGAAATGCAAGTAATCAATGAACATGCAACAAGAGTTGTCCAGTTTTAACAATGTCTATCATACGTTCCTAGCATACAATTAAGTAATCAAGGAACATGCAGCAGCAGTTGTCCAGTTTCAGCAGTGTCTATCATACGTTTCTAACATACAATTAAGTAATCAAGGAACAGGCAGCAACAGATGTTTCCATACAAGTCAGTAACAATCACCAATAAGTAACGAAACATATGCAAGTAAGTAAGCAATCTGTCACTCATAGCGGTCCTGAGCAATGCAAGTAATCAATGAACATGCACCAACAGTTGTCCAGATTCATCAGTGTCTATCATACGTTCCTAACATACAATTAAGTAATCAAGGAACATGCAGCAGCAGTTGTCCAGTTTCAGCAGTGTCTATCATACGTTCCTAACATACAATTAAGTAATCAAGGAACATGCTGCAACAGATGTTTCCATACAAGTCAGTAACAATCAACAATAAGTTCCGAAACATATGCAAGTAAGCAATGCAATCTGTCACTCACAGCGGTCCTGAGCAATGCAAGTAATCAATGAACATGCAACAACAGTTGTCCAGTTTCAACAATGTCTATCATACGTTCCTAGCATACAATTAAGTAATCAAGGGACATGAAGCAGGAGTTATCCAGATTCATCAGTGTCTATCATACGTTCCTAACGTACAATTATGTAATCAAGGAACAGGCAGCAACAGATGTTCACATACAAGTCAATAACAATCACCAATAAGTAACGAAACATATGCAAGTAAGTAAGCAATCTGTCACTCACAGCGGTCCTGAGCAATGCAAGTAATCAATGAACATGCACCAACAGTTGTCCAGATTCATCAGTGTCTATCATTAACATACAATTAAGTAATCAAGGAACATGCAGCAGTAGTTGTCCAGTTTCAGCAGTGTCTATCATACGTTCCTAACATACAATTAAGTAATCAAGGAACTGGCAGCAACAGATGTTTCCATACAAGTCAGTAACAATCACCAATAAGTACCGAAACATATGTGTAACATCCAAGTTTCCACAAACAGCACACGTCATAATATTTCATTTGATTAAGTAATAAATATTACTAATTGTTTGATACCACAGGTCCATCAGCATGAATACTTAATTACAACAATATATTAAAATCAAATGGTGGTCTAACTAGCTTTTAAATCTTCAATCAGAGTGCGGAAGACTGAACAAGCTACCCGAGACCACATGCATGTAACAGCCCGTAATTTATTCAATATAAATTACAGCAGCGGACTTTGGATTATAAAGCAATTTTATCCAAATATTAGTAATTAACGGAAAATATGAATTTGTAATAGTTAATTATATTAAGTTATAATTAATCATGAAAAGTTGGCCAAAATTAGCTGAAATAAAGTTAATAATTAAAATTTAGCTAAATGACAAATTAAAGACTGAAAATGACGAAACGGACTAAAATGAATAAAAATTTGACTAAAAGACAATTATAGCTAAATCTAGAACTCCCTTGCTATTATTTGCATCTGAAATGCAAATCAGATTGATGGGAATAAAGTTGGTCGATTCCGGAAATTCTGTAGAAAATCTGATCTTTTTCCTATTTTCCTATAAATATGAGCTCCCCTCCTCATTTCTTAAGTTTGGAAACTTGGGCTCTCCTCCTCTCTCTAAGATTACACCTTCTCTCTAACATTTCTCCTAATCGAACCGTCGGATTCTCGTGATTCATACGCCATCGGTTAGATATCGTCGAGCTCTACACGGATCTACCATTGCATTGTTGATTTCGTCCGGATTTAAGGTAAAATCGACCCTTTTTCTGACTTTTAGTTTGGTTTTGTTGAACAAATTCGAGTTTGCTCATATCCCTTTCATTTGAAGCTGATTTGCTTCCGTTTAGGACTTGTTTTTGCTTGGAAATCATCCATAGTCGAAGGATATATCTTGGACGAAGGTTAGTATCTATTTTTCCCTCATTTATGTTCATGTTTAGTAGCTAAACCTGGAAAATCGTTGATCAAGTAGAACAAACTCGAAATGTTCATGTTCAGATTCGAATGTGTGTATGTATGGCTTCGAATCTATGTATGGCTTCGAATCTATGTAGGCTTCGAATCTATGTAGGTTTCGAATCTATGTAGGTTTCGAATCTATGTATGGTTCGAATCTATGTATGGTTCGAATCTATGGATGGCTTGAATCTATATCCCTAATTCGAATTTAACCTAGTCAAATCTATTCCCTAGAATCTATTATGTGTGTGCTTCGAATCTAAACCATTAGATTCGAATGAGAGGTGTTCGAATCTATTCCTTGTAGTTCGAATCTGATTGCCATTTCAAGTCTAAGATTAAGTCCAAAATCAGATTAAGTTATTAAACAACCTATTGTATTAAAGGTATCTTTTGATATGGATTAAACTCTCCAGTTTCAAGTTGCATATCTATTATATGCACAAATGAATTAACAGACATTGAATGAACTCTTAGAAATCGTATGTCATGATGCACCTAGCTAGTAATATGATTGGCTTTATTTCAAGGCCACACATATGTAATTAGATGAATCGTATTAATCTGATAAGAATAGACTCACCTTGGAACGATAGGAACTACCTCAGACTCGACAGCCAGAATTGACTATAACCTGAATATGTAACTAGGGTTATATAGATTATGTCACAGACTTGACATTAATATGCCAGATTTGAAACTGAAATGCAGGAACCCGTCGATTTGACAGAGTAAACTGAACCGCTTAATTCGTTAAGCATTATCTGACTACGGACCACTGTGAGTGACAGATTTCATTAATTACTTGCATATATTTCGATACTTATTGGTGAATGTATTGACTGTATGGAAACTTCCGATTGTTGCTGCATGTTTCTTTAATACTATATTGTATCATAGAAACGTACTTTTGACATTACTGAAGCTAGACACTTGAATTGCCTTGATTGCATGTTCACTTTTACATTTTATGTAAATACGTATCATGCTTACTGCTTACTTGACTGTTTATATACTTGCCGCTGCATACTGCATTATCCGACAGGACCGAATGTGAGATCTCCATTCACAGGAGGGAATTCTGCAGATTCCTTTCCTATTTGACTTGTTTCCATACACTTCCCGTAGGGCTTCGGCCTTACACATGGGAATACCGACTGGGTTGTCTCCCAACCTTTTTGACGTCTCTGACGTATTGCCGACAGGAACTGATAGTATGTTATATGTGTGTGGTAACTAATGGAACTCTGTTAACTCACTAAGCAATGTTAGCTTACTCTGTCATGACAACTCTTTTTCAGGAAAAGCTGATAAAGGCAAGACCATAGCAGGTAGTTCGTCCCAGGCTAAGTGAATCTGGACTTTGATGAATAGCAGACTTTTGGACTTTTGATGACGCCTATTTTGAAAAGATGATGCGGTCTCGAGTAGCTTGTTCAGTCTTCCGCACTCTGATTGAAGATTTAGAAGCTAGTTTAGACCACCATTAATCTTTAACATATTGTTGTAATTAAGAATTCAGGCAGATGGACCTGTGGTATCAAACAATTAGTAATATTTATTACTTAATGAAATGAAATTTTATGACGTGTACTGTTTGTGGTAACTTGGATGTTACAAAGTTGGTATCAGAGCAGCAGTTTAATCATCGGATTGGCCACCCGATACTTAAACTACTGGTATGGTATGGACTATGTGACTCTGAATTCCCGAACAAGTCATCGAGGCCTAGAGTAACTTAATTAGTAAAGGACTACCCACACAACTTGACCTAAGATAGGCAAATGATGACTGATAGGATGGGGGAGGGATTGACTGACTTGACTTTGACTTGACTCTGTGCCAGCCTGACTGACTGCCTTCATATCTATAAACTTAGATGTGATTATCTGACGTAGGTATTATGACTCGAACTATGCTTAATTGAATCAGGAAATAATAGTTATTTCCTTTATATTTTCAGCCAATGGCTGATAAGAATCCAAATGTTGCTGGTATCTCGACTGTTGATAAAGCTGCTGATGCTGCAGCTGATCAACACAAAGAATCTGTTCATATAGAGGACCTAGACACTGACCCTGAAAATACTGCTAACGACTCAAGCAGTACTGCTACGCCTGTGCCTCCCCAGCAGGCTCAATTGATTGACCTCGTTCATAAGTTGAATGAGGATAACCGTAGGCAGATGCAGCTTATGATGGATAGGAATCGATTACAGACTGATATGGCAGTTGAAGACCGATTTAAGGAGATTAAGGACTTGCTGACTAAGGGTAAAGCAGTGATGCAGACTGACGAAGTAAACCAGCGCGAAATTGAATTTAAGCGCCGGGAAGAAGAACTTAGGTTGCGGGAACTTAAGTTACAGGAGCTAGAGTTAAAATATAGGGAAGAAATGTTAGCGAAGCCGAAGAAAGACAGGAAGAGGAAACATAGGCATGTGTCCTCTGATGAAAGTGGGACTGACTCTTCCGACCATCACGTTAAGGTGGGACGAGAGTGTACATTTGTTGACTTTAAGAAATGTGGGGCTCGTACATTTGCGGGGTCATCTGATCCTGTTAAAGCTATGGACTGGGTCGCGAATGTGGAGAAAGCGTTTAAACTCTCCAAGTGTAATGAAGAAGATAAGGTGACATTTGCGACGGGAATGTTGGAAGATGGAGCTGGCCGTTGGTGGAAGTCAATTACGAATCCCATGTCTGAAGCAATGGAGAAATCCATTACTTGGGATCAATTTAAGATTCATCTGAAGGAAAAATACTGCCCCCATGATGTTAAGCGCCAGATGGAGAAAACCCTGCTATCTTTTCAGCAAGGTACAAGATCCGTGACGGACTATGAGCTGGAATTTACCAGACTCTCGTTATTATCTGATCACCCTGTTGATACCGACGAAAGGAGAAGGGATTTGTTTGTGGATGGTCTGGATCGAGAAATCCGGAAGTTTGTGAAGTCCGGCAGACCAAGAAGTTATATTGAGGCAGTGGAAATTGCTAGGGTAGGTGAGCTTGAAATCTATCCTGAGCGAGCATGTCCTTTTATTGCTAAATCTAATAAGAAGGAAAAATCTGAGAGAGCTGAAAAGAAGAGTGAAAGTTCGAAGAAGGGAGATAAGCAGTCTTCCAAGAAAGCTAAGTCGTATGCTGTGACCTCGACGCCAAAGCCTGCTTGTCCTCGCTGCAAGCAAATTCATGAGGGGAAATGCGATCCTGCGTTCGTTAAATGTTATTGCTGTAGACAGAACGGTCACGATAGGTCAGAATGTCCCAGGCGCAGTGAGGCTTGTCGAAACTGCATTACGTTGGGGCACCATGCTAAAGACTGTACCCGACCCGATTTGTTCCTCCGCCTGCATCTTCACCTCAGCAATCAGTCAAGGGTTCCTCTGCTCCGAGGAATCAACCGAGATCCTTTCAGATGACAGCCGAAGAGGCAAAAGAGACTGCTGACGTCGTCACGGGTACATTTCTTGTTAATGATATGCCTGCCTTAATCTTATTTGACTCTGGCTCTAATCTGTCGTATGTGTCTGAAAAGTTTGCTAAACAGTTTGATTTTGCCCCTGTGATGTTACCTGCACCCTTAGACATAGAAACTGCTAGCTCGAATTTTGTGACTGTGAATAGAGTCTTTCGTTCCTGTAAGCTAGTGATTGATGACCTCTCCTCAGACTTTGACCTGATACCGATGTGGATTAGAGAATTCGATATTATTATAGGAATGGACAGGCTCATGACGAACAATGCTGAAATCCTTTGTGCCAAAAGGATAACTAGAATTAGAACCCCCGAAGGAAGTGAACGATATGTTTATGACGATAGAAAGACTCGAGATGTAGGTCTCATTTCGTACTCGTTACGGCCATTTTGAGTTTCTAGCAATACCGTTCGGTCTCACCAATGCCCCGGCCGCAATTATGGACCTTATGAATAGAGTATGTAGGCCAATGCTGGACAAATCAGTGATAGTCTTTATTGATGCCATTTTGATTTACTCTAAGTCTGAATCTGACCGTGCGAAGCTCTTACGAGAATTGCTAGAATTGCTACGAAAAGAGCGACTCTCCGCAAAATTCTCCAAATGTGAGATCCTTTACCATCCAGGTACAGTAAACATTGTAGCAGATGCCCTAAGCCGCAAAACCGGACAAGACCATTATACTCGATGTTATGCTTTGACTTCTGTTGTTTTGGAGTCTGCCTTGCCTGAGTCGATTATTGCCGCTCAAACCGAAGCCATTCGGGATGAGAACTTGAAATCCGAACGTATGGTTACATATGTGACCCAGCTGACCCTTGATAATCGTGGTCTTAGACGGTTCATGGATAGAATATGGGTTCCCAGACTAGGAGGTATTCGTGATCAAATTCTGTCGGAAGCTCATATGTCGAAATTTTCGGTACATCCTGGTTCTACTAAAATGTACCAAGATTTGAAAACGGATTATTGGTGGCCTGGAATGAAGAAGGACGTAGGACGATATGTAGAAAATTGCATGACTTGTTTGCAAGTCAAATCGGAACATCAGAAGCCGTATGGGGAACTACAACCATTGCCAATCCCGGAGTGGAAGTGGGACCACATAACCATGGACTTTGTGACGAAGCTGCCCAGGACTAAGCGGAATCATGACTCTATATGGGTAATAGTGGACCGACTTACTAAGTCAGCCCATTTCCTACCCATACGTGAAGATGAACGCCTCGAAAAGTTAGCTGAATTGTACGTAAAGGAAATCGTGACTAAACATGGTATGCCATTGTCTATAGTATCGGACCGTGACAGCAGATTTACTTCTCGTTTTTGGAAGGCTTTTCAGAACGGACTAGGAACTGAACTTAAGATGAGCACCGCCTATCATCCTGAAACGGACGGGCAAAGTGAGAGAACGATTTTGACCTTAGAAGATATGTTACGTGCCTGTGTGATTGATCTCGGTTGAAGTTGGGATACTCACCTGCCGTTTGTGGAGTTTGCTTATAACAATAGTTATCACTCGACTATTGGTATGCCTCCATATCAGCTTTTGTACGGACGTCGATGCAGAACTCCAACCTATTGGAGGGAAACAGGTGAACGGCCGATCTCTGGACCAGCGATTTTGCAAGAAGCCCATGACCAACTACAGTTGATTCGACAGCGGATTCAGACTTCTCAAGACAGACAAAAGAAGTATCATGATAAAAGAAGGAAACCAATCGCGTTTGAAGTTGGAGATAAAGTGTTGCTGAAGGTCTCGCCAAGAAAAGGAATAGTAAGGTTCGGCAAACGGGGGAAGTTGAGCCCTCGATTTGTGGGTCCTTTTGAAATTCTCGAGCGTGTAGGATTGCAGGCCTACAGATTGAAGTTGCCTGCCGAAATGACTGGGATTCATGATGTATTTCACGTGAGTAATCTGCGAAAGTGTTTAGTTGATGCTGAGGCTGCGATTCCTTGGAAAGAAGTGCAGATTGACGAGCAGTTGCGATATGAAGAAGAGCCCGAGCGTATCATCGATCATAAGGTTTCGAATTTGCGCAGCAAGGAAATCCCAATGGTGTTAGTTCAATGGAAATATCACAAGGGATCTGCGCAAACTTGGGAACGAGAAGACGAGATTAGGCAAAAATATCCGAAGTTATTCCTGTCTTAGTCGATTCCGAGGACGGAATCAATTTAACGGGGGAAGATTGTAACAGCCCGTAATTTATTAAATATAAATTACAGCAGCGGACTTTGGATTATAAAGCAATTTTATCCAAATATTAGTAATTAACGGAAAATATGAATTTGTAATAGTTAATTATATTAAGTTATAATTAATCATGAAAAGTTGGCCAAAATTAGCTGAAATTAAGTTAATAATTAAAATTCAGCTAAATGACAAATTAAAGACTGAAAATGACGAAACGGACTAAAATGAATAAAAATTTGACTAAAAGACAATTATAGCTAAATCTAGAACTCCCTTGCTATTATTTGCATCTGAAATGCAAATCAGATTGATGGGAATAAAGTTGGTCGATTCCGGAAATTCTGTAGAAAATCTGATCTTTTTCCTATTTTCCTATAAATATGAGCTCCCCTCCTCATTTCTTAAGTTTGGAAACTTGGGCTCTCCTCCTTCTCTCTCTAAGATTACACCTTCTCTCTAACATTTCTCCTAATCGAACCATCGGATTCTCGTGATTCATACGCCATCGGTTAGATATCGTCGAGCTCTACACGAATCTACCATTGCATGTTTGATTTCGTCCGGATTTAAGGTAAAATCGACCCTTTTTCTGACTTTTAGTTCGGTCTTGTTGAACAAATTCGAGTTTGCTCATATCCCTTTCATTTGAAGCTGATTTGCTTCCGTTTAGGACTTGTTTTTGCTTGGAAATCATCCATAGTCGAAGGATATATCTTGGACGAAGGTTAGTATCTATTTTTCCCTCATTTATGTTCATGTTTAGTAGCTAAACCTGGAAAATCGTTGATCAAGTAGAACAAACTCGAAATGTTCATGTTTAGATTCGAATGTGTGTATGTATGGCTTCGAATCTATGTATGGCTTCGAATCTATGTAGGCTTCGAATCTATGTAGGTTTCGAATCTATGTATGGTTCGAATCTATGTATGGTTCGAATCTATGGATGGCTTGAATCTATATCCCTAATTCGAATTTAACCTAGTCAAATCTATTCCCGAAAATCTATTATGTGTGTGCTTCGAATCTAAACCATTAGATTCGAATGAGAGGTGTTCGAATCTATTCCTTGTAGTTCGAATCTGATTGCCATTTCAAGTCTAAGATTAAGTCCAAAATCAGATTAAGTTATTAATCAACCTATTGTATTAAAGGTATCTTTTGATATGGATTAAACTCTCCAGTTTCAAGTTGCATATCTATTATATGCACAAATGAATTAACAGACATTGAATGAACTCTTAGAAATCGTATGTCATGATGCACCTAGCTAGTAATATGATTGGCTTTATTTCAAGGCCACACATATGTAATTAGATGAATCGTATTAATCTGATAAGAATAGACTCACCTTGGGACGATAGGAACTACCTCAGACTCGACAGCCAGAATTGACAATAACCTGAATATGTAACTAGGGTTATATAGATTATGTCACAGACTTGACATTAATATGCCAGACTTGAAACTGAAATGCAGGAACCCGTCGATTTGACAGAGTAAACTGAACCGCTTAATTCGTTAAGCATTATCTGACTACGGACCACTGTGAGTGACAGATTTCATTAATTACTTGCATATATTTCGATACTTATTGGTGAATGTATTGACTGTATGGAAACTTCCGATTGTTGCTGCATGTTTCTTTAATACTATATTGTATCATAGAAACGTACTTTTGACATTACTGAAGCTAGACACTTGAATTGCCTTGATTGCATGTTCACTTTTACATTTTATGTAAATACGTATCATGCTTACTGCTTACTTGACTGTTTATATACTTGCCGCTGCATACTGCATTATCCGACAGGACCGAATGTGAGATCTCCATTCACAGGAGGGAATTCTGCAGATTCCTTTCCTATTTGACTTGTTTCCATACACTTCCCGTAGGGCTTCGGCCTTACACATGGGAATACCGACTGGGTTGTCTCCCAACCTTTTTGACGTCTCTGACGTATTGCCGACAGGAACTGATAGTATGTTATATGTGTGTGGTAACTAATGGAACTCTGTTAACTCACTAAGCAATGTTAGCTTACTCTGTCATGACAACTCTTTTTCAGGAAAAGCTGATAAAGGCAAGACCATAGCAGGTAGTTCGTCCCAGGCTAAGTGAATCTGGACTTTGATGAATAGCAGACTTTTGGACTTTTGATGACGCCTATTTTGAAAAGATGATGCGGTCTCGGGTAGCTTGTTCAGTCTTCCGCACTCTGATTGAAGATTTAGAAGCTAGTTTAGACCACCATTAATCTTTAACATATTGTTGTAATTAAGAATTCAGGCAGATGGACCTGTGGTATCAAACAATTAGTAATATTTATTACTTAATGAAATGAAATTTTATGACGTGTACTGTTTGTGGTAACTTGGATGTTACAATGCAACAACAGTTTTCCAGTTTCAACAATGTCTATCGTACGTTCCTAGCATACAATTAAGTAATCAAGGAACATACAGCAGCAGTTGTCCAGTTTCAGTAGTGTCTATCATACGATTGTAGCATACAATTAAGTAATCAAGGAACAGGCAGCAACAGATGTTTCCATACAAGTCAGTAACAATGTAACATCCAAGTTTCCACAAACAGTACACGTCATAATATTTCATTTGATTAAGTAATAAATATTACTAATTGTTTGATACCACAGGTCAATCAGCATGAATACTTAATTACAACAATATATTAAAATCAAATGGTGGTCTAACTAGCTTCTAAATCTTCAATCAGAGTGCGGAAGACTGAACAAGCTACCCGAGACCGCATCATCTTTTCAAAATAGGCGTCATCAAAAGTCCAAAAGTCTGCTATTCATCAAATGTCCAGAATCACTTAGCCTGGGACGAACTACCTGCTAGGGTCTTGCCTTTATCAACTTTTCCTGTAAAAGAGTTGTCATGACAGAGTAAGCTAACAATGCTTAGTGAGTTAACAGAGTTCCATTAGTTACCACACACATATAACATACTATCAGATCCTGTCGGCAATACGTCAGAGACGGCAAAAAGGTTGGGAGACAACCCAGTCGGTATTCCCATGTGTAAGGCCGAAGCCCTACGGGAAGTGTATGGAAACAAGTCAAATAGGAAAGGAATCTGCAGAATTCCCTCCTGTGAATGGAGATCTCACATTCGGTCCTGTCGAATAATGCAGTATGCAGCGGCAAGTATATAAACATTCAAGTAAGCAGTAAGCATGATACGTATTTACATAAAATGTAAAAGTGAACATGCAATCAAGGCAATTCAAGTGTCTAACTTCAGTAATGTCAAAAGTACGTTTCTATGATACAATAAAGTATTAAAGAAACATGCAGCAACAAACGGAAGTTTCCATACAGTCAATACATTCACCAATAAGTATCGAAATATATGCAAGTAATTAATGAAATCTGTCACTCACAGTGGTCCGTAGTCAGATAATGCTTAACGAGTTAAGCTGTTCAGTTTACTCTGTCAAATCGGTGGGTTCCTGCAGTTCAGTTTCAAGTCTGGTATAAATTAATGTCAAGTTTGAGTCATAATCTATATAACCCTAGTTATATATTCAGTTTATTGTCAATTCTGGCTGTCGAATCTGAGGTAGTTCCTATCGTCCCAAGGTGAATCTATTCTTATCAGATTAATACGATTCATCTAATTATAGATGTGTGGCCTTGAAACAAAGCCAATCGTATTACTTAGCAAGTTGAACAGGTCATACACATTTTAAGGGTTCGTACAGAGTCTGTTAATTCATTTGTGCATAAAATAGATATGCAACTTGAACTTGTGAGTTTTATCATAATCATATTATACTTTTAATTATAATAGGTTGTTTAAATAACTTAATCTGATTTAGGAATTAATCTTTGGCTAGGAACAAAACCAAATACAAATATAGAGGGACAGATTCGAACCAGATCCATTCGAATCTACTTGTTTAGATTCGAAATTCTCACAAACTCGAGACAAGGAAGCAGATTCGAAGCACAAACTCGAGACACACACACACTCGAGTTTAACTAGCTAGATTCGAAGCCTAAGGGTTCAAAGTGGTTACATAGACTCGAAATAAGGACATAGACTCGAAATCACCTACTTAGATTCGAGCATTCACATAGATTCGAAGCAAAATAGGTTTCTAAGGCAGATAGATTCGAAAATGGCACAGATTCGAAGGTACATTCGAGTTTAAAGGGGGGAATAGATTCGAAATTTACATATTCGAATCTGATTAAAGACTTTCGAATCTGTTCTTCATGATCAACGTTTTTTCCAGGTTTTAGCTACTAAACATGAACATAAATGACGGAAAAATAGATACTAACCTTCGTCCAAGCTATATCCTTCGACTAAAGATGATTTCCAAGCAAAAACAGGTCCTAAACGGTAGCAAATCAGCTTCAAATAAAGGGAATATGAGCAAACTCGAATTTGCTCTTTCAAAACCGAACCAAAAGACAGAAAAGGGGTCGATCTTACCTCAAATCGGGACCAAAACAAACATGCAATGACAGAATATTGTAGAGCTTGACGATCTCTATCCGTTGACGTATAAATCACGAGAATCCGACGGTTCGTTTAGGAGAAATTCTAGAGAGAAGGTGAGGGTGTAGAGAGAGAAGGAGAGAGGGTTTCAATTTGCTAAACCATGAAAATGAGGAGGGAAGGCTCTATTTATAGGAAATAGGGAAAAATCAGATTTTCTACTGAATTTCCGGAATCGACCAACTTTTATTCCCATCAATCTGATTTGCATTTCAGATGCAAATAATAGCAAAGGAGTTCAGATTTGCTATAATTGTCTTTTAGTCATATTTTTATTCATTTTAGTCCGTTTCGTCATTTTCAGTCTTTAATTTGTCATTTAGCTGAATTTTAATTATTAACTTAATTTCAGCTAATTTTGGGCAACTTTTCATAATTAATTATAACTTAATATAATTAACTATTTAAGATTCATGATTTCGGTTAATTACTAATATTTGGATAAAATTGCTTTATTATCCAAGGTCTGTTGCTGTAATTTGTATTTTATAAATTACGGGCTGTTACAAACAATCACCAATAAGTACCGAAACGTATGCAAGTAAGTAAGCAATCTGTCACTCACAGCGGTCCTGAGCAATGCAAGTTATCAATGAAAATGCAACAACAGTTGTGCAGTTTCAACAATGTTTATCATACATTCCTAGCATACAATTAAGTAATCAAGGAACATGGAGCAGCAGTTGTCCAGTTTCAGTAGTGTCTATCATACGTTCCTAGCATACAATTAAGTAATCAAGGAACATGCAGCAGCAGTTGTCCAGTTTCAGTAGTGTCTATCATACGTTCCGAACATACAATTAAGTAATCAAGGAACAAGCAGCAGCAGATGTTTCCGTACAAGTTAGTAACAATCACAAATAAGTAGCGAAACATATACAAGTAATGCAATCTGTCACTCACATCGGTCCTGAGCAATGCAAGTAATCAAGGAACATGCAGCAGCAGTTGTCCAGTTTCAGCAGTGTCTATCATACGTTCCTAGCATACAATTAAGTAATCAAGGAACAGGCAGCAACAGATGTTTCCATACAAGTCAGTAACAATCCCCAATAAGTACCGAAACATGTGCAAGTAAGTAATGCAATCTGTCACTCACAGCGGTCCAGAGCAATGCAAGTAATCAAGGAACATGAAGCAGGATTTGTCCAGATTCATCAGTGTCTACCATACGTTCCTAACATACAATTAAGTAATCGAGGAACAGGCAGCAACAGATGTTTCCACACAAGTCGGTAACAATCACATATAAGTACCGAAACATATGCAAGTAAGTAATGCAATCTGTCACTCACAGCGGTCCTGAGCAATGCAAGTAATCAATGAACATGCAACAACAGTTGTCCAGTTTCAACAATGTCTATCATACGTTCCTAGTATACAATTAAGTAATCAAGGAACATGCAGCAGCAGTTGTCCAGTTTTAGTAGTGTCTAACATACGTTCCTAACATACAATTAAGTAATCAAGGAACATGAAGCAGGAGTTGTCCAGATTCAACAATGTCTATCATACGTTCCTAGCATACAATTAAGTAATCAAGGAACATGCAGCAGCAGTTGTCCAGTTTCAGTAGTGTCTATCATACGTTCCTAGAATACAATTAAGTAATCAAGGAACAAGCAGCAACAGATGTTTCCATACAAGTCAGTAACAATCACCAATAAGTACCGAAACATATGAAAGTAAGTAAGCAATCTGTCACTCACAGCGGTCCTGAGCAATGCAAGTTATCAATGAACATGCAACAACAGTTGTCTAGTTTCAACAATGTCAATCATACGTTCTCAGCATACAATTTAACAATCAAGGAACATGTAGCAGCAGTTGTCCAGTTTCAGTAGTGTCTATAATACATTCCTAGCATACAATTAAGTAATCAAGGAACATGCAGCAGCAGTTGTCCAGTTTCAGTAGTGTCTATCATACGTTCCTAGCATACAATTAAGTAATCAAGGAACATGCAGCAGCAGATGTTTCTATACAAGTCAGTAGCAATCACCAATAAGTACCGAAACATATGCAAGTAAGTAATGCAATCTGTCACTTACAGTGGACCTGAGGAATGCAAGTATTCAATGAACATGCAACAACAGTTGTCCAGTTTCAGCAGTGTCTATCATACGTTCCTAGCTTAGTTAATCATTGAACAAGAAGCAGTAGATGTTTCTATACAAGTCAGTAACAATCACCAATAAGTACAGAAACATACGCAAGCAAGTCAGTAACAATCACCAATAAGTAACGAAACATATGCAAGTAAGTAAGCAATCTGTCACTCACAGCGGTCCTGAGCAATGCAAGAAAGCAATGAACATGCACCAACAGTTGTCCAGATTCATCAGTGTCTATCATACGTTCCTAACATACAATTAAGTAATCAAGGAACATGCTGCAGCAGTTGTCCAGTTTCAGCAGTGTCTATCATACGTTCCTAACATACAATTAAGTAATCAAGGAACATGCAGCAACAGATTTTTCCATACAAGTCAGTAACAATCACCAATAAGTTCTGAAACATATGCAAGTAAGTAATGCAATCTGTCACTCACAGCGGTCCTGAGCAATGCAAGTAATCAATGAACATGCAACAACAGTTGTCCAGTTTCAACAATGTCTATCATACGTTCCTAGCATACAATTAAGTAATCAAGGGACATGAAGCAGGAGTTGTCCAGATTCATCAGTGTCTATCATACGTTCCTAACGTACAATTAAGTAATCAAGCAACAGGCAGCAACAGATCTTCCCATACAAGTCAGTAACAATCACCAATAAGTAACGAAACATATGCAAGTAAGTAAGCAATCTGTCACTCACAGCGGTCCTGAGCAATGCAAGTAATCAATGAACATGCACCAACAGTTGTCCAGATTCATCAGTGTCTATCATACGTTCCTAACATACAATTAAGTAATCAAGGAACATGCAGCAGCAGTTGTCCAGTTTCAGTAGTGTCTATCATACGATTCTAGCATACAATTTAGTAATCAAGGAACAGGCAGCAACAGATGTTTCCATACAAGTCAGTAACAATCACCAATAAGTACCGAAACATATGCAAGTAAGTAAGCAATCTGTCACTCACAGTGGTCCTGAGCAATGCAAGTTATCAATGAACATGCAACAACAATTGTGCAGTTTCAACAATGTTTATCATACGTTCCTAGCATACAATTAAGTAATCAAGGAACATAGAGCAGCAGTTGTCCAGTTTCAGTAGTGTCTATCATACGTTCCTAGCATACTATTAAGTAATTAAGGAACATGAAGCAGCAGTTGTCCAGTTTCATTAGTGTATATCATACATTCCTAACATACAATTAAGTAATCAAGGAATAAGCAGCTGCAGATGTTTCTATAAGTCAGTAGCAATCACCAATAAGTACCGAAACATATGTCTATCATACGTTCCTAGCATACAATTAAGTATTCAAGGAAAATGCAGCAGTTGTTGTCCAGTTTCAGTAGTGTCTATCATTCGTTCCTAACATACAATTAAGTAATCAAGGAAAAAGTATCAGCAGATGTTTTCATACAAGTCAGTAGCAATCACCAATAAGTACCGAAAATATGCAAGTAAGTAATGCAATCTGTCACATACAGCGGTCCTGAGCAATGCAAGTAATCAAGGGACATGAAGCAGGAGTTGTCCAGATTCATCAGTTTCTATCATACGTTCCTAACGTACAATTAAGTAATCAAGGAACAGGCAGCAACAGATGATCCCATACAAGTCAGTAACAATCACCAAAAAGTACCGAAACATATGCAAGTAAGTAAACAATCTGTCACTCACAGCGGTCCTGAGCAACGCAAGTTGTAACATCCAAGTTTCCACAAACAGTACACGTCATAATATTTCATTTCATTAAGTAATAAATATTACTAATTGTTTGATACCACAGGTCCATCAGCATGAATACTTAATTACAACAATATATTAAAATCAAATGGTGGTCTAACTAGCTTCTAAATCTTCAATCAGAGTGCGGAAGACTGAACAAGCTACCCGAGACCGCAACATCTTTTCAAAATAGGCGTCATCAAAAGTCCAAAAGTCTGCTATTCATCAAAGTCCAGATTCACTTAGCCTGGGACGAACTACCTGCTATGGTCTTGCCTTTATCAGCCTTTCCTGAAAAAGAGTTGTCATGACAGAGTAAGCTAACAATGCTTAGTGAGTAAACAGAGTTCCATTAGTTACCACACACATATAACATACTATCAGCTCCTGTCGGCAAGTCACTACGTCAGAGACGTCAAAAAGGTTGGGAGACAACCCAGTCGGTATTCCCATGTGTAAGGCCGAAGCCCTACGGGAAGTGTATGGAAACAAGTCAAATAGGAAAGGAATCTGCAGAATTCCCTCCTGTGAATGGAGATCTCACATTCGGTCCTGTCGGATAATGCAGTATGCAGCGGCAAGTATATAAACAGTCAAGTAAGCAGTAAGCATGATACGTATTACATAAATGTAAAAGTGAACATGCAATCAAGGCAATTCAAGTGTCTAGCTTCAGTAATGTCAAAAAGTACGTTTCTATGATACAATATAGTATTAAAGAAACATGCAGCAACAATCGGAAGTTTCCATACAGTCAATACATTCACCAATAAGTATCGAAATATATGCAAGTAATTAATGAAATCTGTCACTCACAGTAGTCCGTAGTCAGATAATGCTTAACGAATTAAGCGGTTCAGTTTACTCTGTCAAATCGACGGGTTCCTGCATTTCAGTTTCAAGTCTGGCATATTAATGTCAAGTCTGTGTCATAATCTATATAACCCTAGTTATATATTCAGGTTATTGTCAATTCTGGTTATCGAGTCTGAGGTAGTTCCTATCGTCCCAAGGTGAATCTATTCTTATCAGATTAATACGATTCATCTAATTATAGATGTGTGGCCTTGAAACAAAGCCAATCGTATTACTTAGCAAGTTGAACAGGTCATACACATTCTAAGGGTTCGTACAGAGTCTGTTAATTCATTTGTGCATAAAATAGATATGCAACTTGAACTTGTGAGTTTATTCATAATCAAACAATACTTTCAATTTCCTTAGGTTGTTTAATAACTTAATCTGATTTAGAAATTAATCTTAGACTTGAAATGGCAATCAGATTCGAACTACAAGGAATAGATTCGAACACCTCTCATTCGAATCTAATGGTTTAGATTCGAAGCACACACATAATAGATTCTAGGGAATAGATTTGACTAGGATAACTTCGAATTAGGGATATAGATTCAAGCCATCCATAGATTCGAACCATACATAGATTCGAAACCTACATAGATTCGAAGCCATACATACACACATTCGAATCTGAACCTGAACATTTCGAGTCTAGGGGAATAGATTCGAAATCCTCACCCCTTCGAGTCTAGGGATTAGATTCGAACTCCTCACCCTCGAGTCTATACATGAATGTCTCGAATTTGTTCTACTTGTTCATCGTTTTTTTCCAGGTTTTAGCTACTAAACAGGAACATAAATGACGGAAAATAGATACTAACCTTCGTCCAAGCTATATCCTTCGACTAGAGAGTTTTCCAAGCCAAAACAGGTCCTAAACGAGGGCAAATCAGCTTCGAAAGAATAGAATTTGAGCAAACTCGAGTTTGCTCTTTCAAAACCGAACCAAAAGTCAGAAAAAGGGTCGATTTTACCTTAAATCCGGACGAAATCAAACATGCAATGGTAGATTCGTGTAGAGCTCGACGATCTCTAACCGATGGCGTAATAATCACGAGAATCCGACGGATCGATTAGGAGAAATGCTAGAGAGAAGGTGTAATCTTAGAGAGAGAATGAGGAGAGCCCAAGTTTCCAAACTTAAGAAATGAGGAGGGGAGCTCATATTTATAGGAAAATAGGAAAAAGATCAGATTTTCTACAGAATTTCCGGAATCGACCAACTTTATTCCCATCAATCTGATTTGCATTTCAGATGCAAATAATAGCAAGGGAGTTCTAGATTTAGCTATAATTGTCTTTTAGTCAAATTTCTATTCATTTTAGTCCGTTTCGTCATTTTCAGTCTTTAATTTGTCATTTAGCTGAATTTTAATTATTAATTTTATTTCAGCTAATTTTGGGCAACTTTTCATAATTAATTATAACTTAATATAATTAACTATTTAAGATTCATGTTTTCAGTTAATTACTAATATTTGGATAAAATTGCTTTATCTCCAACTTCAAACGCGATTGGTTTCCGTCTTTTATCATGATACTTCTTTTGTCTGTCTTGAGAAGTCTGAATCCGCTGTCGAATCAACTGTAGTTGGTCATGGGCTTCTTGCAAAATCGCTGGTCCAGAGATCGGCCGTTCACCTGTTTCCCTCCAACAGGTTGGAGTTCTGCATCGACGTCCGTACAAAAGCTGATATGGAGGCATTCCAATAGTCGAGTGATAACTATTGTTATAAGCAAACTCCACAAACGGCAGGTGAGTATCCCAACTTCCACCGAGATCAATTACACAGGCACGTAACATATCTTCTAAGGTCAAAATCGTTCTCTCACTTTGCCCGTCAGTTTCAGGATGATAGGCGGTGCTCATTTTAAGTTCAGTTCCTAGTCCGTTCTGAAAAGCCTTCCAAAAACGAGAAGTAAATCTGCTGTCACGGTCCGATACTATAGATAATGGAACACCATGTCTAGTCACGATTTCTTTCATGTACAATTCAGCTAACTTTTCGAGGCGTTCATCTTCACGTATGGGTAGAAAATGGGCTGACTTAGTAAGTCGATCCACTATTACCCATATAGAGTCATGATTTCGCTTAGTCTTGGGCAGCTTCGTCACAAAGTCCATGGTTATGTGGTCCCACTTCCATTCCGGGATTGGCAATGGTTGTAGTTCCCCATACGGCTTCTGATGTTCCGATTTGACTTGTAAACAAGTCATGCAATTTTCTACATATCGTCCTACGTCCTTCTTCATTCCAGGCCACCAATAATCCGTTTTCAAATCTTGGTACATTTTAGTAGAACCAGGATGTACCGAAAATTTCGACATATGAGCTTCCGACAGAATTTGATCACGAATACCTCCTAGTCTGGGAACCCATATTCTATCCATGAACCGTCTAAGACCACGATTATCAAGGGTCAGCTGGGTCACATATGTAACCATACGTTCAGATTTCAAGTTCTCATCCCGAATGGCTTCGGTTTGAGCGGCAATTAATCGACTCAGGCAAGGCAGACTCCAAAACAACAGAAGTCAAAGCATAACATCGGGTATAATGGTCTGGTCCGGTTTTGCGGCTTAGGGCATCTGCTACTATGTTTGCTTTACCTGGATGGTAAAGGATCTCACAGTCATAGTCTTTAATCAATTCCATAGATCGCCTTTGACGCATATTCAGCTCTTTCTGGTCAAATATATACTTCAGACTTTTGTGATCTGTATATAACTTGCATCTAGTCCCATACAGATAATGCCGCCAAATCTTCAGTGCAAAGGTCACGGCTGCAAGTTCTAAATCATGCGTCAGATAATTCTTCTCATGCGCCTTTAGCTGCCTTGATGCGTAGGCAATTACTTTATCCCTTTGCATCAACACACAGCCAAATCCCATCTTATAAGCATCACTATAGACTACAAAATCATTATTACCCTCAAGTAAGGCCAAAACCGGTGCTTCAATTAGCTTACGCTTCAAAGTCTCAAAGGCTCGATCTTGAGATTCATTCCATTCAAACTTAACTTCTTTCTTCGTCAGACTGGTTAAAGGCACCGCAATCTTGGAGAAATCACGGATAAATCTTCTGTAATAGCCCGCTAAACCCAAGAAACTTCGAACTTCAGATACGTTTTTCGGCGCTTCCCACTTCTGAACCGCATCAACCTTTGATGGATCTACGGCTATTCCCTCACCCGAGACAATATGTCCTAAAAATTGCACCTGGCGTAACCAGAATTCACATTTGGAGAATTTTGCATAGAGTCGCTCCTTTCGTAACAATTCTAGCAATTCTCGCAAATGCATCGCATGATCAGATTCAGACTTGGAGTAAATCAAGATGTCATCAATGAAGACTATCACTGATTTATCCAGCATTGGTCTACATACCCTATTCATGAGGTCCATAAACGCTGCCGGGGCATTTGTGAGACCAAACGGCATTACTAGGAATTCAAAATGGCCATATCGAGTACGAAATGCAGTCTTTGGTACGTCAGACTCAAATACTTTGAGCTGATGATATCCAGATCGGAGATCAATCTTTGAAAAATAACTAGCCCCTTGCAGTTGATCAAACAAGTCATCAATTCTAGGCAGAGGGTATCGGTTCTTAATAGTTACCTTATTTAACTCCCGATAATCGATACACATGCGAAAGGTACCATCCTTCTTCTTAACAAAAAGAACCGGAGCACCCCAAGGAGAAGTACTCGGACGAATAAACCCTTTTTCCAATAATTCCTGCAACTGACTCATCATTTCCTTCATTTCATTCGGAGCAAGTCGGTAAGGGGCTTTTGCGATAGGAGCAGCACCCGGTACAAGGTCAATATGGAATTCGATTTGACGATCTGGTGGCAAACCAGAGATGTCATCCGGGAATACGTCAGGGAAATCTCGAACTACAGGTACATCAGACACGGTATTTTTAACTTCTTTAGCATCTATGGCATAGGCTAAATAGGCGGAACAACCTTTGGTTAGGCACTTTCGGGCTTTCATTACAGAGATGAGACCTAAATTTCGAGTCTTTCTATCGCCATAAACATAACGTTCACTTCCTTCGGGGGTTCTAATTCTAATTATCCTTTTAGCACAAAGGATTTCAGCATTATTCGTCATAAGCCAGTCCATTCCTATAATAACATCGAATTCTCTAATCCACATCGGTATCAGGTCAACGTCCGAGGAGAGGTCATCAATCACTAGCTTACAGGAACGAAAGACTCTATTCACAGTCACAAAATTCGAGCTAGCAGTTTCTATGTCTAAGGGTGCAGGTAACATCACAGGGGCAAAACCAAACTGTTTAGCAAACTTTTCAGACACATACGACAGATTAGAGCCAGAGTCAAATAAGATTAAGGCAGGCATATCATTAACAAGAAATGTACCCGTGACGACGTCAGCAGTCTCTTTTGCCTCTTCGGCTGTCATCTGGAAAGATCTTGGCTGATTCCTCGGGGCAGAAGAACCTTTGACTGATTGCTGAGGTGAAGATGCAGGTGGAGGAACAAATCGAGGTCGGGTACAGTCTTTAGCATGGTGCCCCAACGTAATGCAGTTTCGACAAGCCTCACTGCGCCTGGGACATTCTGACCTATCGTGACCGCTCTGTCTACAGCAGTAACATTTAACGAACGCAGGATCGCATTTCCCTTCATGAATTTGCTTGCAGCGAGGACAAGCAGGCTTTGGTGCCGAGGTCACAGCATACGACTTAGCTTTCTTGGAAGACTGCTTATCTCCCTTCTTCGAACTTTCATTCTTCCTTTCAGCTCTCTCAGATTTTTCCTTCTTATTAGATTTAGCAATAAAAGGACATGCTCGCTCAGGATAGATTTCAAGCTCACCTACCCTAGCAATTTCCACTGCCTCAATATAACTTCTCGGTCTGCCAGATTTCACAAACTTCCGGATTTCTCTATCCAGACCATCCACAAATAAATCTCTTCTCCTTTCGTCGGTATCAACAGGGTGATCAGATAATAGCGAGAGCCTGGTAAATTCCAGCTCATAGTCCGTCACGGATCTTGTACCTTGCTGAAAAGATAGTAGGGTTTTCTCCATCTGGCGCTTAACATCCTGAGGGCAGTATTTCTCCTTCAGATGAATCTTGAATTGATCCCAAGTAATGGATTTTTCCATTGCATCAGACATGGGATTTGTGATAGACTTCCACCAACGGCCATCTCCATCTTCCAACATTCCCGTCGCAAATGTGACCTTGTCTTTTTCACCACACTTGGAGAGTCTAAACGCTTTCTCCACATTCGCGACCCAGTCCATAGCTTTAACAGGATCAGATGACCCCGCAAACATACGAGCTCCACACTTCTTGAAATCAACAAACGTACACTCACGTCCTACCTTAACGTGATGGTCAGAAGAGTCAGTCTCACTTTCATCAGATGACACATGCCTATGTTTCCTCTTTCGGTCTTTCTTGGGCTTCGCTAACATCTCTTCCTTATACTTCAGTTCTAACTCCTGCAACTTAAGTTCTCGCAACCTAAGTTCTTCTTCACGGCGCTTAAAGTCAATTTCACGCTGGTTTTCCTCATCAGTGTGCATTACCGCTTTACCCTTAGTCAGCAAATCCTTAATTTCCTTAAATCGGTCTTCAACTGCCATATCAGTCTGCAGTCGGTTCCTATCCATCATAAGCTGCATCTGCCTACGGTTATCCTCATTCAACTTATGAACGAGGTCAATCAATTGAGCCTGCTGAGGAGGCACAGGGGTGGCAGTACTGCTTGAGTCATTAGCAGTATTTTCAGGGTCAGTTCCTAAGTCCTCTACATGAACAGATTCTTTGTGTTGATCAGCTGCAGCATCAACAGCTTTACCAACAGTCGAGGTACCAGCAACATTTAGATTCTTATCAGCCATTGGCTGAAAATACAAAGGAAATAACTATTATTTCCTGATTCAATTAAGCACATATCGAGTCATAATTCCTACGTCAGATAATCACATCTAAATTTATAGATATGAAGGCAGTCAGTCAGGCTGGCACAGAGTCAAGTCAAAGTCAAGTCAGTATCAAGCAGTCAATCCCTCCCCCATCCTATCAGTCATCATTTGCCTATCTTAGGTCAAATTGTGTGGGTAGTCCTTTATTAATTAGGTTACCCTAGGCCTCGGTGACTTGTTCGGGAATTCAGAGTCACATAGTCCATACCATACCAGTAGTTTAAGTATCGGGTGGCCAATCCGATGATTAAACTGCTGCTCTGATACCAACTTTGTAACATCCAAGTTTCCACAAACAGTACACGTCATAATATTTCATTTCATTAAGTAATAAATATTACTAATTGTTTGATACCACAGGTCCATCAGCATGAATACTTAATTACAACAATATATTAAAATCAAATGTTGGTCTAACTAGCTTCTAATTCTTCAATCAGAGTGCGGAAGACTGAACAAGCTACCCGAGACCGCAACATCTTTTCAAAATAGGCGTCATCAAAAGTCCAAAAGTCTGCTATTCATCAAAGTCCAGATTCACTTAGCCTGGGACGAACTACCTGCTATGGTCTTGCCTTTATCAGCCTTTCCTGAAAAAGAGTTGTCATGACAGAGTAAGCTAACAATGCTTAGTGAGTAAACAAAGTTCCATTAGTTACCACACACATATAACATACTATCAGCTCCTGTCGGCAAGTCACCACGTCAGAGACGTCAAAAAGGTTGGGAGACAACCCAGTCGGTATTCCCATGTGTAAGGCCGAAGCCCTACGGGAAGTGTATGGAAACAAGTCAAATAGGAAAGGAATCTGCAGAATTCCCTCCTGTGAATGGAGATCTCACATTCGGTCCTGTCGGATAATGCAGTATGCAGCGGCAAGTATATAAACAGTCAAGTAAGCAGTAAGCATGATACGTATTTACATAAAATGTAAAAGTGAACATGCAATCAAGGCAATTCAAGTGTCTAGCTTCAGTAATGTCAAAAGTACGTTTCTATGATACAATATAGTATTAAAGAAACATGCAGCAACAATCGGAAGTTTCCATACAGTCAATACATTCACCAATAAGTATCGAAATATATGCAAGTAATTAATGAAATCTGTCACTCACAGTGGTCCGTAGTCAGATAATGCTTAACGAATTAAGCGGTTCAGTTTACTCTGTCAAATCGACGGGTTCCTGCAGTTCAGTTTCAAGTCTGGCATATTAATGTCAAGTCTGTGTCATAATCTATATAACCCTAGTTATATATTCAGGTTATTGTCAATTCTGGTTATCGAGTCTGAGGTAGTTCCTATCGTCCCAAGGTGAATCTATTCTTATCAGATTAATACGATTCATCTAATTATAGATGTGTGGCCTTGAAACAAAGCCAATCGTATTACTTAGCAAGTTGAACAGATCATACACATTCTAAGGGTTCGTACAGAGTCTGTTAATTCATTTGTGCATAAAATAGATATGCAACTTGAACTTGTGAGTTTATTCATAATCAAACAATACTTTCAATTTCCTTAGGTTGTTTAATAACTTAATCTGATTTAGAAATTAATCTTAGACTTGAAATGGCAATCAGATTCGAACTACAAGGAATAGATTCGAACACCTCTCATTCGAATCTAATGGTTTAGATTCGAAGCACACACATAATAGATTCTAGGGAATAGATTTGACTAGGATAACTTTGAATTAGGGATATAGATTCAAGCCATCCATAGATTCGAACCATACATAGATTCGAAACCTACATAGATTCGAAACCTACATAGATTCGAAATCTACATAGATTCGAAGCCATACATACACACATTCGAATCTGAACCTGAACATTTCGAGTCTAGGGGAATAGATTCGAAATCCTCACCCCTTCGAGTCTAGGGATTAGATTCGAACTCCTCACCCTCGAGTCTATACATGAATGTCTCGAATTTGTTCTACTTGTTCATCGTTTTTTTCCAGGTTTTAGCTACTAAACAGGAACATAAATGACGGAAAATAGATACTAACCTTCGTCCAAGCTATATCCTTCGACTAGAGAGTTTTCCAAGCCAAAACAGGTCCTAAACGAGGGCAAATCAGCTTCGAAAGAATAGAATTTGAGCAAACTCGAGTTTGCTCTTTCAAAACCGAACCAAAAGTCAGAAAAAAGGTCGATTTTACCTTAAATCCGGACGAAATCAAACATGCAATGGTAGATTCGTGTAGAGCTCGACGATCTCTAACCGATGGCGTAATAATCACGAGAATCCGACGGATCGATTAGGAGAAATGCTAGAGAGAAGGTGTAATCTTAGAGAGAGAAGGAGGAGAGCCCAAGTTTCCAAACTTAAGAAATGAGGAGGGGAGCTCATATTTATAGGAAAATAGGAAAAAGATCAGATTTTCTACAGAATTTCCGGAATCGACCAACTTTATTCCCATCAATCTGATTTGCATTTCAGATGCAAATAATAACAAGGGAGTTCTAGATTTAGCTATAATTGTCTTTTAGTCAAATTTCTATTCATTTTAGTCCGTTTCGTCATTTTCAGTCTTTAATTTGTCATTTAGCTGAATTTTAATTATTAATTTTATTTCAGCTAATTTTGGGCAACTTTTCATAATTAATTATAACTTAATATAATTAACTATTTAAGATTCATGTTTTCAGTTAATTACTAATATTTGGATAAAATTGCTTTATTATCCAAAGTGTGATGCTGTAATTTATATTTAATAAATTACGGGCTGTTACACAAGTTATCAATGAACAGGCACCAACAGTTGTCCAGATTCATCAATGTCTATCATACGTTCCTAACATACAATTAAGTAATCAAGGAACATGTAGCAGCATTTGTCCAGTTTCAGCAGTGTCTATCATACGTTCCTAACATACAATTAAGTAATCAAGGAACAGGCAGCAACAGATGTTTCCATACAAGTCAGTACCAATCACCAATAAGTACAGAAACATATGCAAGTAAGTAATGCAATCTGTCACTAACAGCGGTCCTGAGCAATGCAAGTAATCAATGAACATGCAACAACAGTTGTCCAGTTTCAACAATGTCTATCATACGTTCCTAGCATACAATTAAGTAATCAAGGAACATGTACAGCAGTTGTCCAGTTACAGTAGTGTCTATCATACGATTCTAGCATACAATTAAGTAATCAAGGAACAGGCAGCAACAAATGTTTCCATACAAGTCAGTAACAATCACCAATAAGTACCGAAACAAATGCAAGGAAGTAAGCAATCTGTCACTCACAGCGGTCCTGAGCAATGCAAGTTATCAATGAACATGCAACAACAGTTGTCTAGTTTCAACAATGTCTATCATACGTTCCTAGCATACAATTAAGAAATCAAGGAACATGTAACAGCAGTTGTCCAGCTTCAGTAGTGTCTATCATACGTTACTAGCATACAATTAAGTAATCATGGAACATGCAGCAGCAGTTGTCCAGTTTCAGTAGTGTCTATCATACGATTCTAGCATACAATTAAGTAATCAAGGAACAGGCAGCAACAGATGTTTCCATACAAGTCAGTAACAATCACCAATAAGTACCGAAACATATGCAAGTAAGTAAGCAATCTATGACTCACAGCGGTCCTGAGCAATGCAAGTTATCAATGAACATGCAACAACAGTTGTGCAGTTTCAACAATGTTTATCATACGTTCCTAGCATAGAATTAAGTAATCAAGGAACATGGAGCAGCAGTTGTCCAGTTTCAGTAGTGTCTATCATACGTTCCTAACATACAATTAAGTAATCAAGGAACATGCAGCAGCAGTTGTCCAGTTTCAGTAGTGTCTATGATACGTTCCTAACATACAATTAACTAATCAAGGAACAAGCAGCAGCAGATGTTTCCATACAAGTTAGTAACAATCACAAATAAGTACCGAAACATATGCAAGTAAGTAACGCAATCTGTCACTCACATCGGTCCTGAGCAATGCAAGTAATCAAGGAACATGCATCAGCAGTTGTCCAGTTTCAGCAGTGTCTATCATACGTTCCTAGCATACAATTAAGTAATCATGGAACAGGCAGCAACAGATGTTTCCATATAAGTCAGTAATAATCACCAATAAGTACCGAAACATGTGCAAGTAAGTAATGCAATCTGTCACTCACAGCGGTACTGAGCAATGCAAGTAATCAAGGAACATGAAGCATGATTTGTCCAGATTCATCAGTGTCTACATTACGTTCCTAACATACAATTAAGTAATCAAGGAACAGGCAGCAACAGATGTTTCCACACAAGTCAGTAACAATCACATATAAGTACCGAAACATATGCAAGTAAGTAATGCAATCTGTCACTCACAGCGGTCCTGAGGAATGCAAGTAATCAATCAACATGCAACAACAGTTGTCCAGTTGCAACAATGTCTATCATACGTTCCTAGCATACAATTAAGTAATCAAGGAACATGCAGCAGCAGTTGTCCAGTTTCAGTAGTGTCTAACATACGTTCCTAACATACAATTAAGTAATCAAGGAACATGAAGCAGGAGTTGTCCAGATTCAACAATGTCTATCATACGTTCCTAGCATACAATTAAGTAATCAAGGAACATGCAGCAGCAGTTGTCCAGTTTCAGTAGTGTCTATCATACGTTCCGAGAATACAATTAAGTAATCAATGAACATGCACCAACAGTTGTCCAGATTCATCAGTGTCTATCATACGTTCCTAACATACAAATAAGTAATCAAGGAACATGCAGCAACAGTTCTCCAGTTTCAGCAGTGTCTATCATACGTTCCTAACATACAATTAAGTAATCATGGAACAGGCAGCAACGGATGTTTCCATACAAGTCAGTAACAATCACCAATAAGTACCGAAACATATGTAAGTAATGCAATCTGTCACTCACAGCGGTCCTGAGCAATGCAAGTAATCAATGAACATGCAACAACAGTTGTCCAGTTTTAACAATGTCTATCATACGTTCCTAGCATACAATTAAGTAATCAAGGAACATGCAGCAGCAGTTGTCCAGTTTCAGTAGTGTCAATCATATGATTCTAGCATACAATTAAGTAATCAAGGAACAGGCAGCAACAGATGTTTCCATACAAGTCAGTAACAATCACCAATAAGTACCGAAACATATGCAAGTAAGTAAGCAATCTGTCACTCACAGCGATCCTGAGCAATGCAAGTTATCAATGAACATGCAACAACAGTTGTCTAGTTTCAACAATGTCTATCATACGTTCCTAGCATACAATTAAGTAATCAAGGAACATGTATGTAACATCCAAGTTTCCACAAACAGTACACGTCATAATATTTCATTTGATTAAGTAATAAATATTACTAATTGTTTGATACCACAGGTCCATCAGCATGAATTCTTAATTACAACAATATTTTAAAATCAAATGGTGGTCTAACTAGCTTCTAAATCTTCAATCAGAGTGCGGAAGACTGAACAAGCTACCCGAGACCGCAACATCTTTTCAAAATAGGCATCATCAAAGTCCATAAGTCTGCTATTCATCAAAATCCAGATTCACTTAGCCTGGGACGAACTACCTGCTATGGTCTTGCCTTTATCAGCTTTTCCTGAAAAAGAGTTGTCATGACAGAGTAAGCTAACATTGCTTAGTGAGTTAACAGAGTTCCATTAGTTACCACACACATATAACATACTATCAGATCCTGTCGGCAATACGTCAGAGACGTCAAAAAGATTGGGAGACAACCCAGTCGGTATTTCCATGTGTAAGGCCGAAGCCCTACGGGAGGTGTATGGAAACAAGTCAAATAGGAAAGGAATCTGCAGAATTCCCTCCTGTGAATGGAGATCTCACATTCGGTCCTGTCGGATAATGCAGTATGCAGCGGCAAGTATATCAACAGTCAAGTAAGCAGTAAGCATGATAAGTATTTACATAAAATGTAAAAGTGATCATGCAATCAAGGCAATTCAAGTGTCTAGCTTCAGTAATGTCAAAAGTACGTTTCTATGATACAATATAGTATTAAAGAAACATGCAGCAACAATCGGAAGTTTCCATACAGTCAATACATTCACCAATAAGTATCGAAATATATGCAAGTAATTAATGAAATCTGTCACTCACAGTAGTCCGTAGTCAGATAATGCTTAACGAATTAAGCTGTTCAGTTTACTCTGTCAAATCGGCGGGTTCCTGCAGTTCAGTTTCAAGTCTGGCATATTAATGTCAAGTCTGTGACATAATCTATATAACCCTAGTTATATATTCAGGTTATTGTCAATTCTGGCTGTCGAGTCTGAGGTAGTTCCTATCGTCCCAAGGTGAGTCTATTCTTATCAGATTAATACGATTCATCTAATTACAGATGTGTGGCCTTGAAATAAAGCCAATCATATTACTAGCTAGGTGCATCATGACATACGTTTTCTAAGAGTTCATTCAGTGTCTGTTAATTCATTTGTGCATAAAATAGATGTGCAACTAGAATTTGCGAGTTTTATCATGATCTTATTATACTTTTAATTACAATAGGTTGATTAACCACTTAATCTGATTTTAGGAATTTAACTTTGGCTTGGAACAAACACAGATTCGAATTAAGGAAGCTAGATTCGAACCATGCCTAATTCGAATCTATAGGTTCGAAACACACACACACAGAATCGAAGGCATACATAATTCCAAGCATACATTCGAGATGAGCTAGACAGATTCGAATCTAGCTAATAGATTCGAACTCATACATATTCGAGACAAGGAATCAGATTCGAAACACCCATTTTCGATTCTAGGAGTTAGATTCGAAGCACATCTCGAATCTAGGGGGGTTAGATTCGAATTCAACATATTTCGAGTCTAATCATGGATTTTCGAATCTGTTCTACATGTTCAACAATTTTCCAGGTTTCATCAACTAAATATGAACATATATGAGGGAAAAATAGTTCACTAACCTTCGTCCAAGATATATCCTTCGACTATTGATGATTTCCAAGCAAAAACAAGTCCTAAACGAGAGCAAATCAGCTTCAAATGAAGGGAATTTGAGCAAACTCGAGTTTGCTCTTTCAAAACCGAACCAAAAGACAGAAATAGGGCTGATCTTACCTTAAATCCGGACGAAATCAAACATGCAATGGTAGAATCGTGTAGAGCTCGACGATCTCTATCCGTTGACGTATAAATCACGGGAATCCAATGAACCGATTAGAAGAAAAGCTAGAGAGAAGGTGAAGGTGTAGAGAGAGAAGGAGAGAGTTCTAGATTTTCCAAACCAAGGAAATGAGGAGGAATACCCTATTTATAGGGAAATAGGGAAAATCAGATTTTCTACTGAATTATCCGGAATTGACCAACTTTATTTCCCAACAATCCGATTTGCATATTTGTCTTTTAGTCACATTTTTATTCATTTTAGTCCGTTTCGTCATTTTCAGTCTTTAATTTGTCATTTAGCTGAATTTTAATTATTAATTTATTTCAGCTAATTTTGGGCAACTTTTCATAATTAATTATAACTTAATATAATTAACTATTTAAGATTCATGTTTTCAGTTAATTACTAATATTTGGATAAAATTGCTTTATTATCCAAAGTCTGATGCTGTAATTTATATTTAATAAATTACGGGCTGTTACAATCTTCCCCCGTTAAATTGATTCCGTCCTCGGAATCGACTAAAACAGGAATAATTTCGGATACTTCTGCCTAATCTCGTCTTCTCGTTCCCAAGTTTGTGCAGATCCCTTATGGTATTTCCATTGAACTAACACCATTGGAATTTCCTTGTTGCGCAATTTCGAAACCTTATTATCGATTATACGCTCGGGCTCTTCTTCGTATCGCAACTGCTCATCAATTTGCACGTCTTTCCAAGGAATTACAGCTTCAGCGTCAGCTAAACACTTTCGAAGATTACTCACATGAAATACATCATGAATCCCAGACATTTCGGTAGGCAGCTTTAATCTGTAGGCTTGCAATCCTATACGCTCGAGAATTTCAAAAGGACCCACAAATCGAGGGCTCAACTTCCCCCGTTTGCCGAACCTTACTATTCCTTTTCTTGGCGAGACTTTCAACAACACTTTATCTCCAACTTCAAACGCGATTGGTTTCCGTCTTTTATACTGATACTTCTTTTGTCTGTCTTGAGAAGTCTGAATCCGCTGTCGAATCAACTGTAGTTGGTCATGGGCTTCTTGCAAAATTGCTGGTCCAGAGATCGGCCGTTCACCTGTTTCCCTCCAACAGGTTGGAGTTCTGCATCGACGTCCGTACAAAAGCTGATATGGAGGCATACCAATAGTCGAGTGATAACTATTGTTATAAGCAAACTCCACAAACGGCAGGTGAGTATCCCAACTTCCACCGAGATCAATCACACAGGCACGTAACATATCTTCTAAGGTCAAAATTGTCCTCTCACTTTGCCCGTCAGTTTCAGGATGATAGGCGGTGCTCATCTTAAGTTCAGTTCCTAGTCCATTCTGAAAAGCCTTCCAAAAACGAGATATAAATCTGCTGTCACGGTCCGATACTATAGACAATGGTGTAACAGCCCGTAATTTATTAAATACAAATTACAGCAACAGACTTTGGATAATAAAGCAATTTTATCCAATTATTAGTAAATAACTGAAAATATGAATATGTGATAATTAATTATATTAAGTTATAATTAATTATGAAATGTTGCCCAAAATTTAGCTGAAATTAAGTTAATAATTAAAATTCAGCTAAATGACAAATTAAAGACTGAAAGTGACGAAACGGACTAAAATGAATAAAAATGTGACTAAAAGACATTTATGCAAATCGGATTGTTGGAAAATGAAGTTGGTCAATTCCGGATAATTCAGTAGAAAATCTGATTTTCTCCCTATTTTCCTATAAATAGGGCAGCCCTCCTCATTTTCTTAGTTTAGCAAATTTAGAACTCTCTCCTTCTCTCTCTACACCTTCACCTTCTCTCTAGAATTTCTCCTAATCGAACCGTCGGATTCTCGTGATTCATACGCCATCGGATAGAGATCGTCGAGCTCTTCACGAATCAACCATTACATGTTTGATTTCGTCCGAATTTGAGGTAAGATCGACCCCTTTTCTGTCTTTTGGTTCGGTTTTGAAAGAGCAAATTCGAGTTTGCTCATATTCCCTTTATTTGAAGCTGATTTGCTCCCGTTTAGGACTTGTTTTTGCTTGGAAATCATCTATAGTCGAAGGATATAGCTTGGACGAAGGTTAGTATCTATTTTTCCGTCATTTATGTTCATGTTTAGTAGCTTAAACCTGGAAAAAACGTTGATCATGAAGAACAGATTCGAATGTCTTTAATCAGATTCGAATATGTAAATTTCGAATCTATTCCCCCTTTTAAACTCGAATGTACCTTCGAATCTGTGCCATTTTCGAATCTATCTGCCTTAGAAACCTATTTTGCTTCGAATGTATAGGTGTATTTCGAATCTAATGCTGCCAGTCGAGTCTATATAAGTTAAATTTCGAATCTGTTGTTGGCCTTCGAATCTAGGCATTAGGTTCGAGTCTATTGGATGCCTTCGAGTCTAGAAATGCTTCAAATCTGTTGTGGGCCTTCGAATCTATGCTTTGGGATCGAATCTATTGCCTTCGAATGTATATGTTCGAATCTAACTTCATAGATTCATATATGTATGTGTTTCAAATCTATCTCTTTAAATTCAAATCTGGTTTAGTTCCGAGCCAAGGATAAATCCCTAAATCAGATTAAGTTATTAAACAACCTATTGTAATTAAAAGTATCTTTTGATTATGATAAAAACTCACAAGTTCAAGACGCATATCTATTTTATGCACAAATGAATTAACAGACTCTGTACGAACCCTTAGAATGTCTATGACCTGTTCAACTTGCTAAGTAATACGATTGGCTTTGTTTCAAGGCCACACATCTGTAATTAGATGAATCGTATTAATCTGATAAGAATAGACTCACCTTGGGACGATAGGAACTACCTCAGACTCGACAGCCAGAATTGACAATAACCTGAATATATAACTAGGGTTATATAGATTATGTCACAGACTTGACATTAATATGCCAGACTTGAAACTGAACTGCAGGAACCCGCCGATTTGACAGAGTAAACTGAACAGCTTAATTCGTTAAGCATTATCTGACTACGGACTACTGTGAGTGACAGATTTCATTATTTACTTGCATATATTTCGATACTTATTGGTGAATGTAGTGACTGTATGGAAACTTCCGATTGATTGCTGCATGTTTCTTTAATATTATATTGTATTATAGAAACGTACTTTTGACATTACTGAAGCTAGACACTTGAATTGCCTTGATTGCATGATCACCTTTACATTTTATGTAAATACTTATCATGCTTACTGCTTACTTGACTGTTGATATACTTGCCGCTGCATACTGCATTATCCGACAGGACCGAATGTGAGATCTCCATTCACAGGAGGGAATTCTGCAGATTCCTTTCCTATTTGACTTGTTTCCATACACTTCCCGTAGGGCTTCGGCCTTACACATGGGAATACCGACTGGGTTGTCTCCCAACCTTTTTGCCGTCTCTGACGTATTGCCGACAGGATCTGATAGTATGTTATATGTGTGTGGTACTAATGGAACTCTGTTAACTCACTAAGCATTGTTAGCTTACTCTGTCATGACAACTCTTTTTCAGGAAAAGCTGATAAAGGCAAGATCATAGCAGGTAGTTCGTCCCAGGCTAAGTGAATCTGGATTTTGATGAATAGCAGACCTTTGGACTTTTGATGATGCCTATTTTGAAAAGATGTTGCGGTCTCGGGTAGCTTGTTCAGTCTTCCGCACTCTGATTGAAGATTTAGAAGCTAGTTAGACCACCATTTGATTTTAAAATATTGTTGTAATTAAGTATTCATGCTGATGGACCTGTGGTATCAAACAATTAGTAATATTTATTACTTAATGAAATGAAATATTATGACGTGTAGTGTTTGTGGAAACTTGGATGTTACAAAGTTGGTATCAGAGCAGCGATTTAATCATCGGATTGGCCACCCGATACTTAAACTACTGGTATGATATGGACTATGTGACTCTGAATTCCCGAACAAGTCACCGAGGCCTAGGGTAACTTAATTAGTAAAGGACTACCCACACAACTTGACCTAAGAT
Source organism: Centrapalus pauciflorus (assembly GCA_020465985.1). NCBI lineage: Eukaryota > Viridiplantae > Streptophyta > Magnoliopsida > Asterales > Asteraceae > Centrapalus > Centrapalus pauciflorus. Next base: position 9,140 of record JAANYP010002167.1, on the reverse strand, counting down.
AGGCAAATGATGTCTGATAGGATGGGGGAGGGATTGACTGCTTGACTTTGACTTGACTTTGTGAGTCTGACTGATTAACTGCCTTCATATCTATGAATTTAGATATGATTATCTGACGTAGGAATTATGACTCGAACTGTGCTTATTTGAATCAGGAAATAATAGCTATTTCCTTTATATTTTCAGCCAATGGCTGATAAGAATCCGACGGTTGCCGGTTCCTCTAGGGTTGATAAAGCTGCTGATGCTGCAGCTGATCAACACAAAGAATCTGTTCATGTAGAGGACTTAGGCACTGACCCTGAAAATACTGCTAATGACTCAAGCAGTACTGCCACCCCTGTGCCTCCCCAGCAGGCTCAATTGATTGACCTCGTTCATAAGTTGAATGAGGATAACCGTAGGCAAATGCAGCTTATGATGGATAGGAACCGACTGCAGACTGATATGGCAGTTGAAGACCGATTTAGGGAGATTAAGGATTTGTTGACCAAGGGTAAAGCAGTGATGCAGACTGACGAAGTAAACCAGCGTGAAATGGAATTTAAGCGCCGTGAAGAAGAACTTAGGTTGCGAGAACTTAAGTTACAGGAATTAGAACTGAAGCATAGGGAAGAAATGTTAGCGAAGCCGAAGAAAGACAGGAAGAGGAAACATAGGCATGTGTCCTCTGATGAAAGTGAGACTGACTCTTCCGACCATCACGTTAAGGTGGGACGAGAGTGTACATTTGTTGACTTTAAGAAATGTGGGGCTCGTACATTTGCGGGGTCATCTGATCCTGTTAAAGCTATGGACTGGGTCGCGAATGTGGAGAAAGCGTTTAAACTCTCCAAGTGTAATGAAGAAGATAAGGTGACATTTGCGACGGGAATGTTGGAAGATGGAGCTGGCCGTTGGTGGAAGTCAATTACGAATCCCATGTCTGAAGCAATGGAGAAATCCATTACTTGGGATCAATTTAAGATTCATCTGAAAGAAAAATACTGCCCCCAGGATGTTAAGCGCCAGATGGAGAAAACCCTGCTATCTTTTCAGCAAGGTACAAGATCCGTGACGGACTATGAGCTGGAATTTACCAGGCTCTCGCTATTATCTGATCACCCTGTTGATACCGACGAAAGGAGAAGAGATTTGTTTGTGGATGGTTTGGATCGAGAAATTCGGAAGTTTGTGAAATCTGGCAGACCGAGAAGTTATATTGAGGCAGTGGAAATTGCTAGGGTAGGTGAGCTTGAAATCTATCCTGAGCGCGCATGTCCTTTTATTGCTAAATCTAATAAGAAAGAAAAATCTGAGAGAGCTGAAAAGAAGAATGAAAGTTCGAAGAAGGGAGATAAGCAGTCTTCCAAGAAAGCTAAGTCGTATGCTGTGACCTCGACGCCAAAGCCTGCTTGTCCTCGCTGCAAGCAAACTCATGAAGGGAAATGCGATCCTGCGTTTGTTAGATGTTACTGCTGTAGACAGAATGGTCATGATCGGTCAGAATGTCCCAGGCGCAATGAGGCTTGCAGAAACTGCATTACGTTGGGGCATCATGCTAAAGACTGTACCCGACCCCGATTTGTTCCTCCGCCTACATCTTCACCTCAGCAATCAGTCAAAGGTTCTTCTGCCCCGAGGAATCAACCGAGATCTTTCCAGATAACAGCCGAAGAGGCAAAAGAGACTGCTGACGTCGTCACGGGTACATTTCTTGTTAATGATATGCCTGCCTTAATCTTATTTGACTCTGGCTCTAATCTGTCGTATGTGTCTGAAAAGTTTGCTAAACAGTTTGGTTTTGCCCCTGTGATGTTACCTGCACCCTTAGACATAGAAACTGCTAGCTCGAATTTTGTGACTGTGAATAGAGTCTTTCGTTCCTGTAAGCTAGTGATTGATGACCTCTCCTCGGACGTTGACCTGATACCGATGTGGATTAGAGAATTCGATGTTATTATAGGAATGGATTGGCTTATGACGAATAATGCTGAAATCCTTTGTGCTAAAAGGATGATTAGAATTAGAACCCCCGAAGGAAGTGAACGTTATGTTTATGGCGATAGAAAGACTCGAAATTTAGGTCTCATCTCTGTAATGAAAGCCCGAAAGTGCCTAACCAAAGGTTGTTCCGCCTATCTAGCCTATGCCATAGATGCTAAAGAAGTTAAAAAGACCGTGTCTGATGTACCTGTAGTTCGAGAATTCCCTGATGTATTTCCGGATGACATCTCTGGATTGCCACCAGATCGTCAAATTGAATTTCATATTGACCTTGTACCGGGTGCTGCTCCTATCGCGAAAGCCCCTTACCGTCTTGCTCCGAATGAAATGAAGGAAATGATGAGTCAGTTGCAGGAATTATTAGAAAAAGGGTTTATTCGCCCGAGTACTTCTCCTTGGGGTGCTCCGGTTCTTTTTGTTAAGAAGAAGGATGGTACCTTTCGCATGTGTATAGATTATCGGGAGCTGAATAAAGTAACTATCAAGAATCGATACCCTCTGCCAAGAATTGACGACTTGTTTGACCAATTGCAAGGGGCTAGCTACTTCTCAAAGATTGATCTCCGATCTGGATATCATCAACTCAAAGTATTTGAGTCTGACGTACCGAAGACTGCATTTCGTACTCGATATGGCCATTTTGAATTCCTAGTAATGCCGTTCGGTCTCACAAATGCCCCGGCAGCATTTATGGACCTCATGAATAGGGTATGTAGACCAATGCTGGATAAATCAGTGATAGTCTTCATTGATGACATCTTGATTTACTCCAAGTCTGAATCTGATCATGCGATGCATTTGCGAGAATTGCTAGAATTGTTACGGAAGGAGCGACTCTATGCAAAATTCTCCAAATGTGAATTCTGGTTACGCCAGGTGCAATTTTTAGGACATATTGTCTCGGGTGAGGGAATAGCCGTAGATCCATCAAAGGTTGATGCGGTTCAGAAGTGGGAAGCGCCAAAAAACGTATCTGAAGTTCGGAGTTTCTTGGGTTTAGCGGGCTATTACAGAAGATTTATCCGTGATTTCTCCAAGATTGCGGTGCCTTTAACCAGTCTGACGAAGAAAGAAGCTAAGTTTGAATGGAATGAATCTCAAGATCGAGCCTTTGAGACTCTGAAACGTAAGCTAGTAGAAGCGCCGATTCTGGCCTTACCTGAGGGTAATGAGGATTTTGTAGTCTATAGTGATGCTTCTAAGATGGGATTAGGCTGTGTGTTGATGCAAAGGGATAAAGTAATTGCCTACGCATCAAGGCAGCTAAAGGCGCATGAAAAGAATTACCCGACGCATGACTTGGAGCTTGCAGCCGTGACTTTTGCACTGAAGATTTGGCGGCATTATCTGTATGGGACTAGATGCAAGTTATATACAGATCACAAAAGTCTGAAGTATATATTCGACCAGAAAGAGCTGAATATGCGTCAAAGGCGGTCTATGGAATTGATTAAAGACTATGACTGTGAGATCCTTTACCATCCAGGTAAAGCAAACATAGTAGCAGATGCCCTAAGCCGCAAAACCGGACCAGACCATTATACCCGATGTTATGCTTTGACTTCTGTTGTTTTGGAGTCTGCCTTGCCTGAGTCGATTATTGCCGCTCAAACCGAAGCCATTCGGGATGAGAACTTGAAATCTGAACGTATGGTTACTTATGTGACCAAGTTGACCCTTGATAATCGTGGTCTTAGGCTATTCATGAATAGAATATGGGTCCCTAGATTAGGAGGAATTCGTGATCAAATTCTGTCGGAGGCTCATATGTCAAAATTTTCGGTACATCCTGGTTCTACTAAAATGTACCAAGATTTGAAAACGGATTATTGGTGGCCTGGAATGAAGAAGGACATAGGACGATATGTAGAAAATTGCATGACTTGTTTACAAGTCAAATCGGAACATCAGAAGCCGTATGGGGAACTACAACCATTGCCAATCCTGGAATGGAAGTGGGACCACATAACCATGGACTTTGTGACGAAGCTGCCCAGGACAAAGCGGAATCATGACTCTATATGGGTAATAGTGGATCGACTTACTAAGTCAGCCCATTTCTGATGAGAACCTGTCCAGGGACCGAGATGACGAAGATCCGTTAAGGTGGAAGATCGGACCTATCACAAGATCAAAATCCAAGATGTTCCAGGATGCTCTCAATGGAATGATTAAATATTGTCGGAATCAAGCTCCCGTTTGTTCGCAAAACAACCAAGCACGCTTCCTAATGTTGATCCAAGTTGAAGACTAATATTAGTCCAAGTTTTGGAGCCCAAGTTCTCACTTTAATCCACAAAAGCCCAAAAAATAAATAAAATTCGGCCAAGCCCACCCATGTGCATTGTTTTGGCCATAACTTCCTCATTTTAAGCCCAATTTGAGTGAAATAAAAGCCCACTTCAACCTTAGCCTTTTTCCTATATTTTCAAGAATAAAAAAGGCCCAAAATATGCCCTTAGCCACGTCCATGAATCTGCCCATAAAGGTGTCCATGTTAATGAACTTGTCAAAGATTAAATTCAAGGCATTTTGAAGGTTTTCTCAACATTATGGCCATTTACTTGGAGGAGATAAAGAGATAGAAGTTACTTGCATGATTAATACCTACTATAAGCTTCAAGTGGTGAAATGTCAATAATGCCCTTTTGATAAGTAGTCTTGCTTATTTGATAGCTTATCGTGATAGCTTGTACAACTTATCTAGATAAGTAGTTGGTCTTATATTTTCTCCTATAAATAGGCACTCAATGTAACCATTTCAATCATCCTTCATTTTTGAGTAAAATTGTGAGTTTTTAACTCTTATTGTTCCTTACGAACTTTCAGAACTTATCGAGTGTTTTAGCTTGTGGCGTTCGAAACTTATCAATCAACTTGGTGGGGTTGATTGTGGCGTTCTCTATACCAAAGTTCTTGCCTCCTATATAGGCAACGGGTCGCGGTTCCACTTATACCAAGGTTCTTGTCTTGTTTATAGACAATGGGTCGCGGTCCTATCCAAGTTACTTGAAACAACCATTAGAACGATCGGGCAATCGTGATCTATCACACATTCCTCGGGTGAGATCACATCAATTTCCTACCTATACGTGAAGATGAACGCCTCGAAAAGTTAGCTGAATTGTACGTAAAGGAAATCGTGACTAGACATGGTGTGCCATTGTCTATAGTATCGGACCGTGACAGCAGATTTACTTCTCGTTTTTGGAAGGCTTTTCAGAACGGACTAGGAACTGAACTTAAGATGAGCACCGCCTATCATCCTGAAACTGACGGGCAAAGTGAGAGAACGATTTTGACCTTAGAAGATATGTTACGTACCTGTGTGATTGATCTCGGTGGAAGTTGGGATACTCACCTGCCGTTTGTGGAGTTTGCTTATAACAATAGTTATCACTCGACAATTGGTATGCCTCCATATCAGCTTTTGTACGGACGTCGATGCAGAACTCCAACCTGTTGGAGGGAAACAGGTGAACGCCCGATCTCTGGACCAACAATTTTGCAAGAAGCCCATGACCAACTACAGTTGATCCGACAGCGGATTCAGACTTCTCAAGACAGACAAAAGAAGTATCATGATAAAAGACGGAAACCAATCGCGTTTGAAGTTGGAGATAAAGTGTTGCTGAAGGTCTCGCCAAGAAAAGGAATAGTAAGGTTCGGCAAACGGGGGAAGTTGAGCCCTCGATTTGTGGGTCCTTTTGAAATTCTCGAGCGTGTAGGATTGCAGGCCTACAGATTGAAGCTGCCTGCCGAAATGTCTGGGATTCATGATGTATTTCATGTGAGTAATCTTCGAAAGTGTTTAGCTGACGCTGAAGCTGTGATTCCTTGGAAAGACGTGCAAATTGATGAGCAATTGCGATACGAAGAAGAGCCCGAGCGTATAATCGATCATAAGGTTTCGAAATTGCGCAGCAAGGAAATTCCAATGGTGTTAGTCCAATGGAAATACCATAAGGGATCTGCGCAAACTTGGGAACGAGAAGACGAGATTAAGCAGAAGTATCCGAAGTTATTCCTGCCTTAGTCGATTCCGAGGACGGAATCAATTTAACGGGGGAAGATTGTAACAGCCCGTAATTTATTAAATACAAATTACAGCAACAGACTTTGGATAATAAAGCAATTTTATCCAATTATTAGTAAATAACTGAAAATATGAATCTGTGATAATTAATTATATTAAGTTATAATTAATTATGAAATGTTGCCCAAAATTTAGCTGAAATTAAGTTAATAATTAAAATTCAGCTAAATGACAAATTAGAGACTGAAAGTGACGAAACGGACTAAAATGAATAAAAATGTGACTAAAAGACATTTATGCAAATCGGATTGTTGGAAAATGAAGTTGGTCAATTCCGGATAATTCAGTAGAAAATCTGATTTTCTCCCTATTTTCCTATAAATAGGGCAGCCCTCCTCATTTTCTTAGTTTAGCAAATTTAGAACTCTCTCCTTCTCTCTCTACACCTTCACCTTCTCTCTAGAATTTCTCCTAATCGAACCGTCGGATTCTCGTGATTCATACGCCATCGGATAGAGATCGTCGAGCTCTTCACGAATCAACCATTACATGTTTGATTTCGTCCGAATTTGAGGTAAGATCGACCCCTTTTCTGTCTTTTGGTTCGGTTTTGAAAGAGCAAATTCGAGTTTGCTCATATTCCCTTTATTTGAAGCTGATTTGCTCCCGTTTAGGACTTGTTTTTGCTTGGAAATCATCTATAGTCGAAGGATATAGCTTGGACGAAGGTTAGTATCTATTTTTCCGTCATTTATGTTCATGTTTAGTAGCTAAAACCTGGAAAAAACGTTGATCATGAAGAACAGATTCGAATGTCTTTAATCAGATTCGAATATGTAAATTTCGAATCTATTCCCCCTTTTAAACTCGAATGTACCTTCGAATCTGTGCCATTTTCGAATCTATCTGCCTTAGAAACCTATTTTGCTTCGAATGTATAGGTGTATTTCGAATCTAATGCTGCCAGTCGAGTCTATATAAGTTAAATTTCGAATCTGTTGTTGGCCTTCGAATCTAGGCATTAGGTTCGAGTCTATTGGATGCCTTCGAGTCTAGAAATGCTTCAAATCTGTTGTGGGCCTTCGAATCTATGCTTTGGGATCGAATCTATTGCCTTCGAATGTATATGTTCGAATCTAACTTCATAGATTCGAATATGTATGTGTTTCAAATCTATCTCTTTAAATTCAAATCTGGTTTAGTTCCGAGCCAAGGATAGATCCCTAAATCAGATTAAGTTATTAAACAACCTATTGTAATTAAAAGTATCTTTTGATTATGATAAAAACTCACAAGTTCAAGACGCATATCTATTTTATGCACAAATGAATTAACAGACTCTGTACGAACCCTTAGAATGTCTATGACCTGTTCAACTTGCTAAGTAATACGATTGGCTTTGTTTCAAGGCCACACATCTGTAATTAGATGAATCGTATTAATCTGATAAGAATAGACTCACCTTGGGACGATAGGAACTACCTCAGACTCGACAGCCAGAATTGACAATAAACTGAATATATAACTAGGGTTATATAGATTATGTCACAGACTTGACATTAATATGCCAGACTTGAAACTGAACTGCAGGAACCCGCCGATTTGACAGAGTAAACTGAACAGCTTAATTCGTTAAGCATTATCTGACTACGGACTACTGTGAGTGACAGATTTCATTATTTACTTGCATATATTTCGATACTTATTGGTGAATGTAGTGACTGTATGGAAACTTCCGATTGATTGCTGCATGTTTCTTTAATATTATATTGTATTATAGAAACGTACTTTTGACATTACTGAAGCTAGACACTTGAATTGCCTTGATTGCATGATCACCTTTACATTTTATGTAAATACTTATCATGCTTACTGCTTACTTGACTGTTGATATACTTGCCGCTGCATACTGCATTATCCGACAGGACCGAATGTGAGATCTCCATTCACAGGAGGGAATTCTGCAGATTCCTTTCCTATTTGACTTGTTTCCATACACTTCCCGTAGGGCTTCGACCTTACATATGGGAATACCGACTGGGTTGTCTCCCAACCTTTTTGCCGTCTCTGACGTATTGCCGACAGGATCTGATAGTATGTTATATGTGTGTGGTAACTAATGGAATTCTGTTAACTCACTAAGCATTGTTAGCTTACTCTGTCATGCCAACTCTTTTTCAGGAAAAGCTGATAAAGGCAAGATCATAGCAGGTAGTTCGTCCCAGGCTAAGTGAATCTGGATTTTGATGAATAGCAGACCTTTGGACTTTTGATGATGCCTATTTTGAAAAGATGTTGCGGTCTCGGGTAGCTTGTTCAGTCTTCCGCACTCTGATTGAAGATTTAGAAGCTAGTTTAGACCACCATTTGATCTTTAATTTATTGTTGTAATTAAGTATTCAGGCTGATGGACCTGTGGTATCAAACAATTAGTAATATTTATTACTTAATGAAATGAAATATTATGACGTGTACTGTTTGGGGAAACTTGGATGTTACAAAGTTGGTATCAGAGCAGCAGTTTAATCATCGGATTGGCCACCCGATACTTAAACTACTGGTATGGTATGGACTATGTGACTCTGAATTCCCGAACAAGTCACCGAGGCCTAGGGTAACTTAATTAGTAAAGGACTACCCACACAACTTGACCTAAGATAGGCAAATGATGACTGATAGGATGGGGGAGGGATTGACTGCTTGATACTGACTTGACTTTGACTTGACTTTGTGAGTCTGATTAACTGCCTTCATATCTATGAATTTAGATATGATTATCTGACGTAGGAATTATGACTCGAACTGTGCTTATTTGAATCAGGAAATAATAGCTATTTCCTTTATATTTTCAGCCAATGGCTGATAAGAATCCGACTGTTGCTGGTACCTCGACTGTTGGTAAAGCTGCTGATGCTGCAGCTGATCAACACAAAGAATCTGTTCATGTAGAGGACCTAGGCACTGACCCTGAAAATACTGCTAATGACTCAAGCAGTACTGCCACCCCTGTGCCTCCTCAGCAGGCTCAATTGATTGACCTCGTTCATAAGTTGAATGAGGATAACCATAGGCAGATGCAGCTTATGATGGATAGGAACCGACTGCAGACTGATATGGC
>JAANYP010002166.1:90000-97741 GCA_020465985.1 Centrapalus pauciflorus | reverse complement strand
TAGCATTCAAAGAATTTGTCATCCTTGAATTTGACTTCTCTGGTTCTAGGTTTTAGCTACTTGTTAGCTTTAACCTCCGGCTTGGAAACTTAATTTCCTTTCCGTCTCTTTCCCTATATTCTCTCCTCAATCACTCCCTCAGCAGTCTATAGCATCCGATGCAGCCCACTGATCATCTTCTCCGTGCATATTGTAACAAATTACAAATTGCTAAAATTTCTTCAATAAGGAATTGAGAATTAGATTCGTGGTCATGTCCTGTGTCACGGGTAACCCAAGTCTGCTAAGATGATCCAGATAACCTTTCATCTTCAGCGCATGGGATCTAACAGTTGTTCCTTCTGCCATTCTGCAGGAGTTCAGAGCCCTTGTCGTATATCTTTCTCAGTCCGAGCCTGAGTCTGGAACATATCCTTTAGCTGGCGATACATTTGTCAAGCTGAGATGTCCATAAGGCTAGTCCGCAGCTCAGATGTCATGGTCACCAGCATTAGACAGGCAACATTGACCGAATCCTCAGAGTGCTTCTTGTGGAGATTTCTCTCCTCAACTGTAGCAGTCTCTGCAGGAGCAGGTTCTGGTGCCCTTTCCAGAATATACGACTTTCACCTTGTACTCAGAACATTTGTCAGATTTTACACCCAGTTCAGGAAGTTGCCTCTTTTGAGTTCTCCATATCCCGATTGGACCTCAAAGTAGAAACATGTGCTTTTGGGGAGGATTTTCAAGTGGGAAAAGGATATTGACGTTATCATTGTTGTTATTACTGTTATTGTCATTGTTATTATTAAACCGCTTCTACCTCTGTCTTTTTCAACCATCTTAAACAATTTTTCAAAAATTAGTATTTGATTAACCATTAATAAATCAATAACCCAAAATTTAGAAAAATGATTTATTAATCCTAAGAACCATTTTACTTATTCATGCACCCAACGGAGGCTGAACCTACATGAATAAGCTACTCAGGCAGGCAACTTATTACCAATTACAACCCCTTTGCAACTCTTAGATCTTATGAGATTTTCAATTTCTTAAATTGATCATGTTTAATCTCATCCACACCTTGGGCAACAGTCTTACTGAGGAACCACCACTGACACACACCATATAACAACTGCAAGTCACTGGCCCAAGTCTCACTTAGGATCCGCAGTGCTTACCTCACAGCTCTCCGAGTTTGCGGCGTAAGCACCCAACGAAGGCTGAACCTACTTACGACGACCGGTCACCGTGAGTGCCACTATATGGACGGTGTGCTGTGTCATATTTTTAATTTGGGTTTATAACCAGTCTCTTACCAAGAACTAGTGGCCAGTCAGGTTAGTCCGCGGGCAGGATCCTTTCGGTTCTAAACCTTTCAGAAATTCCACAGCCCGAGCAAGACTGTCCTAGACACCACCTATTCTGGTAAACAATCCAGTTAATGTACCAGTTTTAAGAATTTCAACTCTTTGATCATATGACATTTTAAAATAAATCTCCTTTATTTGAAAAACTAATTTCATAAAAACGTCATATCTAACACCTGACAAAATAATTAAAGTTTCCAATTTAAACTTCCTTTTAAATACTTTAATTTTTCATCAAAAATGATTGTAGTTTTAATTTCTTTTATTTATCTACTTTGTCACCACAACCACGCAGATATAAATAAAACATCAAGAAATAAAACAAACAACCACTCGGTGACATAGCCTTGCCGAAACTAAATTGGTTTCCGAGAGCCACACGGAAAAACCAATTAGGTCAAAACCTAAGGGACAAAATCAACACACAAGGAAAGAATGATGAACTCTTTCAGCTCCCACTAGCCTCAGCATTCGATGATTTCTCCGAGCGTCTTTGATGGATGACCTCCTTCTTGATGGACATCTTCGCCAAGATTTATTTTACATAATTTTAATCTAAATACATTTGCCTATTTTCTAACCTATTACAGATTACATCATAATACCCGGGATTCCAATGGCACGCAGGCCTTCCCAAAAATATAACCAATAATAAAAATAGCAAACATCACGATTAAATAAACAACCATCACAAACAATGGGTCTCAAGGCTCGGCTATGTCACAAACATAAATAAAGCAGAAAAGCTTGTAAATAATCCAGAATTCATTTTCATCTTGACATGAAAATAATTCCAAAACCAATTAATCCACCATTAATTGAAGTAAATATGTCCAACATCGTTCTTAAATTAAACACGGTTCGTAAACTCGAAATTCAGGAACACTTTCCATAATTAGAAACTTTTTCCCAAAAAATTTCAAATTTAATTCCATCTTTGCATTATCTTTGGATTCATAACTATACTTTTCTTAAAATATTCAATTAACAATTCAAACACCTTTGAAACTTAAACATACTATTTTAAGAAACTTTTTATTAAACAACCTTTAATAAATATAGTTTTATTTTCAAATAATATTGATAAATAATTTAAACTTCCTTTAAATAATTATCAATTAACTATTATTTAATTGAAACACTTTTCAAAATAAATAACTAAACTTTATTTAAAACGTCAATTTTCTAGATAAACAATTTTACCAATAAAATATTTCTTTTAAAATATTTAAAGAAAATTGACCATCTTTAAATAATACCAAAAACTTTTCTTTATGGTTTTAAACGATTTCTACCAAAAACGTTAACGTCGAGATCAAATCTCAAAAACATTAAACCATGACCGAGCATGAAACTCAAAGTCACGATTTCATCAATTTGAAAATAGAATCCTTAAATTAAACTCTCTTTAATTTAATAATGCATTTTATGGAACTAAATATTAAATGCATAAACTAAATCTAGTTTATAAATTAAAATTACCATTAATTTTAATTTCAACATTAAAACTTAATTTTTTATTAAAACCGATTTAATTTAAACGACGAATTACCGGAAAACGGAAACGAACCAACTTAGTTAACCGACTCATACTCGGGTTCAATAACCCATATGAACCGAAAAACAAGTAGGGTATTAAACTCTTTGACGGCTGAAATTAATCGAAGCCATTAATCAACTCACTTTGATTACTTCGATTTCCATATTCCAATTAATCGTTTAATTATCGAATCGAATAATATTTAAACCGATTTGCGAATTTTATAAAAAAAAACTGATAAAGTCTCCACTTTAATTTTATAAAATCGAAAACATATTTACATATATTTTGTCACAAATGTTTAAGTATTGAAAACCAAACACTTTTGATTTATTAATTCGATTTTAACGCATTTAATTTAATCGTTCGAGTTTAACCGTGAATTAAACGACATGACGGAAACAAATAATCCATCACCTCGGTTACCACATCACAACCGAGAGGTCATGGTTCTCAACCCATGGCCGAAAATCTCTAGGTTTGATTTCGCGAACCGAAACGTTTAATTTTCGACTTTAATCAATTAAACACTTTCAAACAATCAAACATCAACTAAATAAAACGAACTAAGGTTTCAAAATCCCGAGTTCCGAAAAACTCCAAGGTAGGCCGAGAATCACCATGGGGTTTCCAAAACCTTTGGTCGATTTTCTCCAAGCCAAATCAAAACCTTAAACATTTTAATTATTGATTTCGACCGTTTAAACAATTTTAATTATTAAAAATCGAAACTTTAAGATCGTTGGACATAAATACTCGAATAATACTATCATTATGTTACTTGAGATGGCTCTGATACCACTGTTGGGAATTCGTATGGTTTTTCATAAAAACATAAACATTAATCATATTAACGCACAACGGAAGCTTTTTAAAAATTACGAATTCCGTACACGGATCATCAAGTAAAACATAAGATAAGTAAACGAGAAAGCAATAAATTCGTACATTTGTATTCTATGACAAGAATACACGAATGAGACGCTTTCGGTATCCACCGGTGATGACACGATCGAGCGGCGCCAGATATGCAATCAAACACACGAAGAACGGGAAAACCAAAACCTTTTTGGTTTTATTATCTTGCGGCCGCACCACACACACACTCAATGTGTGTTCGTGTGTGTGCCTCAACCAACAACCCTACGTGGGTTTTGGTACACACATATATATATATATTCTTGCTAAACGTGTGTTTCTCTCTCTCTCTCTCACACACACACACACACACATATATATATATATATATATATATATATATATATATATATATATATATATATATATATATATTTTGCGGCCGTATCCTTTTATATATATATATATATTATTATTATTATTATTATTATTATTATTATTATTATTATTATTATTATTATTATTAAGAGTTTTAGTTTTAATCAAACTCTAATATAATAATATAATATAATATATATCTTAATAACCATCTTTATTATTTAAACATTATATAATTATCTCTATAATCATATACCCTTTAAATAATATTAATCTTTTATACATTATCTAATAACATATAAATGACTAGATAATTATTATAATTATCTCTATTTATTTATTTATTATTATTCATCCGATTATCTAATAATAGATGATAATACTAATTCAAATAAATCAATCTTTTATTTAATATCAAATAATAAATAAAAGACCAGATAATTATTTAATTATCATCCAATGACAATTAAATCAATACAATATCTAATATTGCACTTTTAGTCCCCGTACTTTGAGATATAATTAATCATCCATTAATTTAATCTCAATGAACATTTCGTGTCATAAACAATATCCAATATTATTTATTCAATAGTTTAATTGCATCTGCTCAGTTGTGCTCATCGGTGTGACCCTCAAGTGTTTTATGAAATCAGCCATGATGCAGTAGTGATGTCATCTTTACACACAATACACTAACAGGAAGCATGTATTGAAGGACGGATTGTTGAGTTCTGATTGGTTTACAATGCATTTTTATTAATGATTTCTCATATACGTTTTAGACTGCATAAATGGTGGTTGTAACTTCATAGTTATTGGTAATGTGTTTGTTTTGTCAATTTTATCGTTTTTTATACAATAATTGTTACACACATATAGTAACACTTTAAATTTATCGTTGTTCATAATAATGATTACTATGAACACACTTACAAATCACTTTATGTGTCTCTTAATCACATATAGCAATCGTTATATATTCTCATTCACGGTCACAATATATCAAAATTGATTTTGTTGAATCTGATTTTGATTTTGTTGAATATGATTAGATTACATACCGTGAATGAAGGAAACGTAAATCAATCTAAATTTGATTTGATATCCCATGATTCAAGCTAAAATTGATTTGATATACATTCCTTGATTAAATTACAACTCATTGACGATTCTATCCGGACTTGTTTTTATTTGTTAATTTTGCACACTCAGATGGTGCCTTTGTTCCTTTTGATATTGAGGTACATTGGGGATCCGGATTCTGTATGTGTGTATGTGTGTATGTATTCTTTGTAGTTTGTAACTTGCTAATGATCAGGGAGAGGGGAAGGGAGGGCCGGGGGAGGAAATCGCTTAAAGTAATAACTTCTTATGGATAGACTAGATCTTGTACAATTAATGGATACAATCCACAATGTGGAGGGCTAGCTACAATTTAATTGCAATCAACAGGAGGATTGGTATCAGTAAATTCTCCTTGAGCATTTTTGCAATAAGCAAAATTATCATCTCCAGTGATTTCAACATTGTTTGTTACAAGTTGAGTACAGTTGAACTTCCCGCTGCAATTGAAAGTAATTGCTTGCTTTGTGGCCGATGACCCGTAGATATTTGTATAACTCACGTCGCTCACTTGTACTGCTGGTGCCGTTGGCTAATCCATATAAAAAAAAGTTCAAGTCAATCGAGGTTTAGATTTACGTTAAAATGCATCTTGTGAAAGAAAGGAACCATATTGTAATGAATTATAAGGCTTACCGGAGCCGGGCAAAATGCATTTTCAGATTTACTGCAGTAATGTTGATCAATTATGATTGGATTTTTGACATTATCGAAATTTATGTATTGATACACAATTTTTCTTGCATACCCTTTTCCATACTGAAATACAAGAAAAAAGGTACTATAATCGGAATATCAGATGATCAATCAAAGCAATAAAAACATTATAATTAATTAAACATATATTGCTGTTAACCTATGTGTAACTTTACCGGTACTGTCTTGATTCTTAATCCATTTTTCGTTCCTGTGATGTTACAGTTTTCTATCCGCACATGTTCGACTGTATCATAAGCACCTTTGTTTCCAAGGCTTCCAATACTGCCAAATCACATCCATGATGGAATGAAGAAATTAAATTGGGTAAAAGCAATGAGAGATTGGGATCTAAGAGCATATATATCGCGGGGTACCTTATCCCATGACCAAGTCCACAGAACACCCCTGTTACATTGATATCGTAGGTGCCACCATTAATAGCCACACAATCATCACCTATCAATTGAGTGTAAATATAAAAACATAGAAGATTAAATCATTCAAGAAATACCAATTAAGAACAAACTAATGATCTCATACCAGTTTGAATATTAGAGTCATGGATATTAATATGGGAAGAGGCACTAATGTCAATTCCATCAGTATTAGGACTGTATTCAGGAGCTGAAATTCGAAGATTTTCGACATCTACACCGTCACAATTATTAATGCTTATATGCATCTTTGGACTGTTAATGTGTGTTGTGCCTCTCAATTGAAGGCCGTTGCATCGATGAAAATGTAAAGCCTAAGCAGTTTAGTTAACATGTTAGTTTCCGAAAATTTGACATGCATTCTAATCTTTAATGTAAAAATATATATAGACGCGCGTCTTACTGTTGGTTGATTACACGTATTCGTTTTAGTTTTGGTAATGCTCATCTGCAAAAGGAACAGTATATGAATCTGACTCCTTTTAAGGTACCCTTTTATTCAAGTGTTTGATATTCAAATTAAACTTGATTTAGAAACTTAACCTTTTTTCCCCACCAGATCGAGCCCACACCATCAATTTGGCCAGGTCCATCGATCGTGAGTCCTTCCACCAATGTGAAATATATCCAATAGTGTTTCCGATAGCAACCTTGCCATCCATCCAGAGTCTTGGGTGCCATGATATTTCCCGAAAGCTAATTAACCATCAAAACAAGAATTATTGATAAAATTTAGTAATTACATATAATCAAGAGACTTTGTAAATTAGCATCAAAGAATTAATACTTTGTTTTGTCTCGATCAATTTATGTCTGGTTTTAATTAATTACCTTAATGTTTACTGATGATGATTCACATGGACCTTCAAATGTCATCGGGCTTATTAAAAATGTGTAGTCTGATGGTATGATTAACGTCGGGTCAGGCGAGTTATCGCTGCATAAATCAGCCCATGCTTGACTGAAAGCCTGCAATGTGCACATCAACATAATTAGAAAAGAACTTATGTTGATTGGTTCATGGTTCTTTTGCATGGAACCACACACTATTCTGTGTTCATTAAAACTTGTAGACATGTATAATTTACATTGGAGTCGTCTGTATTCCCATCTCCTATTGCTCCATATGATGTTACATCGAAGGAGTCAGCACTTGCAGTTTTTGGGCCAAACGAAATGTGATAAAAGCTCAAAAAGACCACAATTAGGAAACCCTGCAAAGATAAGGAGAATGAGTACTGTAAGGGTGGTGAATTATACAAGTTGAGAACTTAATGGAAAGCATCCGTATTCAATATTTCAATATGTGAATCGGGTTTTTTTCTAATTTACCATTTCTTTGAAAGCAGTTGATG
>JAANYP010002166.1:0-87500 GCA_020465985.1 Centrapalus pauciflorus | reverse complement strand
CTAAAACACTAAAGAGAATTATTTTAATTTATATTTCGCTTCGATCTGTTTGGTTTTTTAGGAGCAAACATTTTTCGTCTTTCCGACTTAATTAAATCTAATAACTAGAATTGACGAAAATTTTGTGAAAAAGTAATTAAAAAATTGTTTCAGAAAATCATGGATTAATTAATCACTAACCCTTAGAAAACCTAATGCACAACAAAAGTAATTCAAATCAATGGATGGTGGAAATAATCACTCCAGGTTCCAACACTCGGCATAACTTACTTTATTTCGTTGAACAACTAGGTTACTACTCATGTATTACATGAGTTAATTTTAGAAATTGATATTTATATATATGTATAATATAATAATTAAATGAATAATAAAGTTTGCTTAATTTTAGTTAGTTTGTTATAAAATTAATCCATATTAGATTTACATAGATTTGATTTGCTTTAAACTTTAAAAAAAATCAGTAAATGACGTGACAGAGCGATATGTGACAAATTAAATGAGAGCATAACATGTGACATTTAGTTACTCTTTTAATAGTATAGATAGAAGATCACATAGACATGACCTAATAGATCGCATTATCGTTAATTATTATCTTGGGCATAACACATGTTATTTCCATTAACCGTCTTAATCCCTAACTACGGACTCGGCACGAATAATAAGATAACAACGAATTATCTTGCAATAGATAAACAACAAAAACACAAATCATAATATATCACACGCGTAATATCCACAAACCTATAAAATAAAACATCAACGTAATCATTCGTAAAAATATAAAGATAACTTAGCCTCGTGTCTTCCACGTGAGTGATCACGATGAGATTAGTCGGTCATTGCGTTTGATTCACGAAGTCGTAGGTTTCTTCATGATCATGGCGTTGACGGGCGTAGTTGTCGCTGGAACGGTGGTTGGAACTTCGGTATTTCGTACCGAAACTCTGAAGACTTGATTGGAACTTCTCTGTTCGCTTCTAGGGTTTTCTATCCGGCTACGTTTGTTAAAACCTGTATTGAAACTTATATTTATAGGCTAGGCTCACAACCTTAAAAAATCTATCAAAAAACAAATTTTAAGTTTGGGCACAGGCCTGCGCCTCGTTTTAAGACAGACATGTTTCTACTTTAAGCTTATAAATAATTAATATAATTTTAACCTTATAATATTTATAAATTATAACTATTATTTTTTTTTTTGTCAATCAAGATGAGACGAGTAAAATTTCATATAAATAAAAAGTAACAATTTGAAATTAATGTCCTAAACAACAATCTATATATATTTTAGATAATAGTTCACATATAATAAAAAACAATAACATTAGAGTGAAAGGAATACCTCCCTTTCCCAAACCCACCTTTCTGTACACGTCAGCGCCACATCAGCTTTTCTCTCTCCACCTTTCCTCACATTTCTCCACCTTTCTTAACCTTTCCATCTTTCTTAATTTTTTTAACATTAAATTAATTTTAACTAACAAAACAAATACTAGAACTAAAATAATTAATTTCATATAATATTTAAAAACTATTACATAAACTAAAAATTAAAAATTACCGAATTAAAATAAAAAAAATACATAACAATAAATAAAAACTAAAATTACGATTGAACATTAAAAAATACAAACTAGCCGTCTAAATTTGGTATTTGGGCAAGTGCAATATATTCCACAAGATCTGAGCGAAGGTTATTGTGTGTTTCCCGATTACGAATTTCCAATAACGTATTTTGATATACTTCATTTGAAGCGGAATGTTGATTGGATGGAAGCTCGGTTTCTTGAAATGAACATATCGCGAACCCTTCGTCTTCTAAGATCATATTGTGTAATATGACACAAACATACATGATGTGTCTAATTTTATTTGGGTGCCATGGTCGTGCGGGGTTGTTTAATATAGCAAAACGAGATTTGAGTACACCAAAAGCTCGTTCGATTTCTTTTCTTGCCGACTCTTGTGCTGCCTTGAATCTTTTTCGTTTGTCATCGGTTGGACACGAAAAAGTTTTCACAAAAGTCGCCCGCTCGGGATATATCCCGTCGGTTAGATAGTACCCATGTTTGTATTCTGTTCCGTTAATAACAAAAGGAACAATCGGTGCGATCCCGTTTAAAACGTCGTTGAATATTGGTGATTGATTAATCACATTGATGTCGTTGTTGGAACCCGCGACGCCAAAAAATGCATGCCAAATCCATAAATCTTGTGACGCAACGGCTTCCAACATAATTGTCGGATATCGGTGATCGCCTCGCATATATTGTCCTCGCCAGATCTGTAGGGCAATTTCTCCATGCCCAATGTGTACAGTCAATGCTGCCAAGCATTCCACGAAATCCATGTTTTGCTTCATGGAATGTGTACAACTGATGAACATCAGATTCAGTCGGTCTACGCAAATATTTGCGTCTGTATAGCTGAATAATTCTCTTACAGAATTCTTGCAAGGTTTCACGCGAAGTTCTTTCAGACATAAAAAGAGAGTCGTCAATCGAATCAGCCACCATGCCATATGCGAGTTGCCGAATAGCAGATGTGCATTTTTGTAACGCGGTAAATCCCCTTCTACCTCGAGCATCCCATCGCAAGGTAAAATATTCAAAATGTTGCTCCATATCGTAAACCATTCGTAGGAATAGTTCTTTGCGCATCCGGAACCTCCTTCTGAACATATCATCTCCATAGACAGGATTTTGAGTAAAATAATAGCGCATTAGACGTTCATTTGCAGCTGTAACATCCTCGGATTTATTTTATTGTAATTGGGCTAATTAAGTGGAAAATTTACAATTAAGTTGAATTATGAACAATTATTATGTATTTGGGATATTTAGAAAGTTTGTTGTTATTTTAAGAAAATTTGAACACGGAATTATTATTAAGGAATATTATGAATTATAAAAGTTATTAATGATAAATTTAAGAATAAATTAGTATTTTATGGAACCGGTTAAGATGAGGGGTGAAATGTGCAAAATGATGAAAATGAGAATAAAAGGATAAAGACTCTCATTTTTCCATAGTCACTCTCTCTCTACATTTTCTCTCTCTAGATTCTCTCTACTTTTCTCTACAATATTTCACAAACCGACAGGCCGATTATCGAGATTTATACGTCATCGGAAAGATCTCGAAGAGTACTACAACAATCTGCAGTTGGATTCCTGATTTCGTACGAATTGAGGTAAGAATCGACCCTTTTAAGTTTGTTATTTCGATTTTTGAAAGTTGAAATTCGAGTTTATCGATTTTTGCATGAATAAAGCTAGTTTTGCTTGAAATATTGCAAGAATATGATAGTATATGTGTAATAGAATGGAATCTAGGCATCATACATGATATATCAGTGATTTTTAGGCCTTGAAATGAAGGATTTAAGTTATAATGATGAACAAACTCGAAAATACCAAGAACACAGTCGAAATTCAAGAACAAACTCGATTTTGGTACTAGATTCGAGTGTATTTTCGAGCCTATCCTCATATTCGAAAGGGGTGGGGTTCGAATCTACCCCAAACTCGAATATGGGTTCGAGTTTACCTATGGGATTCGAGTTTAGTCATCAGATTCGAAGGTGGGTTCGAATTTAACCATTAAATTCGAGTTTAATGCCTAAAATTGAGAAATCTACTCTCTAAACTCGAGTATTTTGAATGAAACTTATAAACAACACATAAAATGACAAAGAGTTATACAAAGGACAAAATATGAACATGAGATGGGCTCAAACTTAATTGTGTTATGAATTTGGACATAGACCCGAAATGGGGGAAAATATTGCAAAACTTACAAAACTTCTTATGAATTTAAACGGTTTTTGACTCGAGGTATTGTTGCAACTAATTTAACAGGTCCCTTGTGGTGTTGTTTAACCCACAGTGGGGTATTTGGTGGATCCGGTTGAAAGCCCGAGGAGAAATAATATTGAAGTTTTATTTACGCACCCACTGTGAGTACAGTAGATTTCGCATGTTTATATCTGTTTTATGTTAGCTTTGCCTGCTGAGACCTGTTGCTTCATTATTTGTTTGGAATTCTACTAACTTGCGTAGATTTAGATGCACATTCATACTTGTTGCATGTCCGTTCGATTGTTGTGCATCTAGTGATGGACCGGTGGGTCGCATCGATTACTCTGATGTTACTGTGCTATATGACCTGGAGCTGATCCCTCCTAGGCCCGGTAAGCAGTATGTCATCCCCGATCGTACGTTTGTCTCAGATGGTATGTTTAATGCCGAGCTTTGGGCTCGAAGGGGCTGCGGCTCTGGTCCGTACTTGGTGTACGAAGAAGGGTATACGATGTTTGTCATCGGCGTTACCCTTGGGGCTTCATAAAAATTTATAAAATGCGTAATCTTTGTATTCACTAAGCATTCGCTTATTCCCCAGTTGTTTATTTTTATTTTACAGGAAAGGGAAAGTCTACTGCCGGACCATCTAGTTAGGTCGATTGTGAATATTCGGAAGATTGGGTACTACTTAATCGGTAATTATGTTATGAGACAATGTTGTAATATATTCTGGATGTTGTAATAATTTAATGGGGTGTGTAGACGTAATTTGATACCTTGTAACACCATAGGGTGTTTAACATTGATGCACTACTTTAGTTATGTATTTTAATGCTTCCGCACTTAAACTAGGTTATCAGATCATTATTGTAATTGTGTTTGATGATTTATCCTGGGTGATTGTAAATGGTGGTTGTTGTGGCAAGGGTGTCACAGCAGCTGCTCGGTCTCTCTGAATTGGAATTCTTCGTCTAGGTTGCGGAGAGCTGACATTTATAAATGCTTGAAAGACTTGTTGATAATGTTGAGATTCGTCTTCCGACGACTCTTCGGTTGATGAGTGTGACGACGAAGACGTAGTATACGGTTCCATCACAATAAAAATAAAATTGTGAATGATTGGAAAAAATTTTATGTTAAATGAAAGAGAGAATTTTGAATGTGTATAGATTGAAAGATGTGAGTTAAATGTATTGGGAAGATAGGTATTTATAGAGAAAAAAAATTATTAATTTTTTTTTAATTCAAACGGTCGTTTTGACCGTTGGGGCGCAAAAAGACAAGAAAAGGAGCGGGATGGAGCGGGGAGGGGAAGCCGGGCCGGGGGGGGGGGGGGAACTCGGGGGGCCGCCGGGGGGGTGGTGTAGCCGCCGGGGGAAGGGTGATGTGGCAAAGCCGCTTGGGCGCGGCTCCGGTATTCTCATTTCTCTTATACTTTAATAAAAATAAAATTTATAAAGGTATATAGAATATTATAAGAAATAATATTTTATTATATTTTTAAATAATTATAAATTAGATTCTTTAAATTTAGATTATTTTAGATCGATTTGTTTTTAATTTTTATAAGATTTGAATAACTATAATTCTATGACGTGTGACAAAAATAGACGGTAATATGTTGCAAACATAAGGAGGTTTTGACATATGTCAGATTTAAGTATTCATTTATTAATATTTATTTATAGACTTGTAAAAAATATATATTTAACTTAAAATTAAAGTTTTATAGTAAAACTAGTTTTAATATTGGTATTAGAATATTAAAAATTGTTAAAGTGTTCTGTTTATTAATTGTATATATGGATTAAATACAAAAGTATTTTAAAGTTTTTATTTTCATAGTAAAAACGAATTACAAATATTAGTTATGTATTAATGGAAAAGACAAGAAACCAAAATTTTATTGCGACGAGGAAGTGCTATGTAATGTAAGAAGTTTTCTTTTATAAATGTATAAAACTAGTGTTATTGTTGCCCGCGTGTTGCTGCGGGTATCCGTCATGAATATGTAGTTTTTATCGATTAAGATAAACTATGATGTTAAGAAATAAAAAAATGTATAATGATGACGACATCGTCAGTGCATTTGTGTATTTAAGCATTAGTGGATTACATGTTTTTTATGAATTTGGTTTGACTCAACCAATGATGTCTAAAGTATATTATTTTTTAGGTTTTATATGAACAAAACAACATGTTTTCAATTTTTTGTGGTTTCTTGTCTCCATGTTATTTTTTTCCTTAAAAAATCTTCATGCTATTGTTTCCTTTCTGATTTTCAGAAAAAAAAATGTTTTTTTTTCTATAATCAATCCTGTATTTTCCAAAAAAAAAACATGTTGTCACTTTTTTCCATGAAAAGCCCTCAAACTTAATGATTTTTTTGGCAAAAATACAAAAATTCTGAAAATCACAAACAAATAAATAACTTGAGAATTTTATTAGTTAAAAATAACACGGAGAGGTTATACCGCAAAAACATAAAAAACATGTTTGTTTTTTATATATTAAACCTCTAATTTTACACAAAATGTTTAAATAACAAAAGTTGATTTTTATATTGGGAGACAAAAGCAAAGACCATAAAACAAAATAAAATGAACCACGATAATTTAATTCTTCAAGTTGAGGTGGAAGCAGAATATTTAAATATTTGAATATCAAAGAAGTTGGTGCACAAACAAATACTTTTATTTACAAACATAAAAATATAAAAAAATATTGAACTCAATATTTATTAAACTTTAAAGAGGTTCATATGTAAAATAAATAAATTTTATGTATAATTATAAAAATATAAAACTACAAAAATACTTTTATTTACAAACATAAAAATATAAAATAGATTAAACTTTAAGGATCTTTTTGTAATTATTAGGAATCTTTTTGTTTACTTATAACTACATGGATTTTATTGTAATTTTCTTGAAAGCAATAAGGCAAAAATAAAAGCATAAAAACTTCAGGGTCCTTTTTGTAATTAACAGGGGCCTTTTGGAATTTCTCTTTTAATTACAAGGACTTTATTGTAATTTTAGGCACCAAAACGGTGCGTTTAAGAATGGTAATTGTTAGTATGTGTAATGTAATAAAAGATACGTCAAACTTCGCTTGCAGTTAATGAAAATTTGAAAGAGAGGTTTAGAAAAACCTTGAGAAGTTTTTTTATTTGTATGCTTAGAATGATCGATGAATTGTAAAAATATATTTTCAAGAAAATGTTTCTTTAAATATGCTCATGTAGGGGTGTAAACGAGACGATACAACTCGTGAACTACTCGGGATCGACTCGTAAAAAACTAAAGATCGACTCGCAGTTAATCGAGCCGAGCTCGAGCTACTCGAGTAGTAATCGAGTTGAGCTCGTGCATTAAAACAGTCTACTCGATAGGCTTGCGAGCCTAAGTTTACATGTTTACATTTTTACCCTTCAACTTTGTAATATTATGTTTTTATCGATATTATATAAATCAAACTATATAACGCCAAACCTAAAATTACATTATTATATTTTTACTCTTCTTGCTTAATTATTGTTGGGATTAAATTAGATTAAATATTTTTCATTTATATTTCGATTTTTTTTGTTCCGAATTTAATCGAGTCGAGTCGAAACGAGCTTGAGAGTATCAAGTAGTTTACCAAGTCGAACTCAAGTATCAAAACTAAGCCTTGATTGAGCTCGAGTTTTGTTGTAGAGTACAAGCTCGAGCTTGGTGATACTCAACTTGATTACACCCCTAAGCCCACATCATCATAAAAAGGTAAGTTTAATTACTAAATGACTCATTATCTGATTTACTTTACTCTGAGTATAAGCCTAAATCCAAAAGACCAACTAGATAATTTTATTCTCATGTCTGTTAGCTCATGACTTGAACCCCACTTGGATGTTATTTTTCAAATTCCATAAGGGAACAAATCTGAATTTATTTTATATTCAATCTGAAAATCACTATTAGTTCTTAATTTAACTCGAAAAACTAAATTCATTAAACAATGAGTATTATTATGATACAGTGGATAAACAGAGAGATATATTGTTGAACAAAGCACTTGTCTTGTATATCAAACTATGAAAAATGGTCCCAATATATAGGACTCAATACATCAATGCGAGAATAAGAAAAGTTGGAAGTTACATGAAGATAATTAATAAGAAACTCAAAAGCTTGGGAGTTAGGAATATGAACATCCACATAATAATTATTCATAATAATATTGGAATTAATTTTATCACCCTCCCTTAATTCCAATACGGAAGCACCACGTGCATCATGCTTCAACTTATTCTTTTGAATTCTTCCACAGTGCCAACACCCATCAACCTTCTGAGATTTTGAAATGGACCCACGTTGAGAGCTTTTGTAAATATATCCGCTAGTTGATCTTCACTTCGACAAAACTCTAGCTCGATAGATCCATCATTATAGAGGTCTCTTAGAAAATAGTACCTCACATCAATGTGTTTGCTTCTACCGTGAAACACTGGGTTCTTTGACAACTTGATGGTAGAAGTGTTGTCACAAAAGATGGTAGTAGCACCTTCCTGCTTGAATTGCATCTCATCAAGAATTCTCCTTAACCATATTGATTGACAAGCACAAGCTGTAGCAGCAACAAATTCAGCTTCGGTACTTGATAATGTGACAATGGGTTGTTTCTTGGAAGACCATGAAACGACACATGTACCAAACATGAAAACATATCCCGAGGTGCTCCTTCGATCATCTACATCATTTGCATAATCACTATCTGTAAACCCAACCAAACCTGTACTTCCACTGTTTTTAAAAAACAATCCATAATCCTTAGTTCCTTGTAAGTAACGAAGAACTCTTTTTGCTGCCAGCAAATGCATTTCAGTTGGACTTTCCATATACCTGCTTATGAGACTTACTGCGTACATGATGTCTGGTCTTGTAGCTGACAAATACATCAAGGAGCCAACGATCTTCTTGTAAAATGTGCTGTCCACCTTCTTCCCTTTTTCGTCTTTGTTTAGCTTCGACCCAACCTCAACAGGGGTATTGCTAGAATTACAATCTTTCATCTTGAATCTGTCCAGAATTTCTCGAACATACTTCTTTTGGGAAACAAAAATCCCATCATCAGATTGTTTCACTTCTAAGCCGAGAAAGTAATGCATCTTTCCAAGATCAGACATTTCAAATTCATTCATCATTGATTTCTTAAACTCATCAAACATGACACTATCATTTCCCGTAAATATCAAATCGTCAACATATAAGCACACAATAAGCAATTTTCTTTCATCACCAGTTTTGACAAAAAGAGAGTGCTCATATGGACATTTCTCAAAACCCATTTTCTGAAAATAAGACTCAATACGACTATACCAAGCCCGAGGTGCTTGCTTTAGTCCATAAAGAGCTTTTTTCAACCTGTAAACTTTGTGCTCATTTCCATCTTTAACATAACCAAGCGGCTGATCAACAAATACCTTTTCCTCCAAGTGTCCGTGCAAGAAAGTTGATTTTACGTCAAGTTGGAAGACCAAGAAAGACACATTTTAAATAACTTGTACGCCTTTGATGTGTCACTAACACCAAGAAAGACACATTTTTCACCTTTATCATCCAGCTTCTTCCTTTTCGCATCAGGGACATGAGCATATGCTATACATCCAAAAATTCTGAAGTGATCAACAACTGGTTTTCTTCGCTCCAAGCTTCTTCTGGTGTCTTGTCTCGTAGAGCAAAGGTAGGACTCCTATTCAACAAATGGATGCACCAATTCACTGCTTCTGGCCAGAATTCCTTTGGAAGTCTTCCTTTTGCCAACAGACTACGAACCATGTTGAGAATGGTACTATTTTTCCGTTCCGAGACACCGTTTTGTTGCGGTGTGTATGCTGTCGTGAGCTCTCTTCGAATGCCATGAGCTTCACAAAATTCTTCGAATACTTTAGAGCAATATTCTCCACCGCGGTCTGTTCGAAGAGCTTTGATGGTTTTTCCGGTCTCGTTCTCAACACGAGTCTTAAAGCTTTTAAATACACTAAAAGCTTCACTTTTTTCCTGTAAAAAATAAACCATGTTTTGCGTGAAAAATCATCGATAAAGGTAATGAAATACCTTTTACCTCCATTAGAATTTGGTCTAATAGGTCCACAAATATCAGAGTGAACGACCTCGAGCACCTTCTTTGCTCTCCATGACTTTCCTTTAGGAAATTGAGTACGATGTTGTTTGCCAACAACACAATCTTCATAGACTTGAGATGGAGCAACAATTTGTGGCAAACCAGTCACCATATTCTTCTTTTGAAGGATCTTCAAGCCACCGAAACTTAAGTGACCATATCGATAATGCCACAACCATGCAGGATCTTTCACTTCCGCCTTCAAACACTTTTGAACACAATCAATCTTCAAAGGGAACAACCTGTTTGTGCTCATTTTCACCATAGCAACAACACCTCTTGAAGGATCATATATTTCACAAACAGAATCGCGGATAGTGATTACATAACCCTTTTCGATCAATTGACCAACACTTAATAAATTACTTTTCAAATCAGGCACAAACAACACATTATTAATGGTTTCCAAAGACCCATTCTTGGCTTTAATATTAATATTGCCCTTCCCCATCACATTCACGGTAGAGCAATTGCCAAAACTAACAGTTAAACGAAAGTCTTCATTTAAATATGAGAAAGAAGACTTACTTCCACACATATGGTTACTGCAACCTGTATCCACATACCAGACATCAACATGCTCACTTTTGTGTTCCACTTGAACTGCCATTAACAAGGTTTCTTCTTCCCTGTTCTCAACAAAATGCGACTGCTCCTTTCCATCAGGAAACTTTGTACGACACTCAGAACTATAATGACCAAATGCTTGGCATCGATAACACTGTATTTTGGATTTGTCAAATTGTTGATCACGTGCTTTCCACCTGCCTCGTGATTGATCAACACCACCATTATTGTTCTTTTGATCTCCTCTACCTCCACTTGTATAGCGCCATGTACTTCTGCCCCTACCTCGCCCTTGGCTGCGGCCACGTCCTCGTCCTCTGAAATTTGAGGATGAAGCAAAGGTAGAAGCTTTCAGAGCTTGTTCCTCAGAAGTCGAACTACGGTTCATTTTCTGCTCATGAACCAGCAAGGAACTTTGCAATTCATCAATAGAGAGGGTATCTATGTCTTTTGACTCCTCGATGGAGCAAACAACATAATTGAATTTCTCTATTAATGATCGTAATATCTTCTCGACAATGGTAACATCCTCCATCTTCTCTCCATGGAATCTCATCTTATTGCTTATCTCCATGGTCCTTGCACAATAACTAATGACAGTTTCCCCATCTTTCATTTGCAAAGTCTCAAAATCTTTCCTCAAGGCTTGAAGCTGTGCTCGCTTCACTCTAGCAGAACCTTGATACTTTGACTTCATGGAATCCCATATATCCTTGGAAGATTCTTTGCAAAGAATAGTTTCTAAGATGGGACGATCAATAGCTTGAAAGAGATAATTCTTCGCCTTTAAATCTTTCGGCTTCCTTGCTTCGAACTCTGCCGCTTCCTCAGGTGCTCCAATTCCAGATTCAACAACTGACCAGTACTCCTTAGACCGTAGGAAGTTCTCCATCAACATGCTCCAATGGACATAATGACCATCAAAGCGAGGAATGGCTGCTTGAACAAAATTTCCTTCTGATGCCATGTCTAATTACGAATAAACAAGGCACAAACCTATTCCCGTTGATAAACTCTCCCTTGTACTGTTTCTCTCTTTAACACTAGCTCTGATACCACTGATACAGTGGATAAACAGAGAGATAAATAGTTGAACAAAACACTTGTCTTGTATATCAAACTATGAAAAATGGTCCCAATATATAGGGCTCAATACATCAATGCGAGAATAAGAAAAGTTGGAAGTTACATGAAGATAATTAATAAGAAACTCAAAAGCTTGGGAGTTAGGAATATGAACATCCACATAATAATTATTCATAATAATATTGGAATTAATTTTATCATATTATACATACATCTTTT
The DNA here is from genome assembly GCA_020465985.1 of Centrapalus pauciflorus. NCBI lineage: Eukaryota > Viridiplantae > Streptophyta > Magnoliopsida > Asterales > Asteraceae > Centrapalus > Centrapalus pauciflorus. The sequence goes on along the minus strand of JAANYP010002166.1, from coordinate 75,651 downwards.
TACTGAATTTTTAGCAATCATTTACCACTCACTCACATGTATTTGTTAATGATTCCATTAGTGACTAAAATTAATTTCTTTTTCATATGCACTAAGAAAAAGAAGGAAGAGCGTATGATTAACACAATTTAAAGCATATACACTCCTAACCAATTTTGAATAGTTAGCTAGAAACCTAGATAGAATCAATAAACTTACAACTAACAAGATATAATTTAGATTTTTAGTTAATTTATTCCTTGTCATAGTCGATTTGTTTATAGGGTTAACTATAGGTAATTATTATACTATTTATTTAGGTTAAATGACAAAAATAGTAACTAGTTTTAACATTTTTATCATCAATAGTAACATTATTTATTTTTTTTATCATTAATAACATTGAGTTTTATATTTTTTTATCGTATATAACAACTTTTTATTTTTCTATCAATAATAGTAATTGGTGACCTGCAAACCTATTTAGGAGATCACCAACAACTTTTCAGTTATCAAAAATAGTAACAACTTTTTCATATTTTTATGGGTTAATATTGAAAAAACCCCATAAATTTTTCTTAGTTTTGTGATTAAGTCCCTAAACTTTTTTTTTATTGTTTAAGTCATTTAACTATTTTTATCTTATTTAAAAACTACACTATTCTTACATGTTTTAACGATTAAGTCCCTAAACGTTTTGTTTTATTGATTGTGTTTTATCTATTCATCCGGTAGCCGGTCAAAAATATATACTCTTGAATAATACAAAAATAGTTTAGGGACTTAAACAATCGGAAAAAAAGTTTAGGGACTTAATCGTGAAAATGATAAAAGTTTATAGGGTTTTTTTTTATTAGTAACCTTATTTTTATCAATAACAGTTACATATCAAATTAAACCCAACTTTTTTTTATTCTTTTAGTAGATTTCATAAACACTAAAATAAACTCAATTTATGTTTCATATTTTGTTGGGAAATTTCATAATAAAATTTTAGTTTTTAATTTCATTTATTATTCATTTATTTAAATTTAATTTAATTATATAATTACTATCATTATTCGCTATTTTTTAATTTCGTTTAATTTATTTTTTATAATTTTTATTTTTTATAAGCTTATATATTTATAATATATATTGTGAATATTTATTTACGGTTAGATCATATTCGATTATTTATTCAGGATTATATATAATATGAACGAAAACAATACTACGAATAATTTTAATTTTCACTTTTGCAAACCAAAAAAACTATGAACGATTCTTTTTATGTTTTTTTTGAACAAAATAATATAAACCTTTTTGGTTTTTAGCTGATTCGATCTAAATGAGTTGTAGCATTTTTATTTAAAAAACAAAAAATCTAAAAGGGTTGCTATTTTTTATTCATAAAAATTATAAACCACAATTATTCATAGTTTTTTTTGTTGTTAAAAACTATAAATGGGTTGCAAATTTTTCGTTAGCAAAAATAAAAAACCAGAGTTCATAAATTTTGTTGTTAAAAAATCTAAAAAATGAATGGGTCGTGTTTTTGTCATTCAGGAAAGATAAAAGTATGAATGGATCGTAGTACTTTTTGTTTGAAAAGATTTAAAAATTGAATAATATATAGTTTTTTTAATTCCAAACAACAAATAGGAACCATACTATTTTTTAGGTTTTCCAAACAAAATTATAAATCATTCTGATTTTTAATTTTTTTTTTCAATCTAAATGAGTTGTATTTTTTATTTGAAAAACTATAAAGTAAAATGGGTTGCAATATTTTTCATTCGGAAAAACTATAAACCAGAATAATTCATAGTTTTTTCGTTGTTAAAAACACAAAAATAAATGGGTTTCAATTATTTTGTTAGAAAAAACGAAAAATCAAAATGGTTTACAGTTTTTTTGTAAAAAAAAATCTGAAACACGAATGAAACGTACTTTTTGCCATTCGGGAAAGTTAAAACCTGAATGGATTGTAATCTGTTTCGTTTGGAATTTACTATAAAGCTGAAAAATTTGTAGTTTTTTTAATTCCAAATGAATAGTACTAGGAATGAAAAAGTATTGCGACCCATTCATTTTTTTTTATTTTTCTGAGAATAGAAAAACTATGAATAATTGTGATTTATAGTTTTCCTGAATGAAAAATACTGAGTTTCATTTTGATTTTTGATTTTTAAACAAAGGACTATGACCCATTTAGTTTGGAAAAACTAAAAATTGAAACGATTAGTATTAATTTGTTCGAAAAACTAAAAAACTAATGGTTCGTAGTTTTTTTGTTTGAAAAAAGTGAAAATTGGAATGATTCGTAATATTTTTCTCGTTCATATTATATATAATTGTGATAAATAATTGAATATCATCTAACTGTAAGTATTTAACATATATATATTAAAAAATTTATAAGGTTTCGAAAACATAAAAATTATGAATAAATAAAAGTTAATGAAACTAAAAAAAATAGCCACTAAAGATAGTAATAATATAAATAAATAAACTTTAAATAAATAAATAATAATTGAAAAATAAAATGTTATTATTAATGCTCTTACAGTTGTCTTGTTTTTCGATTAAATTTCTTATCTACTTTTTGTCTCATAAATTCCACAAACCATTATATTACAAATCATGAAAATGGTGTTACTTAAAATATTTTTAACATTTAAATGGGTAAAAAGTCTACATGACAACTATGTTAAACAAAAATAACTGGTTAGAAATAATGCTACGTGGTATCTATTTTAATCTTAATTAGTCACAATACCAATTATTATCTTTTATATTTAATGAAATATATAACATTGATGTCACATACTAGTTATAACTTGTTACAAGCAGTTAAAAGTCAAAAAATATAGAAAAAAAAATAATACTATCTTAATGAATTTTAGTTAGTTAGGGGATTTATGCGATAAGAATTTAAGGACTTAATTGAATAGACAACTTCAAAAAAATTTATATAAAAATTCAATATAATTATTATTAGGGATAATTGTGCAAAAACACTCAAGTTGAACCATTTTTGTGATTAAAACTCCTAATATTTTTCATTGCACAAAAATCCCTAACCGACAAAATCTTATTGGATTATGATATTACGGGTTGTAACTGATTAAAAGTTGTAGGCCGCCGTCGACAAATTATCAGTGACCACCAGAATTTTACTGAAAAACTAAATTCCAGCAAAAAAAACACAGATTTGAACAAAAAAATAAACAATAAATGTGAATTTGAATCATAAAACACAAACAAATGAGTTTGCTAGAAAAAGGTTCTTCGGAGACGAATGATTAGTAAGCAGATTGCAATTGGTTTATCAGGTTGCAAGTCATTTATTGTGAAAAAAAACCTTATTTTTGATAAGTTTTAATCAGGTGAGGTTTTTTTTTGTGTATTGGAAAATGAATGGGGCGTTTTAATCACAAAAAGATCTAACTTGAGGATTTTTTTTTTGCACAAATATCCCCTATCATCATCATCGTATTGCCATTGCTATTATTGTTCTTGTTGTTTCAGATAACTTATACATAAACATTAGGGTATTTTTTAACATATGATGAGAAAGTTTAAATACCAAAATATAAGTAATTATTAAAAAAGTCTAAAGTATAGGTTATGATATGTTTTGTTGGATGACAAAGTCATAGACGCATCGTGTTTGATATGATGAATAAATAGATAGACTTATAATAGATTCAATTAAATAGAAAAAACAGAAGTACAAAAGTATATTTTTAAAGTAAATATGTTATAATTCTAAATTAAAATTAGAGTTAATTACAAAAATGGTCCCTGTGGTTTGTATCAAATTTTGGATTTGGTCCCTGAACTTTTAATTTTGCAAAAATGGTCATTATCGTTAAAGTTTAGTTTCAAGATTGGTCCCTTATCCATTAACTTTTATTAAAATACCCATTTTGCCCTTGTTTATATTTATACATTTGAGCATTTTAGTTATAAATTATTAACAACTCTTTTTTAATAAAACAAATAGATATAAATATATAATAAAAGTATTAATGTTATTAATCCATTAGAAACAAAAAACAAATACAATAAAACATTTCGAATAATTTTAATTTCGTTTCGCATAATTTTATACTTTGTATTTTGTACGGTATAATATATCATTTTTTTGAACGAAAAGATTTCGAATTAAATTGGTTCATCATATTCCGTTTCGTTAAATTGGAAATCGGAACTGTTAGTCATTTTTATGTTAAAAACATTAAAAATTATATGTTTGTTTATTACGTTTGGTTAAATTAAAAATCGAAATAGTTGTTCTTTTTTCCATCGAAAACACTTAAAATTAGATTGATTGATTTTTTTTCCATTTAGTTAATCATTTCACTTGAAAAATTAAAATGGTTCATCATTTTTTCATTTTAAAAGTTTTTTTGGAAAAAATGACAAACCATTTCGGTCGTCAATTTAACTAAATGGAAAAAACAACCACTTAATCAAATTTTAATGTTTTTTTATCAATTAAAACAATCAAAAATTTCGATTTCTAATTTAACCAAACGAAAAAAGGGCCAACCATTTTAGTTTTAAATATTTTCGATCGCAAAAAATGACGAAACATTTTGATCTTAAATTTAACCGTTAAAAATAACACCAACTGCTTTAATTTTAAATGTTTTCGCTCCGAAAAAAATACGAACTCCGATTTTTAATCTAACCAAATGGAGAAAACAATCAATCAATCTATAAAATTTTCCAATTCAAAAAATGACGAATTGATTAAAATTTGAAAATAATTACGCAAACGGAGAAAACAATCCATTAATCTATAAAACTTAGAATTTCAATTTAACCGAATATATATAATTACACAAACCAAATAAAAACTTATTTTTCGGAACAAAAAAAAAACAATAAAATTGCAAAAGCTTTTTAAACTTATAAAATTGATTAAAAATTTAAAATTTATTACAACTATATATAATATAAACAAAATGACGCAAATCGATTAAAAGATATATATATATATATATATATATATATATATATATATATATATATATATATATATATATATATATATATATATATATATAACATAAAAAACTGAAACTAAAAAAATAAAAAATCTGGAAAAAATTTTTATTTGTTTCCAATTAATTAATTATATTTTTATTATTTTTTATATAATTTGTTTTTATTAAAATAAAGAGTTGGTAATTATTTGTAATTAAAAGAGTTAAAAGTGTAAATATAAACAAGGGCAAAATGGGCATTTCAATAAAAGTTGATGGATTATGGACTAATTTGAAAAAAAACTTTGATGATAATGACCGATTTTACAAAATTGAAAGTTCAGGGACCAAATCCAAAATTTGATACAAACCACAAGGACCATTTTTGTAATTAACTCTTAAAATTAATAAAGTATTATATAGAGGTAAAGTTCTTGTACGTTATAATTAAGTCCATTATAAAAATATCTGGATATTTATTTACAAACAGTTAAACAATCAAAAATTTTAATTTTTACTAAAACTGTGTTATATATTTAATGACAGTGAAACTTGATTATTAATAAAATATATTTATAAATATGATAATATTTCCTTTTATATTTATCTACCTACCTAGCGATCTGTTTTAATTAATTCATAACATATTTTGAAAAGAAGTTAAATTAACACTTGCATACTTATTTTTCTATCATACAAATATTATATTATATATGTATATAATTTAGAAATTTCCATTTTAAAATTAAACTCAGAATAAAACAAGGTAATAAATAAAATTCTCTTTCAAAAAAAAAAAGTCAAATTAAATTCATATAAAAATGTTGTAGTAAAAGAATTATATTTCCTTATCTTAAAAAATACAATTTAATTAGAAAAATTATATTATTCTTTCTACTGTTTAATACGGTTGATATTAATTCTTGAAAATTGAAAACCTCTGTATTTAGAATGTGTGAATTACTTTTATTGATCCATGCCTATAGGAGTGGTATGGAAAAAGTTACCACCACAAGTTTTGGCTTCCGTCTAATGTGATCTTGACTCAATTACTTAAAAAGAGAGAATTTTAATTAACATATATATATATATATATATATATATATATATATATATATATATATATATATATATATATATATATATATATATAAATTAGTTAGAAGATATAGGTTATTAAATTAATTAATCTGATTTTAAGATATATTGTAATAAGAATAAAAAAAGGAAAAACTCTTAAAACATTCATAATATATTAATTTTGAAATAATATACCGCAGTAATCAAATATTTAAGTTAGTACGTTATCCCTAAAAAATGCTTCAATTAATTAATTCATTCTTTTTTAAGTAGAAAATAAATATATATAAACTATAAAGGAAAAAAACATGTGCATTTATAAACGGTATTTTAGTTCATGAATGAAACACCAAATTCGAATCACAGTTAAACAAAATCGTATTAATAGTTAAAAACAAAAAAAAAAAAAAAAAAAAAAAAAAAAAAAAAAAAAAACACACACACACTATATATATTTAAGAGTGGATATTACAAATGTGTAGATAAAAATACATCTTACGTAATACACCTTCTTAAACTTCTTCCAAAGAAATGGTAAGATATAACAAAATCCAAAAAACACGTGCCAAATTTCCTGCAATATATACACACACATATATATATATACACACACACACAAACTACATTACTCATTTTCCTTCACCTTGCAGGGTTTTTTGATCGTTGTCTTTTTGAGCTTGTGTTATCTTTCGTTTGGTCCGAAAACCACAAATGCAACCACATTTGACGTAACATCTTATGGTGCAAAAGGAGATGGGAATACCGATGACGCACAAGTAAACCTAACCATATTTACGTACAAGTTTTTATCAAAAGATGCACGCGTAACGGTTCAGGATATAATATATATGGTTAGTTAATTTTTAAATTATATTCATGTTGCAGGCTTTTGTCAAAGCATGGACTGCTTTATGTGGAGATGTATCATCACAACCGACGTTGATCATACCATCAGGAAAGACGTTTTTAATAAGTCCGGTGATGTTCAAAGGTCCATGCAAATCCAATGCTGTAAACATAAAGGTAAAACTAACGTGAAATGAAATGAGATTCTTACAGATCGAATTTGGAAGAAAAAAAACAAGGGACAATTATTTATCCTACCATCTTATCTTATTATAATTATATTTATTATAATGCATATAAATATTCTATTTTTGTTATTTCCTAAATTAAGTACGTTTTTAATTTCTATTATAAGAAATTCTAAAATTGAAATATAATGTACTTAGGGCCATTTTTTGAGGTAGGCAATAGGATCGATGGCACGAGGCCGCCGATTTGTTAGGGCCTCAACGATAGTTTATTGTTTTTTTTTCTGGTGCAACATGAAAACATCAAACAACCCATTTTATTTTTAGGAGATTTCCATAAATTAAATGAAAACATTTTGCTATATTTATATTACTTTTTTGGATATTTATTTATACCATTATTTGTATTAGTAATATGTACGTTTATACTTCTAAAAATTCGTGTTTAGAGACTTATTTTAAATTTATAGCACATGGTCCCTAAAATCCACAGGACGACCCTGAATGTACTTGAGAATTAATATATAACATGTATCGTTAAATTACGACCGATCACTATATATATTTACATCAATAATTATTAAATAGGTTTTTATTCGCTCACCTTTATGACATAAATTTGGGTAACTAAGAGCATGTTTAAGTAGAAGATTTTTTAAATTAGATATTATATTAACTTTCTTGATAGGATAAAATGTATGGTGACGTACGGTTTTTAGATCCACGCCCCCATTCGCAGTACTGCACACATATAAAAGCTAGTATAAATGTTTTTATTACATAAGAAGAGATTTTTATTGAAAAACTAACCAAAAGCTAGGAAAAAAGAGAAATAAATCAACCACACCTCAAGTCCTCAATTTAAAGAAACAAACCAAGACTACACAACATATTTTTGTCATACACAACAAAATTATCTAAAACGATAAATTCATCGTTAGTTTTAGAGAAATAAAACAAATATGATAAAAATATGATTATGGATGACAAAAGTGTGTTGTCTACGAATCACCTCCCTAAAATAAAGCATCAAACCAACTAGAGGAAAAGAGAATCAACCGCCAACCAAAGCGAAAGCAACAACAAAGGCAGCGAAAGCCAATGGGCACTCTAGCAATTGCCATCAAAACAATAAAATCTTTGAAGATCTGTTATTAATCCACATGAAAGAGAAAAGAGATCGAACAAGCCAGTATATATATGTTAATCATGTGAACCAAACTATTGATTAAATCTCATTAATTAATATTTATGTTGTAATTATTGATTAATATATTAGGATTTGTGTTTTTTGACGTGTAGGTTTTAGGCAACATCAATGCACCAAAGACTCTCACCGGATGGAAAAATTGTGTGCAAAATTGGATATATTTTACATCAGTGCAAAGACTCACCATTGACGGACCTGGCCAAATCGATGGCCAAGGCTCGATCTGGTGGCAAAACGAGGTAAGCTTTCTGAATCGACATTGAGTTCAATGTCATAAAACATAAAAAAGGATTAGACTCATTTTTCCCTTTTTTACAGGTGGTGGGAACCGGAACTTGCAATAATCGCCCATCGGTAAAATGTCCTTTTAACATTTTCAAAAAACAACTTACAATAACTACCACTTATTTATCCAACACTATCACCTTTTTTTTTTTTTTTTTTTTTTCATATTTAGCTTCAGAATAAATGTCGATTATGCAAAAACTAACAATGTGATCGATCAATCGTTTTTAGGCTTTACATTTTGATAAATGCAATGGACTTACGTTGAGAGGTACAACACATATTAACAGCCCGAAGCTGCATATTAGCATCAATGGTTGTGAAGGTGTAGATGTTGGAAATATTCGGATATTAGCTCCTGCAGACAGCCCCAATACTGATGGAATCGACATTGGTGCCTCGTCCCATATTAATATCCATGACTCTAACATCCAAACTGGTATTAGAATCTCTATATATAGCGCGTTAATTATTTAAAAAATGGTGTTTTTCGTGTTAAAAATGGTATTCTACTGTAACCAACTCGATCTTTACTCGTTAGGTGATGATTGTGTGGCTATCAATGGCGGCATCTTCGATTTAAATGTGACGAGGGTGTTCTGTGGACCTGGTCATGGCATAAGGTACCACAAGATGATTTTTAGATCGATCTCCATCATCACTAATAATTTATACAAGTTTTCCTTCACCGTATTTTAACTAATTTGCAGTATTGGAAGTCTTGGAGAAAACCGTCGTCATGATACAGTTGAACAAGTACGTGTAGAAAATTGTAACTTAACAGGAACAACAAATGGATTAAGAATCAAGACAGTTCCGGTAATACTCAAAAACTTACATACATACATACATACACACATATATATATATATATATATATATATATATATATATATATATATATATATATATATATATATATATATATGTGTGTGTGTGTGTGTGTGTGTGTGTGTGTATATATATATGTGTGTATATATATATATATGTGTGTGTGTGTATATATATCAGTTGTCATCAACGTTTAAAATTTAATCTATTTCTTGTATCATATATAGTATGGAACAGGCTATGCTAGGCGAATTGTATATCAGGATATTTATCTTGTAAATGTTAGAAATCCAATCATAATTGATCAACATTACTGCAACAATATGGAAAATTCTTTTTGCGCGTCTCCGGTAAGCCTTATACTCCAAAACAACAATCTCATCGATTCTTGATATTTGATGTATGTTATAATTAGTTTCTAAAATCTCAACGTCCCGCACACGATTTTTCTTTGATTTGTATAGGCAACAGCAGAATCCGTACAAGTGAGTGATGTGACATATAAGAATATACACGGGTCTTCGGCAACAAAGCAAGCGATTACGTTCGATTGCAGCGGAAAATATAAGTGTACTGGAATCCAAACATACAATGTAGGAATCAGTGGACAGGATGATTATGCTTACTGCAAAAACGTTGATGGAAATTTTGTTGACACCATCCCAAATGTTTCTTGCAATTAGATTAATTAATTATAACCCCCCTCATTTTAGTGGGAATTGGGATAATAGCCATAGGCCATAGCCATGTATTGTAATAGATTTTCCATCTAACAAAGAAAATTATCTGCTTGATTTATGCACTTTTTTTCCCTCTTCTCCAACGCTCTTTAATTAGCAATTACTGATCTTAAAGTTATGGGTTCGTCCTATGGATTTTGGAAGCGTTATGTACGTAAATACAAACTGCTAAGCCTTTAAATACGAAAAACATAAATCATAAATCGATAATATTAATACTGAATTTAGCACGTAATGTTAGTGGTTAGTTATTAGCACCAATGTTAGATACCATGAGGGTGAGGACCAAACCTCACACCTCCACCTAAGGAGCAATGCCCTTGGCAAGTTCCGAACCCGAAACCTCAACGAAGGGGAACTCCATATGTAGCATGAAGAATGATTAATTTTATGTCTTTGTATTGAAAAACTTTTATAATTATATATATTAATATACTTGAGATGGACTAATCTATCTATTCTATTAAAAGAGTAAATAGATGTCACTTGGCACCTAACTAGTATGCCACTTGGCATAACGTGGATACGACACGTGTATAATCTATAATTTCCATATCAAAATAAAATAATTACATTAATTAAATTAATTTAGAAATAAAAAATCCTCCTATAATTTTGGATTTCAAATTTAAATTTGAGTATATAACTCCTATTATTTTGGATTTCAAATTTAAATTGGAGTCTATAGCTCCTATTATTTTGGATTTCAAATTTAAATTTGAATCTATAAGTCACGTTTGTTGTTGGCTTCTTATCCAAACTTCTTAGCTTCTATAATTTTTTTTTCCTTTTTTGGTTATTATTTAATTTTTAGTTATGTATTTTACATTTATCCCATTATATATATTTTCTATAATCACTTTAACAGTATAATATTGTTATTTTATTTGTAGTTTCTGTAATAGATTTTCATATATATATATATATATATATATATATATATATATATATATATATATATATATATAATTTTGAAAAAATAAGTTATCTACTATTCCGTGTAGTACACGGGTAATATATTTAAATTAAATTAATATTCTTTTATTATGACTTTATTTGAAATCACATGACATTTTTCATCTCACATAAGAAACGGAACTTTGAGTTAAGGCTGGATTCAATGAAAAAATTTTAAGCATTGGAGAACCAAAGAACCAATCTATAGCAATTGGATCTATTTCATCTCATATGAAATCTTTGTGCAACCCGATGCATTAGAGAGAAATTAAGAAAACAAAAAATCAATTCTAATTTTATATCAATGGAATATTTCATTAAATAATTACATATTATTATTAATATAAATTTATATAATACATTTTCAAATTTACACAAATTTAATTGAAAACATAATAAAACAAATTTTATTTATGTAAAATTTAAACAAATTCATATGCATCTTTTTCATTCATCAATTCCATCGTGTTGCATCTTGTTCTTCTATCGGTTCCAATGTAACGCATCTTTCGTGTTCATCTTATTTATCAGTCATCCTTCATGTTCATCTTTCGAAGACTGATGTGCATTGTTTGAAGCATGTTGTGGATCGTTCGAAGACTATTGTGCATCATCTTCTTCATCGTTCTTAATTTATTCGTGTTCATCATCATGAAAATGAAAACCTTCATTGGAACCACCATGGATTTAATTCGAACCATCGTGTTCATCAATAAAGCTTCATTCAGACCACGTGTTCATCGCCATTCAAACCGTCGTTTCACCATAAAACTTTCATTGGAACCATCATGTTCATTGTTGGTTTGTGTTCATGATCAAATCTTCATTCGAACCACCATGGTTTGTTTTATCTTCTTCGTCGTCGTCATCATCACCATGGTTCATGTTCTTCGTCATCACTATGGTTCATGTTCCTTATCATCATCGATGCATCTCTAGCAGTGGTCTGGTGGCGGCGTTGGCTAGTGATTTGGTGGGGAGGCCGAGAGAAGGAGATGTTGAAAGAGAAAGGGGGAGAGAGAGTAAAGAGGAGTGATGTGAGGAAAGTAGTTAATGTGATAATTTTAACGAGGAAATTTGCCCGCGCTTCGCGGCGGTTTAATGTTATACAAAAAATATTAAAATATATAAAAAACAATATTAACATACATATGTGATATTCGAAGCAAAATGTTATGTTATTGTTTATTAAATTAATTACAATTTTTTAAAATTATGCGTTATTGACTTTGAATACAACGTTCGATTTCAAAATTGTTTATACCACTACCATCAAAACTCTTTTGAATATAACTTTCTCTTCCGACATTGAATCTTTACGTAACACTAGTTCCATAAGAGAGAAAATTGATTCTAACCTATCTCCAGCTTTGAATCGCCAACTCCATATTTTCTTCCAAAGGAAGTGCAAAATTGGATTTTATTGTTTTACAATATTTTTAATTGATTACGTGTGTAAAAATCAAAACCATTTTATTGTTTGATTTAGTTTCAAACCAAATAATAAATCATCATGGAAAAAAATTTTAACACACAATGCATGCATTATTTCTATTATTATTTTTATTTTATTATATAATTAATAAAAATATTGCTAATTATAATATATGATTAATAATATACAATAGTGCAATGATAAAATCAAAATATATAGTGCAGCGATCGATAAAATTAAATTATATTATTTAATCTTTCAAATATAAATGAAATGAAAGCTTCCTGTTATTTTCAAATATTTGGAGTGTAAAAATAAAACTATAGAAAAATTTTGTTGTATCACACATAATATTTGTATAATAAAGTATATAGAGTTATATGATAATCTCATTCATTGACATCAATTAGTTATATCAGACAATCAATTTACTTCTTCTGACTTTTTTAATACTTGCGACATGCTTCTATCATGAATTGTGTGAACAAAACAATTGTTCATTAGAAAAATATTACTTAGTCAATCAAGTATGTTGAAAAATATTAACAAAATATGAGTGTCAATTAAAAAATTATGAAAATGCATAAAAATCATCAAAAATTCCTATTTTACTTGTTTTTTTTTTTTTTTTTTGAATTTTTCACATATATACAATTCTGTCAATTCGAAATTTGTTATCCGTCACAGCTTCATTTAGTAATAATTATCAACGTCAATGAAAATTTAATGCATTAAGTAAATTATTAATAATAATAACGCTATAAAAAACATGTATAAAGTAACTTAACATTTTTTTGGTTTAAAATATCTAGTACAAATAAAAAAGTGATCACAATATAAAATAAAAATAGAAATACAATTGCATAATTATTATTAAGCATCAAAAAAATATATATACAATATCTTTAAAAAGAATTTCATATACTCATGTATCATGATAATCATTCATTGACATAAATCATTGTCTCATATTATCTGTTTTATGTACATACAATTAACTTTGGAGTTTGGAGGAACTAAAAAAATCATATAAACTATAATAAATATGCAATTGTATTTGAGGGAGATATAGGAAACAGGATCATTATTATTCAAAGATGAAGTGTTTGTCAGCTAGCCATTAATCATCATTTTATCAAGTTTCAATATATAAAAAAAATATAAACATCTTTCTTTAAATTAAAATAAAAAAAATTTGCTTAATGTTTTTAAATTGTATGTATATACTATTTAATTATTTTATATATATATATATATATATATATATATATATATATATATATATATATATTACTTTTATAATAACCTATTTTAAAATTAAAATAAATCAAAATATGTAGTAAATAATATTAGTTTATTTTTATAAAATAAATTATATATTTAATGCTAGTTATTTCTAAAAAAGCTATATACATGGAGAAAGGAGACATATTTTCTTAAAATGTATTTAAGAAATAAAATGTTTAATAGAAAATTAGTTTAATTTATATTAAAATAATATTTTAAAATAAAAATACATTAGTTTAACTCAATATGTAAAAAAACAATTGGGTTAATTGATTACAATATTTTTCAATCTTGTGGGATTGAACTTATGACCACTCACATCATGAGATGTGTGCTAACCAATTAAGTTAGAAAATTTTTCTTTAAAATATTACACAAACATGTATTTATTAATATTCTAGTTTTACTATTCCTATGAATAGCTTAGGAATAGTAACATTTACTTTGGTAAATGTTATATATTTAATTTAATGTTAGTTATCTTAAAGATTTAAAAATTATAAAATAATTTTTATATATTTACTATTCCTTATATGTACTTAGTGCACACCTGATATATTATATATTATTTGGTACACAAAAGTTATTCGATGCATAAAAGTTCTCAATTGAACATCAATTATATATATATATATATATATATATATATATATATATATATATATATATATATATATATATATATATGTGTGTGTGTGTGTGTGTGTGTGTGTGTGAGTGTGTGTGTGTGTGCGCGCGCACACGCACGTGTGTGTGTGTGTGTGTGTGTGTGCGAGCATGTGTGTGTGTGCGTGTGTATGTGTATGTTACTCTTCAAAAATGTTATATACATAGTCATATGTCTTCTCTGGTGTACGTGGACACGAAGGTTGCAAATCAAATAAAATTTGACTTGCATTCCATTTTAATGCACCCATACATAATGTGTAAACTCGAATACCGATGGCTTAGGAGGCCCTGTACGGTTAACATTCTCGCAAAGCCTAAAGGATGAGCATGATAAATTGAGTCCTTAAATATAATTACTAAATAAAAAATTTATTCAAGGTTTACAAGGCACTATGTGGTCGACTTTCTCGGCTTCTAGCACACGTACACTTTAAAGGATGGACCTGTTAAATTGAGGCCTAAATATGATCACTAAATAAAACAATTCTTATTTTGAATAAGGATGCCAGAAACATTGGTACATATAAGATGTTTTAGGGATAACTTATGTAATAGTTCCCTCGTCAATAATCTTGTTTCATAATGTTTTAGGAATTTGTGCATTTGACAAAATGTATGCATTTAATGTTCAATTTGTGCATTTAGTATATAATTTAATCAATTAAAAATTTTAAGGTAGTTTTAATGTTAGATTATGATATTTATTAATATTGAAGACCAATAATGGTTTTAAGTTATAAATTTAATTTTTAACTTTGTGCATTTGAACTTATGCATTTTGAAGTGGTATTCGCGGTATTGAAGGGTTCTTATCGAAACCCAATATACTATGTGTGTGTACACGTTTCATCAATTTTAAAAAACTATAAAAATTTTATGTCTTACAATATTAATTTGTGGGCGCAACAAAAGTAAAAATGCATAAACATTATAAGACTATTTAAAATTTTAAAAATTTCATGTTTAAATAAAATTATAAGACTATTTAAAAAACATTTCACTTGGTTTTCAGTTTTGTCATGTCTCTAAAATGACAAGTAAATTGATATGTGCAAAATTATACATGTTTTTTATATCATTTTGCCTCCAATTTATGTGGTTTTCAGACCGAAACGCGTGAAAAAGATACTGATTTCATTAATATGTTTGGTCCGCAGGTCAGAAGCCATTAAATCAACATGGGAACGGAGATCAAGGCTAAAATGACGAGATTTTATGATCAAGCCATCTCCCGTGATCGAAAGCAAAGATTTGACGAAAAGTGACTCTACACGCCCGCGTAAGACTCTCCACGCACCTGTGTGGCCAAGTCCAGTTGAGCATCCACGCACCCGCGTAGAACATCTCACGCGCCCGCGTGCCCATTTTCAGTCAAAGCAAGCCACGCACCCGCATAGCTTACCCACGCAGGGGCGTAGGCTAGGTTAAGTCCACGCACCCGCGTGACTTGCCCCTACGCGCCCGCGTGCCGGGCCCAGCCCACCAAATTCGTTTTTAAAACCTAAGATGCGGCAGTTTCAAGGGAGAATCGTTTGGAGGCGATTTTCAGACATATGTTGGTGAATTTCTTCTCGATTTTCAGTAGTCCTACATAGTTAATCATAGTTGTAGCCAAAAGTTTCATTCTTCTTCGATTTACAAGCATTCGGGGTGATTCCAGCATTAATTCGTGCGTTTCAGACACGATTTTGGCGAATTTCAGAGCTTTCTTTCATCTTTCACGAATTTTAATCATAGTTTAGCTAAAGTTTTCGAATTTCTTGGATTAGAAGCATTCGGTTCGAGTTCTGGATTCAAATTCTTTATTGTAGCGGCGCGATTTGGTACATTCGTTCCTTTAACTGTCTGATTTTATAATGATTTTTATTAATTTGAGTTTAATTTTGAGTTTTAGCATGATTAGTGAGTAGTTTTCTTGTTCACCCGCTTGGGATGATGGATTCTATGTATTAATTGGTAAATTATTGGATTGATTGATGGATTTTGGTTTATATTTGTTGGATTCTTGATTATTTCATATTTTCTTGTTAAAAATCAGATTTTTATTAATCTTTTAGCATTGTTTTGCGAAAATAAAGTGTTAATTAAATCTGCGTTTTAATAAGAAAGAGGCTTTAAATGAAAATTTAATAGTCAATTATCTCTTCTAGGCATTGTGTTGCGATAATGATTTGATAGTTGATTATTAATCTAGAATTTTATGTGTTTGTTGGTTCTTATGCATTGTGTTGCGATAATCGGATTGGCAAATCATAAAGTTTGATTTTTAAAGTGACAAAGTCAATTTGTTGGATTTCGGTGTTAATCGATTATCTTTATGCATTGTGTTGCGATTATAAGATTAATTGGTTAATATTGGAGTTTGACGAGTTGCTTTGTTTCCATCACGTGGTTATCAAGATTAAATATTTTAACTTGAAGTAATTAGATAATCGGTAAATTAAACTAAAATCCGGGCTTAATTGAATTTAAAATTGGTTATTAACCGATTTGTCTTTAGTCAATCAATTCAATCCATCGCCAATTAATTATATTTTTCTAATTCCAAGTGGGTGACGCTTTCGTAATATAAGAGTTTGGTAAAATTTATCATAGTTCTTTACTTCCTTAAGTTAGTTTGATTTGATTTTGCTTTAATTAGTTTGATCCGTATAATTTAGTTGTCGTTATTTGCTTGCTTTAGTTGTTTAGTTTAATTCTTGTTTGCTAAATTTAGTTTTTATTTTAATTAGAAAAATCCAAAAATATTAGTTTAACTTTTTATACTTGTGTTACTTAGTTTGCTATAGTTATTCTGTTAGTTAATTTTAATTATTGTCTTTAGTTGATAACTTCCTCAAAACGTCAAAAATAGCTAAATATTGGTTTAGGTTGTAGTATTTGAGTCTCCAATCTTTATTCCGTTCCCTGAGTTCGATAAATCCTGGGTGATTCTTAAAGCTATATTGCACACGATTGGTACACTGCCAGTTATGTAATTTATACTTTGGGTTCATTTCGATATTAAAATCTGAGGTGTGTTTTGCACTCGTCAAGTTTTTGGCGCCGTTGCCGGGGGCTATGTCTAGAATTTTTAGCCACAGTAGTTTTTGAGGGGGCTATCACTGATTACGATGACACTAGCATGATAGGCTTCAGGCTAGGAGGGGTGGAGCGGGAGTTTTCACTGCGTCAGTTTGCTACGGTTATGGGAATATACACAACAGATGAGGCTTCTGCACCTATGTTTGAGGCTGCTGTTCGCGACGCCCCTACGGACTTTGATCATCTTTCTTTTTGGGCAGAGTTTGCAACGGGTAGATACTCCAACTCAGCCAAAGGCACATCATTCCGAGACCCGCTACATAGGCTATTTTGGAGGATTTTGGCAGAGACCTTATGTGGAAGGGGAGTAGGTGCATGTAGTGTATCGATCAAGGATTTGGAGAGCATGCACTTATTTTTGAGAGAGGAGCGGCCTGTGCAGATTGCTTACCGGTTAGCCTGTTTCCTTCGCCATTGTTCTGGCGTTCGTTCGAGTAGTGCCATCACTCGTGGAGCCTATATCACACATTTAGCTCGCCGGTTGGGCATTTTGACTCCAGATATTGAGGGCCGCCTTACGAGAGTGCTAGAGCATGGTGTTATACAGATTCAGTTACAGACTCTCCGCAACATGGGCATCGTAGATCGCAGGCACAACCACCTCGTCATCCCACAGCCTCAGCCTAGAGCCCAGCCTGACCCACCCCCATTCCATGTTCCCCGCCCTGATATCCCTGAGCCTTCGCATGCATCCACCTCCGCACACTTTCCATCGACCCCTCCAACCCTACATTTTGGAGTCCTACCTACCGATCCAGTAGCCCATTATGCAGCCCTTACTGCCATACTTCACACATATCGGGCCACAGAATCACTACTCGCAGTTGCTGGATTGCCATCATTACCACCCCTAACTTACTCCCTTGTCCCCACCCCTGCTGCCCCCTCTGTGGACCCGACACCGACTGATACTCATGTGGGTCAGGAGCAGCAGCCACCGCCATCCCCACACCAGTCACCTCACTCATCACCACCGCCTACACCACGTCATCATTCCCCTACTTCCGCTGATATGGGCTTATCTGCGTCTACTTTTGTCTCCTCTCCTGCGGTCTCTGATGTTAGGCCTCCTGTGCGCCCTTTGGATGCCTCCCGTATCGACAGGCCGAGAGCTTCTACTATCACGCATATGTATTCTCGTCGTCGTGTCCGACGTTCCTAGCCGTAGTGATCTCATGGGTGTTCAGGATGTTTATTTTATTTTCTTTTGGGTTTTACTTTATCATTTGTATCTAATTGTTTACTTTATTATTTGATGTACAGTTATTTAGCTTATTGTTACTTTATCATTGCTGATATCTGGTTGTTCATTATGCTTGCTTTTGATTAAGGTTGGACACTGGTAGAGATGCTTGCTGGCAGTAAGTTCAGCTTCATCGTTCAGAGCCGCCTAAGTGCTTTCTTCATTATCAGGGGAGTTTCTCTCGTTACAATTTACTCTTGCCTGTTCGATTTGCATGGTTTATGTCAGTGAGGACACTGTCAGATTTAAGTGTGGGGTGGGGGTATAAAAATGTTGATTTTGAGATTTGCATGTACTTAAGTAAAAGTCGCAACATTTTTGTCAAAAACTGGGCTGATTTTCAAAATTTATTCTCTATTTTTGGCATGTTGGACTCTTTTGCAGTATTGTTCTATTTTCTATGCATGCGAAGCTGAGCAAGTGATTTTGAGATTATTTTGTGGTAACAGGATGTTTGATGTGCATGTCACGCTTCTTGACTGAAATTCCATGATTAAGCACAAATAACCCTGTATATTCGTTTCGTGAGAATTTGAGCCCATCTAGCATTCATATTTAATGCTCATTATTCTTTCGGTGTGAATTTGTCGGTGTTAATTGGATTAAGGTAGAACTTGTTTGTCAAATGCATGCCAAGATCACATCGTTTGAGAATCTAGCACTTATATAAAGGCACAGTTAGGATACCCTTTTTCCCCAATTACACTCTTACCTGCATTATTTCCCATAGTCTCCCCGTTTGAGCCTGAGCCTTTCATTTCGGTGACAACCCACATTATCAGCCAAATAATCCTTTTGTCTATCGTTTGACCGGAATTGGGATCGTGATTTAGTAGCAAGCTATAGAGATTTATCTGGGATCATTCATTTGTTAGTTGGTCCGCTGTGAGCCTTGTCGATTATGCATTGTTTTGATAGTAGTCGAGTCATATGTAATTCCATGCTTTTGTGTTCTTCCTGACTCTTCTAGTGTTGTACCGCGGCAATGCTAGTATGGTTAAGAGAGTTCTTTTTGGGTACAGAATGGACATAGTCGGTGCTTGAAAATTCAGCGCTATAAAAAAGGAGAAAAGAAAAAGAAAAAAAAAGAAGAGAAAAGAGAAGAAAAGGTATTGGTATAAGAAAGAAAAAAACAAAATTCTTTGTCCTTCTGAGCTGTCATTAGATGTGAAAATCAAGCCAGTTTGCTTGGGAAATCCTCTCAGTGATTTATTTGGTCCATTGTTGGTTACTCGCTTCTATTGCTTGCTGCTTGATCTTGGATCCCATTCTTTTAGCCCACTTTGGCCATATAGTTCCCATGTCCTTAGCCTAGCCTCGTTACAGCCCATTAAGACCTTTATGTGCTTTATCTTCAAACACTGAGTGATGGCGGCGTGATTTACTCTCAAGCATATGCTCACATTCTTTTAACATGTCTGGCATTGAGCGAAATTTGTGAAAACACACGAGCCTATACACTTGAGTGATGAGTGAAAGCTGTGAGGTGCTGAGTCATGTGATTAGGTGGGAAGTTGTTGACATTATCATTCTATTCTTTTTGCATCCTGTGGTCTCATTGTTTCTTGCCTTGGCTTCAAATTCATAGTTTATGGATCTTTAATGCTTCAGAGTCTATATGTTTCTAGAGAGTTTGTTTTGAGTTGAGGCCTTGGTTAAAGACATTTATGTTGCAGTTTGCTTGGGGACAAGCAAAGCTCAAGTGTGGGGTATTTTGATATGTGCAAAATTATACATGTTTTTGATATCATTTTGCCTCCAATTATGTGGTTTTCAGACCGAAACGCGTGAAAAAGATACTGATTTCATTAATATGTTTGGTCCGCAGGTCAGAAGCCATTAAATCAACATGGGAACGGAGATCAAGGCTAAAATGACGAGATTTTATGATCAAGCCATCTCCCGTGATCGAAAGCAAAGATTTGACGAAAAGTGACTCTACACGCCCGCATAAGACTCTCCACGCACCTGTGTCGCCAAGTCCAGTTCAGCATCCACGCACCCGCGTAGAACATCACACGCGCCCGCGTGCCCGTTTTCAGTCAAACTAAGCCACGCACCCGCATAGCTTACCCACGCAGGGGCGTAGGCTAGGTTAAGTCCACGCACCCGTGTAACTTGCCCCTACGCGCCCGCGTGCCGGGCCCAGCCCACCAAATTCGTTTTTAAAACCTAAGATGCGGCAGTTTCAAGGGAGAATCGTTTGGAGGCGATTTTCAGACATATATTGGTGAATTTCTTCTCGATTTTCAGTAGTCCTACATAGTTAATCATAGTTGTAGCCAAAAGTTTCATTCTTCTTCGATTTTACAAGCATTCGGGGCGATTCCAGCATTAATTCGTGCGTTTCAGACACGATTTTGGCGAATTTCAGAGCTTTCTTTCATCTTTCACGAATTTTAATCATAGTTTAGCTAAAGTTTTCGAATTTCTTGGATTAGAAGCATTCGGTTCGAGTTCTGGATTCAAATTCTTTATTGTAGCGGCGCGATTTGGTACATTCGTTCCTTTAACTGTCTGATTTTATAATGATTTTTATTAATTTGAGTTTAATTTTGAGTTTTAGCATGATTAGTGAGTAGTTTTCTTGTTCACCCGCTTGGAATGATGGATTCTATGTATTAATTGGTAAATTATTGGATTGATTGATGGATTTTGGTTTATATTTGTTGGATTCTTGATTATTTCATATTTTCTTGTTAAAAATCAGATTTTTATTAATCTTTTAGCATTGTTTTGTGATAATAAAGTGTTAATTAAATCTGCGTTTTAATAAGAAAGAGGCTTTAAATGAAAAATTAATAGTCAATGATCTCTTCTAGGCATTGTGTTGCGATAATGATTTGATAGTTGATTATTAATCTAGAATTTTATGTGTTTGTTGGTTCTTATGCATTGTGTTGCGATAATAGGATTGGCAAATCATAAAGTTTGATTTTTAAAGAAACAAAGTCAATTTGTTGGATTTCGGTGTTAATCGATTATCTTTATGCATTGTGTTGCGATTATAAGATTAATTGGTTAATATTGGAGTTTGACGAGTTGCTTTGTTTCTATCACGTGGTTATCAAGATTAAATATTTTAACTTGAAGTAATTAAATAATCGGTAAATTAAACTAAAATCCGGGCTTAATTGAATTTAAAATTGGTTATCAACCGATTTGTCTTTAGTCAATCAATTCAATCCATCGCCAATTAATTATAGTTTTCTAATTCCAAGTGGGTGACGCTTTCGTAATATAAGAGTTTGGTAAAATTTATCATAGTTCTTTACTTGCTTAAGTTAGTTTGATTTGATTTTGCTTTAATTAGTTTGATCCGTATAATTTAGTTGTCGTTACTTGCTTGTTTTAGTTGTTTAGTTTAATTCTTGTTTGCTAAATTTAGTTTTTATTATAATTAGAAAAATCCAAAAATATTAGTTTAACTTTTTATACTTGTGTTACTTAGTTTGCTATAGTTATTCTGTTAGTTAATTTTAATTATTGTCTTTAGTTGATAACTTCCTCAAAACGTCAAAAATAGCTAAATATTGGTTTAGGTTGTAGTATTTGAGTCTCCAATCTTTATTCCGTTCCCTGAGTTCGATAAATCCTGGGTGATTCTTAAAGCTATATTGCACACGATTGGTACACTGCCAGTTGTGTGATTTATACTTTGGGTTCATTTCGATATTAAAATCTGAGGTGTGTTTTGCACTCGTCATAAATGTACGAATGTATTGTACGTGAATGTGAATGAACGGTGATTGATGTGAATATATGTTTTAACGTATTTTCACGACTTGAAACCACATATATAAACTTTAATGTAAGTTTAAACAAAGCTATGTTAAATTTTTTGAAAGTAATAGTTTTAGCTTTGGTTCTACGAAAAAAAAAAATTAGAGTTGGATCAAGAAATTTATACACATAATGTTAATTTGTATTTCATCATGGTCGATAAAAATCATAGAATTTTGTAATTTAATGAAATCTTGAAGGTTTTTCAAAGTCTATATATATTAATAAAGCAAAATATTTTTCGCCACGTGGCATTCTCTCATTGAAACAAAATCTTATTTTTCCGCCTAATTTTCCTAATTTAGTTTTTGCATTTATACAACTTAATTAATTGAAATAAAAATACAATTATGACTTTTTTTTCTATTTTATTCGTTGTAACCATGATTATGGTAATTCATAATTTGTTTTAAAGTATCGTAAACTTAAATGACAAAAATTATGTTAAATTGTTAACAATGTTTATAATTCATATCATTATATTTTAATGTTTTATTTTTAATGTATACTTAATTAAATATTTAAATATATCATTCAAAATCTTTTTTCCTTTCAAATTTTCTTATAAACTCTTGTTTCTTAATATACTCTTAGTTTATTTCTTTTTATAATTAATATATTTTTTTATGTAAAATATCTATGTAATACGTGAGTCTACAAACATAGTATCAATCAATGAGTAAATAATACGTCACGTGTCATGCTTTCATTTGATTTGCTGTCGCACTCTCCTTTTCTCATTTCATTTACTAAATTTAATTTATATTTTAAAGAAAATCAATTATATTTAAAACTGATCTTAATAATTAATTAATTAAAATTAAAATAAATTATCCTATTCTTTAAAAAAAATTGTTATATCATGCATGTTTATAAATATTTGGTTTTTAAAAACCCATGTAATACATGGGTAATAATCTAGTTTTGAAATAAAGGAGTTTATAAATAATTTAATTTTTTTTAGTTTCAAACCTTTATGACGTGCCTTTTTATATATAATTCAATTTTGAATTTGTTTGACAACTTATTAGATTATTACGTTACAATAACGTTAAAAATTGGTTTAAAGTGTTTGGATTGCATGCATTAATAAGTGACTATTTGCGTTTAAAGTTAATCCTGCCACACTTTTTCATAAGTTAAAATATGTAACTTATTTACTTTTTTTTGAATGGCAAACTAACATAATCTTACTCCTAAACTACTCCTTAATTTTGCCCCAAGTGGGGACTTCAGCTTTTACTTCCACCACCTAAATTCCAACTTGCCTTCGACGGGAGTGGAACCTGTGACCTCACACTTACATCACACCCCTCTTACTAAATAAGCTAAACCTCATCGGTCTATGTAAAAATATTTGATGAAAATACATAAAATTAACCATTTGTTTTAGTTATCAAAAATTATAAACAATCAAAAATTAAATTACAAATCTATCAAATTAATTTTCATGAATATAATTAGTAGGTTTTGGGATTTTTAAATTAATTTAATGAGATTCCCTAGTTATATCTACAATTTAAATCAATAGAAGATAATATATATTTAACAAAAAATCGGTAGGCTATTTGAATCAATATTAACGAAAATTTCTTCATGTAACGGGGAAGATGGAAATTTAGAAACAACATTCATAGAATAATGTTGCAAAAATATGAAATTTTCATGTATAATTAAATTGTTTTATATACATATCAAGTTGATATTTCAATGATTTGCATTTAACAAATATATCTATTTACAAACTTATTGTTACTATTCATTAAACAGTGAAACAATCCTTAAGTAGACAAATAGGTAGCTGACTTATATTATTACTTTATATATAATATATAATATAACATTTTTGTTTTTCTGTGATAACTTTTGAAATATTTTATTCTAATTAAAATTTGAATATATCATTACGATCAAGGTAGCTGACTTATATTATTACTTTATATATAATATATAATATAATATTTTTCTGTGATAACTTTTGATATATTTTATTCTATTAAAATTTAAATATATCATTACGATCACATTTTTTTTATCTATATTCTGATATAAAATTTATTGTCGTCGAAACTATTTTCATTAAGCAGGCAGTTATGCTGCTAACTAAATATTTTATTTTATACAATTGTTTTGTTTCTCTGTTATAACATTTGATGCATTATATTTTATAAAAGTTATTGTTCATTGAACAGTGAATCAAGCTGCTAGATAACTTAAGCAGACACGTAAATAACTTACTTATTTTATTACTTTATATATAATATATAATATTTTTGTTTTTCCGTGATAACTTTTGATATTTTTTATTTTATTAAAATTAGAATGTATCATTATGATCGTATTAATTTTATCTACATTATGATGTATAATTTATTATCGTCGAAACTATTTTCATTAAGCAGACATGTATGCTGCAGACTAAATATTTTATTTTATACAATTGTTTTGTTTTTCTATTATAACATTTGATGTATCATATTTTGTAAAAATTTGAATGTATCATTACGATCACATTCTTTTTTCTACATTCTAATATAACATTGTATTTCGTCTCAACTATTTCAAAATGACAGAATTTTTATTAGTTAGTTGATTAATCAATCACACTCTTTCACTGAATAGTAAAGCTAGCTGGCAGGTAAACAAATGCCTTTTTTATTTTATATATAATATATAACATTTTTGTTTTTCTGTGATAATTTTTGATATTTTATATATTATTAAATATATATTATTATAATCAGATTATTTAATCTACATTATGATATTAAGTTTGTTATCGTCGAAACTATTTTTATCACGCAGGTAGGTATGCAGCTACTAATTCGTTTATTATATATATATACATATATATATATATATATATATATATATATATATATATATATATATATATATATATATATATATATATATATATATATATATATATATATAACTAGTTTACAACCCGTGTATTACACGGATAATTAAATAGAGCGATAAACTTAATATTAGAAGAAATTAACTTTAGGATAAGATTTTGAATTGATTTATATTTGATTGGTGATACACTTTAGATTAATATCTTATTTGAATTGTTTTATATTGGAATCTTAATTTATTTAGAAAGAAAAATATAGATGTATTTAAAAATTTTAATATAATGAATTGACAAATTATAAAAAAAATTTCCAACATATGGCAATTTGTCATTTATTTTTTTTAATATTTATATATAGATAAATTATACTTGTAACAATAATAAATCATAATTAAATCATAACAAACTAATGTAAATATAAATTCAAGTTTAAAATTTTAGTTTTTATACATTCCAAAATTTTAAAAAATCAAATTTGAAGTTTTTTAAAATCATCTTTATTTTTTAACACCAAACTGGTTATATTATATTTAATTATAGTAAAAAATATAATAAAATATTTGATTAAAATACATGTATCATTAATATATGATGACAAGTGGCATCATAAAAGAAAAACAAGTTGCATCTAGTTACTTATTTACGGATAGGTTATAAGATATAAATAAAAATATATATATATAACATATGTATCGAAGATAAATGATAAACTTAGCAATACCTCTTTACACACAATATTTGTTGTTTTGTTGTGAGCTATCATCCTTATCTAAAATTATAACTTTTAAACATTGTCTACTTTAAACTATAGATAAGACAATGTACAATTGACCAATGTGAAAGTCGACTGTTTTAGAAAACAACCAATATTCGATAATGGCGTCTTTGGCTTTTATTTTGAGTAAATAATATATAAAATTAAATAATAGAATTAAATTTGTAAGTAATTAAAAAATAGAATTAAATATGTATTTTGCTCGAAATTGGAACATTTAACAAACGAATGAAACATGCATTTTATTTTAAGTAAATAAAAATATATAATATATAAAATATAAATTTAAAAATAGAATTGAATATTAAGTTATACGTGTCAATACATGAATGTGCAAAATGACATTCTAATAAAGTGAAATGTGACATCTATTTAGTTATTTTTAGAATGGATAAATGTGTTGCATGAGTATTATATTTAATAAATAATTATCTTTAATAATATATAAACTTAAAATTTTATTATAAAAAAACAATATACATATTAAATATAAATAAAGAAATTAGGATAATTAAAAAAATATAAAAATAATTTTGGTATATTCTAATTGTTATAAATAAGTAGTTAAGATAAAAAAAATGTTTAATGATAACGGTCAAAATATATACTAAAGAAGTTATATAAAATAAATCAATCTAGGTAAATTAGTTAATTAAGTGTTATATTGAAAAGTAATTAAATTGAATTTATTTTCATTAATAGACTTAAATTACATAGTAATTAGTTTTATGTCTTAAAATCAATTACATGAGTAATTAAAAATAGTTATTTTAGGAAATTTGGGAGGGAAAAATGAGAATTTGGTTATTTGATGTGATGACATGTGACATAAGATGTTTTCCTTTATTAATATACTAGTTTAGCCGACGTATTACGTGGATGTTTAATTTATAAATTAATTGTCTGCTAAAAATCTATACAATTGTAAATTACATATTAAAATATTTATTTTTCTACCAAAAAAGTTACAAAAACACTATTATTTTTCGTTATGAACATAAATAACTTTTTTTAATTGTAGTATGAATAGTACTAATATGTGTTATTGTTATAAACCTCTTTATTTTATAATTTATTTATATTTAACTAATAAAAATTCAAAAAAATTTACATAAAACACAATTTAAATAGTTTTCTTAAAAGAATTCATAAAACATTTCATTAGCAATACTACATTATTTAACTTTTAAATGTACGAAATAGTGTCTAGTTAGCTAA
Source organism: Centrapalus pauciflorus (assembly GCA_020465985.1). Taxonomy (NCBI): domain Eukaryota; kingdom Viridiplantae; phylum Streptophyta; class Magnoliopsida; order Asterales; family Asteraceae; genus Centrapalus; species Centrapalus pauciflorus. The sequence continues at coordinate 48,199 of JAANYP010002166.1, read as the reverse complement.
ATTAAAAGTTAGATATGGAAGATATTCAAATTATTTAAAATTTTTTTTTTATTTATAGGAGTTAAATTAGGTAATACTTGATTGAGGTTTACTTAATTTGTAAATATAAATTACATAATTAACTAAGGGGGATTATATATGAAAAATTGAGCGGGAAAATGAAATTTTGATCAGATGAGGAAGCGACACGTATCGTTAGACGTTTTCTTTTATTAATAGATATAGATATATAATTGTTTTGTTTTGTTTTTCTGTTATAAATGTTGAGTAACTAAATAATACAATTACAGTTACTATACATATATTCTTTAATAAGATCACTAGAGACAAGACCAAAACTAGTAAAAATATATTTAATAATGAGTAAACATTGTTTAATATTTGACATGAATTAATATAATGGAGTACTTGTATTCAGTATTTGACTATGTATATTAGAATGTTGAATATTCATATTCTAGTATATTGACTACGCCCGTATTCAAGTATTAAATAAAAAAGCGATTGTGAGAATCTTCAGGTCGTTGATGGTTTCATCATCATTGATGCTATTAACTAGGGTTATGGTTGCCTGCACGTTGCTGCGAGTTTCCATATGAATATGTAGTTTTTATTGCTTAAGATAAGCTATGATGTTCAGAAATAGATTCGTGTTCAATACTAATTCAATGATGACGACAACTTCAGTCATTTGTGTGTTTAAGCATTAGTGGGTTTACATGTTCTTTTTACGAATTTGCTTTGACTCAATAGATGATGTCTAAAGTATATTGTTTTTTTAGAGTTTTATATGAACAAAACATTATGTTTTCAAATTTTTTGTGGTTTCGTCTCTCCATATTATTTTTTTCTAATAAGGTCTTCAGTTTATTATTATCGTTTTGGTTTTATGGAAAAAAATCACTCATGTATTTTTCACAACAAAAAAAAACCCAACATTCTTCACTTATTATTCATGAAAAACCCTCAAACTTAATGATTTTGTTGGCCAAAAAAAAAAGAAATTTTCTGATAATCATAAATAATATCTTGAGGATTTTGTTGGTAAAAAATAACATGGATAGGCTATATCGCAAAAAAAAAAAAAAAAAAACATGTTGCTTTTTTTCATATTAAACATCTTTTTTACACAAAAATTACGAATAACAAAAGTTGATATTTTATATGCATCTTGTGAGACAAAACCAAAAAATAAAATAAAATGAATAATGGTCATTTAATTCTTCAAATTGAGGTGAAAACGAAAATTTTCAATATTTAAATATGTAATCAAATATTGAAAAAGTTGATGCACAAATTGAATACTTTATTTTCAAATAAAATATAAAAAATGTCGAATTCAATATTTATTAAGCTTTAAAAAGTTTCATATAAAATAAATAAATTTTATGTATAAATATATTAACATAAAAATAATCAGATATAATATGGTCAAACAATAACGTTTTTTAGTTAAAATAAATAGAAATGACGATATTATCTACAATGTAACAAATAGTTCTTAAAAACTAATACATTTATTTAAATAGTTAATAAATTTATATAAGAAAAAAACAATTTTGAAGTATAAAAAGAAAAAAGTCAAAATACAAATTAAAATTTATATTTAGGCAAAAGGAAATAACAAAAAAAACACAAAATATTACAAAAGGTGAAAATAAAAAAATCTCTTACTTCTTTGATCGAAGACAACATGTTATTCATTAAAATTGTTTGAATTATTTTTTCATGTTCTTATATGTATATTTATAATTTCAAAGTTTCTCAATCTTTATTGTCACAATATGACGGTGCAATTAATGCAAAAAACTTTCATGTTTTTTCTTTACTTCATTTTCATTCATTTTATTTTTTTCAAAACAATCTCATATACTCTATGTTAAAACTCACAATTCTACAATAAAAACCACCTCCAAATGGTGTGTATACATAAATTTTTGCTTTTTAATCGCTATATGTTTATTAATAAGTTTGTTTATGTTATATTTAGTTTTAATAAGTTTTTAATTTTTAGTTAGTTATATATTTTTAATAAGCTTGTGAAATTTTATATTTTTTTTACTTTGTTTGAAAAAATAAGTTTTTATTAAGTTTACATATATATATATATATATATATATATATATATATATATATATATATATATATATATATATATATATATATATATATATATATTGTTCCGTTAAATTGAAATTGTAAATGGTTCGTTGTTTCATGATTTTCATCTATTCAACAAAAATTAAAAAAGTGAAATAATTTCATCTTTTTTTCTATCGGAAAAATTTATAGATTGATTAATTGTTTTTACGTTTGGTTAAATTAAAAATCATAGTTTGTCTTTTTTTCCGAGTGAAAACATCTAAAATTAAATTTAAAGATGTTATTTCCAACCGTTTAAATTTAAAATGGTTCATCGTTTTTTCTGAGCAAAAGTATATAAAACTAATATGGTTAGTCGTTTTTAGTTTGGTTAAATCGAAAATCGATGTTGTTAAATGTTTTTACCAATCAAAAACGTTAAATATTGGATTAAGCGATTATTTATGTCATTTGATTAAATTAAAGACCGAGATGGTTCGTTATTTTTTTAGAGCGAAAACTTTTAAAGTCGAAATGACGAACCATTTCAATTTTTCCAACGAAATGGTTAACCAAATGGAAAATGCGACCAATCAAATCTATTTTAAAGTATTTGCGACGGAAAAAAATGAATAACCATTCCAATTTTCAATTTAGCGAAATGTAAAAAACAACCAAATAATCTAATATTTAATGTTTTATAAGATAAAATGATCAATCATTCCGATTTCTAATTTAACGAAACGGTAAAACGATGAACCAATTTAATTCGTATATTTTTCATTAAAAAAATAGTATATGTGTGTAGTTAGAAAACCACAAGAACATTTTTGTATAAATATAGAAACCTACAGGACCTTAAATGTAGGAAACCAAAAGGACTTTTATGTAATATTTCTTAAAATACATTGACTTTTTGCAATTTTTGAAAAGTACAAGGGCCTTTTGCAATTTTCAAAAGTACAAAAACCAAAGTACAAGGACTGTTTTGTAATTTTTAAAACATCAAAACCAAAGCACAGTTACCAAAGCACCAAAACGGTGCGTTTTGGTTTGACAAATGTTAGGTATGTTAATGTTTTAAAAGGTTGAAATCCCTATGCTACCTTTAAGTACATGTATGCTTTAATTTCTAAAAAAAGTTCTAGTCTTTTTAAGTTATTTATGCTATTACCACATCGACACATTAATTAAAAACGTCAATGTTTCATCAGGAATCGATCCATCAAAATCGTCTTTATTTTATCATCTTTCAATCGTCTTTGTTTCATAATCTTTGTGGTGATGCCGGTAACATTGGTGGTTGTATCTTTGAAAAGAGAAACGGAGAGAGAGAAAGAGAGATAAGGGAGAGAAGATGACAATAACAATGCTGGTGGTTGCATCGGTGATGGGGGGAGAGAGAGAGAGAGAGAGAGAGAGAGATAAGGTACGTTCGTGATACGCTAATGAACTTTGACTTTAACAATTTTACTTGATAAGAACACCACCCTTTAAAGAGCTACACACTTTGGCAAGTACTTTTTTTAGTAAAACTGTGCAAGACATGAAAGTTCACTTTGACATGACTACTAGACAGAAAGCTATTTTTGAACGCCTATGATCCTCACATGCTTAGGATTTTCTTTTGGCTATCCTTAAGTATCATCTAATGATTCCATTATTACTGATTGATGAGGTATGTCGAGTCTGTTGTAAGGTATGTTTGGACTCATTTGGAGAACATGCAATACTTGTTGAAAGCTCTTCGGTTTCAAGTACTGACACGATATGGTTCGGGATGTTCTTCTTGATTTGCTTAAACGTGCTGGGGTATGAGTAAAGAAAGAAATGCCCTTGAACTTCTTGAATGACCAACAGGAAGGAATATCAACATTTAGACATGTTTTGGTTTGTGGGTGAGTAGGAGCAAATATGCATATGTGGACCTAACAAATGTTTCCCCTCTTGTGTGATTGTGTGATTGAGGAGTGAGGGGGGGGGGGGTTCATTATGGGACAGTCTGCTCTAAAATATGCCTCATGCACCAAACATGAGCAAACATGTATTGGTGATCAAAACATGTTTATATCATACACGTTTGATACTTTTGGTTTCCTAGCTCCATAGGTTGTGGAGCTCGTCAACAGAGTCCAACGGGTCATGTATTCTAATATAGTGACCCACATATCTATGAATGTAGTTTTTGAATGAATTAGTTTCGCAATCCAAAAAGGGCTAGTGGAGCAGGCGAGCAGCTAGTTAGTTGCCCGTTTGCCGTCTATAGCTTTATATTAGATTAAATTGTCAATTATTATCCCATATACTTAGGTGTTTTTATTGCATAAGAGGTAAATTGTCTGATGTCTGATTCCACTTCTGATTGATGGGAGGAGGTTCTGATAAGATACTGAGGTATGATAAGATAATTTAATAAGTCTGTTTGTTTTATAAATTATATGATTCTGTTATTTTTATTAATTTTACGTATTCATTCTTAAAACCAAACAGATATCATTGATTAAAGTCAAGTATCAAATAACAATAATATCATTGAATCAAAGTGATTCATGTAAACATTTAAAAATATTCAAATAGCATTAACAAGATTCAAGTAAGAAACCAATTCAAGTTTATAAATTATAATCAAGTAACATATTTGCATTCAAGAAATATATAACCAACATGCTTTTTAAAAATCAAGTAATAAATCAAGTTTATAAGTTATAATAAGTTTATAAGGTTATGTTTATTAAGATTAAAATAACCAAAGTTTATAAGTTATATAGATACGTTATTGAAAAGTAATAAATTTTATCAAAAATTGTTAGAATATTTCTCGTTATAATAAATATGGGTAAGGGGTAGGGTAGGGGTGGGTAGGATGAGGGTGGGGTGGGGTAAAATAGGGTAGGGTAATGGTGTAGCGGTAGGGTGGTGGTAAGGTAGGATAGGGGTACAGGTAGGGTGGGTAGGTTGAGGGGTAAGGTGGGCGGGATGGGTAGATTTGAGGGGTAAGGGCAGGATAGGGGTGAGGTGGGTAGGTTTGAAGGGTAGGGGTAGCGGTGGGTGGTGTTGGTGGGGTGGGATAGGGGTAGGGTGGGGGTGGGATTAGGGTAGGGGTGGGTGGGGTGGGTAAGTTTGATATGTAGGGGTAAGATATGGTGGGTGAGGTAGGGTATGTGGTAAGGGTAGGGTGGGGGGGGAGACGTGTATTTTTTTGTGTGATAAGTGGTAATAAGAAACATATCAAAATTTAATTCTGCATATCAAACACACTTATCAGTATTTTATTCTTACCGAATAAGAGGTTACCTCTTATCAAAACCTTATAAGTGCTATCAAACACCACTAGACCTGACAATTCGTGTATTCGTGTCTTTTTCACGTGTCAGATACGAATTTGACATGACACGAATACACGAAGGACAATAAGTATTATTTCAATTTTTAAGATGTATTCGTGTCGTGTTGTGTCTCTCACAAACTCGTGTATTCGTGTTTCCAATTGTCAGGTCTAAACACCTTACCCTCGATAAGACTTTTGATGCATGGAGATCCCCTTGTGGTGCACATTAGTTTTTCAAGGTTTTTTTTTAATGCACATAGAGTTTCTATATAACTCTCCCTCTCTGTTTGTCTGTCTGTCTCTCTCTATATGTGTGTGTGTGTGTGTGTGTGTTTTTTTTTTTTCAAGGTAGAACGAGTAGAATCAAAGTTAAATTTTTTCTAATTTTTTTTTTCATTTTCATTTATAAATAAACATTATAAAACTATTTAAAAAGCATTCATATATCTTCGAGTTTTGTAAGACATCTAAAATGACATGTGAATTTATAACTGTATTGTGAATGTGAATAACCGGTTATTGATGTGAATGCATGTATTAACGTACATCACAACTCGAAACCACATGAATTTTCAAATGTGGACTTTTAATGTTAGTTTATACAAATATATGAAAAAATAAATATAGGTTTGGTTCTACCGTGAACCATATCACACACACACACACACACACACTCTTTAGGTTCAAGTGAGTATCACCTATTGCGCACCGTGCACCAGAAGATACCTTTCTTAAAATTATTTTTTTTGGAAATTTTTTTAAATAAACATGTTTTAATTGACATTACATAGATGATATATTAATTTCACGAACATTCACACTATCTAAGTACATGAAATCGTGCATCACATAAATGTATGTTCACATATATGCAAATTTATGTAAATGTACATTCACATCATTTTTAAGGAGGTAGGAGGTGTGAATGTATTTGGAATTTACATATCATCTTTATAATATTAATTAAAACATGTTTATGAAAAAAAAATTAAAAGTTTTTTGTGAAGGTGGTACAATCTAGTGCTGCATAATGATGAGTGGTACTCTGTCGAATCATATGATTAGCACCAACTAAAGTAATTATATATCTTTGTTAGATAAGACTCTCCATACGATTTTCATGGATATGATATTATAATCCCCAATGTGAAGGGCTAATTACTATTAATGACAATTAACAGGAGGGCTGGTTGCATTAAAATTTCCTATAGTGTTTTCGCAGCTAGCAAATACGTCATCTCCAGTGAGTGCAACTTCATTTGTTACGATATTAGTACATTTAAACCTCCAGCTGCATTTGAAAGTAATAGCTTGCTTTGTCGCCGAAGACCCATATATATTTCTGTAACTCACATCACTCACTTTTACTGCTGGTGCTGTCGGCTGATCAAAATGGAAAAAAAAAAAAAAAAAAAAAAAAACGAGTCAATGGAGGTTTTTGATGTTAAAGTTTGGTTTTTTTACATAAAGGAACCATGAGATTACCGGTGGTACTGGGCAATCTGCATTTTTAGAATTAAGGCAGTAATGTTGATCAATTATGATCGGATATCCGGCATTTGTTAAATTAATGTTTTGATACACAATTCCCCTAACGTACCCTGTACCATACTACAAATATACAAGAAATGTATAATGTACCAAAGTAATCAAATGATTTTTCAAAAAACATGAAAACATAGCAAACGTTGTTGTTAATTAAGCTATGTGAATTTACCGGTACTGTCTTGATGCGTAATCCAGTCATAGTTCCTGTTATGTTACAGTTTTCTATACGCACTTGTTCGACTGTATCATAAGCCCCTTTCTTTCCAAGGCTTCCGATGCTACCCGCCAAATAACATGTAGAAATTTAAATTGTGTAAAACGATGGGAAAGATAAGATCCATTGTGAACAAGTTATTCGTTGTGAACATTGTGAAAAAATAAAGAAATACATATAAATTCATTTATATCAAAAACTGTTTGTAACATGATTCATATGATTCAAAAGGTTCATAGAAGTGTCTACAACAAGATTCAGAACATTCAAAAGGTTCATAGTAGTTTTTACAACAAGATGCATAGGATTCAACAAAATTCTTAAGATTCGATAAATTCATAGGATTCAATAAAATCCATAGAATCCAATAAGATTTATAGGTTAATAGAAGGGTTTGGTAGTATTTTCAACAAGATTCATAAGATTCAAAGCTATTTTTTGGTTGTTCACAATGTTCACAACGAACAAAGTGTTCACAAAAGATCTTTAGTCAGATATATCGAGCATATATATATATATATATATATATATATATATATATATATATATATATATATATATATATATATATATATATATATATATATATATATATATATAGATTGGGGTTCGATTGATAACTTTTGTGCATCGAGGCACCATTGAGAACTTTTGTGCATCGAACTATCTACCAAGGGTGCACAAAGGGCATTTAGGGGATATTAAATGTGTGGAAATTATTTTTGAATTTAAATGTTTTTAAGATAATTAATAACTAAATTTAGTATGAAAATCACCATTATCTTCTTTCCTAAAACCACTCCCTCTTTCTCTCTATCTCTCTCTCTCTCTCCTCTCTCTTAGCCCCTCTTGATTTTGGAAGAGATGAACGATATGCATGATTTATGTTTGTATGAACGATTCATGTTTGTATTATGATGTATTTTGATTTAGGAAGAGATGAACGATATACATAATTTATTTTTGGAAGAGATGAACGATATGCATGTATTTTGATGTATTTTGAATTTGTATTATTTTTGTTAATTTTGGAAGTGTAATAATTAAATAAGGATTGCATAATTCCTATTTTACCCCTTCGCGAATTTCATTATGTGCACTTGATGCATAAAACTTTCTATTTAATTACCATTTTGTCATTTGATCTAACCCACACATTCTTTTCATCCAAGGGCCGGTGGAGGTTTTTTTGTGCCTCGATTCACAAAAGTTCTCAATGGAACCTCCCTCCCTCTCTCTCTCTCTCTCTCTATATATATATATATATATATATATATATATATATATATATATATATATATATATATATATATATATATATAAAACGTATGGTACCTTATGCCATGACCAGGTCCACAAACCACCCTGGTTACATTGAGATCGTAGGTGCCACCTTTAATAGCCACACAATCATCACCTATTTAATTAAGTTTATATCAAAACATATACTATATACACATATATATATATATATATATATATATATATATATATATATATATATATATATATATATATACATATACATATATATAGGGGTGAGTTTAATGGAAAACCACTATGCACCTGAAAACTATGGAAACCTACGCATACTGTCCGATTTGGTGCACTTAATGAAAAACGCGGTGACATGATCGTAAATAAGGCGATGCATCAAGCGGGATTTTGTTGCATCACACGGGAAATTTGATGCATCACGCGAGATTTTGATGCATCACACGGGAAATTTGATGCATCACGCGAGATTTTGATGCATCACACGGGAAATTTGATGCATCACGCGAGATTTTGATGCATCACGCGGGAAATTTGATGCATTTGTGGTGGTGCAGTGCGGTTTTCACAAGTTTTCAGGTGCATTGTGGTTTTCCATTGAACCTCCCTCCATATATATATATATATATATATATATATATATATATATATATATATATATATATATATATATATATATATATATATATATATATATATATATAGGGGTGAGTTCAATGGAAAACCGATATGCATCGGAAAACCCACGAACCGCTTTATAGCCATTGGACCAGGTGATGAATCACGCGGGATTTGTGATGCATTTGTGGTGGTGCATGTAGGTTTTTCAATGTTTTCCGATGCATGTTGTTTTCCATTGAACCTCTCTCTCTCTCTCTCTCTCTCTCTCTCTCTCTCTCTCTCTATATATATATATATATATATATATATATATATATATGTGTGTGTGTGTGTGTGTGTGTGTGTGTGTGTGTGTGTGTTTGAGATCATTGCAGAACCTAAATTTAGTGTAGAACTGTAGAACCAATTTAAACCATCGGATTATCATATAACACAATGGATAAGATGATAATTATGCGATTAACATTGAATTAATAGTAGCCTACCAAGTTTGACTGCACACATTGACCATTTTTTACTCTTTTAATATCGAATGTACATGCAATGATGTTGCATATATGATATATTATATTACTTCGACGTTGAATATGCGATATAAACTGTAATTCAACATTGAATGATCTTGTATAATATATTGAATGATCGTGTAGGTAAAAAAATAAACTTGTAAAATTTTTTCGAAAAAATATATCATGATCGTTTGCGTTAAATCCACCAACTTTGACTACTATTTTTGACCATTATTTTGGCTTTATTAATATTGAATGTACATGCAATGTTGCATATATGATATATAGTATTACTTCGACGTTGAATATATGATATCAAGTGTTCCTTCGACATTGAATGATCGCGTCATGCTATATTGCATCGTGATCTGGGTAATTTTTTTTTACGAAAAATAAACACGTAAAAGTTTTTCGAAAAAAATATATCATGACCGGTCTCGTTTTAAAGAGTATAAAATTCTCGTTTTTATGGTATCATTTTTTTGATTTAAAAATTAATCATATCAATGTTATTTTAATTTAAAGAAAAATGATAATTATTTTGCTAATGTCAATCCTTTTGTTATTTCCAATCTTTTCCATATTTACACTTGAATGAATTAAATTATTACTAATACCAATCTTTTTTTCACTAATTCCACAGTCAATCTTTTTAATCAAAACCATTAAATTAATCTAATCTATGGACGATATTGGTTCTACAATTTTATACTAAATTTAGGTTCTACAATGATCCCATCTATATATATATAGTTCGAGAGAGTATCACTTATTGTGCAGCGCACCAGAATGTAACATCTTTAAGAAAACTTTTTTTTAAATTTTTTTTCATAAACATGTTTTAATAAACATTATGAAAATAATATGTAAATTTCACATAAATTCACATCCACTATCTCCTAAAAAGTGATGTGAACGTACACTTACATAATTTTGAATATATGTGAACGTGCATTTATGTGATGCGTTATTTCATTCACTTAGAGTGTTCGAATTTGCGTAAAATTTATATATCATCCGTGTAATGTTAATTAAAACATGTTCATGAAAAAAAATTTCAATAAAATTATTTTTAAGAGCAACCTTCTGATGCGCTGCATAATGGGTGGTACTCACTTGAACCTAAATCTATACATGTGTGTGTGTGTCTATATATATATATATATATATATATATATATATATATATATATATATATATATATATATATATATATATATATATATATATATATGTATATATTTACCCATTATGCAGCGCACCAGAAGGTACCGCCCTTAAAAATAATTTCTTTGAAATTTTTTTTCATAAACATGTTCTACATAACATTACACAGATCATATGTAAATTTCACGCAAATCCGAACACTCTAAGTACATGAAAACACACATCACATAAATGCACGTTCACATGTCTTCAAAATTATTTAAGTGTGTGTTCGCATCATTTTTTAGGAGCTAGGAGATGTTAATGTATGTGAAATTTACATCTGATCTTCATAATGTTAACTAAAACATATTTATGAAAAAAAATTAAAAAAAAGTTTTCTTAAAGATGTTACATTTTGGTACGCTGCATAATGAGTGGTACTCTCTCGATATATATATATATATATATGTAGGGGTGGGTTCAATGGAAAACCACTATGCACCGGAAAACTGTGGAAACCTACGCATACCGTCCGATTTGATGCATATCATGGAAAACGCGGTGGCATGATCGCAAATAAAGTGATGCATCACGCGGGAAATTTGATGCATCACGCGGGATTTTGATGCATCACGCGGGGAATTTGATGCATTTGTGGTGGTGCAGTGCGGTTTTCACAAGTTTTCAGGTGCATTGTGGTTTTCCATTGAACCCCCTATATATATATATATATATATTATATATATAATATATATTATATATATATATAGTATAATATTATATATATATATATATATTATATCATAGATAGGGATATTGCAGAAACCATATATCTACGTATCATATACATTATATATATATATATATATATATATATATATATATATATATATATGTATATATATATATATATATATATATATATATGTATATGTATATATATATATATACACACACACGCACACATGTATAGATTTAGGTTCAAGTGAGTATCACCCATTATGCAGCGCACCTAAAGGTACCGCCCTTAAAAATAATTTCTTTGAAAAAAAATTTCATGAACATGTCCTACATAACATTACACAGATCATATGTAAATTTCACGCAAATCCGAACATTCTAAGTACATGAAAACACGCATCACATAAATGCACGTTCACATGTCTTCAAAATTATTTAAGTGTGTGTTCACATCACTTTTTAGGAGCTTGGAGATGTGAATATATGTGAAATTTACATCTGATCTTCATAATGTTAACTAAAACATATATAAGAAATAAAAATTAAAAAAAGTTTTATAAAAGGTGGTACCTTCTGGTGCGCTGCATAATGGGTGGTACTCTCTCGATATATATATATATATGTATATATATATATATATATGTATGTGTGTGTGTGTGTGTATATATATATGTGTGTGTGTGTGTGTGTGTGTGTATATATATATATATGTCTGTGTGTGTATATATATATATGGTTCGAGAGAGTACCACTCATTATGCAGTGCACCGGAATGTACCACTAAGAACTGATTATTCATCTCATACATACCAGTTTGAATATTGGAATCATGGATATTAACATGGGAAGAGGTACCAATGTCGAATCCATCGGTATTTGGACTGTCTCCAGGAGCTAAAATCTGAAGATTTCCGATATCTACGCCGTTGCAACCACTGATGCCAATATGCAGCATTGGGCTGTTAATATGTGTTGTACCTCTTAAGTGAAGGCCGTCACATTTATCAAAAAGTAAAGCCTAAAAACAATTCACATTGATCACACGATAATCAGTGTTTGCATAACTAATCTAAAATGTTAAAGAGGGCATCATGTCATATCTTACCGATGGGCGATTACAACCTGTTTGTCCCTGCAAAAAGAAGAAATGAGTCCTAACTTTTTATTTGGTTAAATTTTATATCGAATTGAGAAAGGTCAATTCAGAAACTTAACCTCTTTTCCCCACCAGACCGAGCCCTGACCATCAATTTGGCCAGGTCCATCGATCGTGAGTTGTTGAACCGATGTGAAATATATCCAATAGCCTACTTGCACACAACCTTTCCATCCATCAAGAGTCTTGGGTGCAGTGATATTGCCCAAAAGCTACACATTAATAACACAAGAATACAAGATCCTAATATTAATCAATAATAATGACACTTAAATATACAAAATTTATTATATTTAATCAAACTTTGTGAATTGATACACACACATATAGAGTCGGGATCAAAGGGGTACCATGTTAGACTGGGGAATCGGAGTCCACCAATATTTGGTTACAAATACAGAAGGGTAATATATAGAGTCGGGATCAAAGGGGTACCATGTTAGACTGGGGAATCGGAGTCCACCAATATTTGGTTACAAATACAGAAGGGTAATATAGCCAATTATATTTTATTTTAATTAATAGATGATAATTAGTGATTTAGGAATTTGATATTTCTTACCTACGTTTTCCTGCAACAACCCTTCTTCTTGAACATGTTCAAACCCGTTTATGTGAACATGGTTTTACTAATGGAACATGTTCATTGATATTAACAGTATATAAAGAACTTATTGAACATGTTCAATAAGGGTACTGAACATGTGCAATAGACTTGGGATTACATTTGAAACCATATTGAAGAATTTGAACATGTGCAGTAAGACAATATATAGGGATAAAACACATTAAACATGTGCAGTATTGAAGCGGACGACAACAAAAAATCGATTTCAATGGAGGGTTATCACTCAAATGGGCAACAGAGAACTATTAAAATTTGTGGGATTTAGATAATAATTGATTCACATTTAAAATTTTGATATCCATTTACCCCTCACATTAAATAAAGCGGGATTCAATTTTCAGCAGAATTTATGTATTAATTAATAATTTCAATGATAAATGATTGGCTGTAAACGGTACCCCGGTAGGCCGGTACCCCGTTGATCTTGAATATATATATATATATATATATATATATATATATATATATATATATATATATATATATATATATATATATATATATATATATATATATATATATATATATATGATTGGGTTCACATGAGAACCCCTTATTACCGTGAGAACGTGAGAACCACTCTAAAAATTGTGCATCCACTGTATAAAATTGTGCATTTGATACTAAAATTAAATGTTTTCGATATATTTATGCATTTCATGTAAAAATTTACGCATCTCATGCTATAATTTATCCATTTTATGTACGACTTGTGCATTTAAGAAAATTTGTGCATTTGATGTTCAAATTTGTGCATTTAGTTTATAATTTAATGAATGTAAGTTTTGAATGTAATTTTAGTGTTAAATTATGATATTTATTAATATTTAAGACTAATAATGATTTTAATTGTAAAACTTTTAATTTTAAAATTTGTGCATTTGATGTACAAATTTGTGCATTCTGGAGTGGTTCTCATGTTCTCACGGTAACAAGGGTTCTTACCGGAACCCAACCCCACATATATATATATATATATATATATATAGGGGTGGGTTGAATGGAGAACCTTATGCATCGAAGAACCTTGGAGAATCACAATGCATCGCTAGAAAAACTGAAATGCATCACGTAGAAATCGATGCATCACGCGGGAATTTGATACATCAAGTGGAAATAATGTATAAATCGATGCATCACTCGAGAATTTGATGCATCACGTGGAAATAATGATGCATTACGGGGGAATTATGATGCATTTGTGGTGGTGCATGAAGGTTCTTCAATGTTATTCGATGCATGGAGGTTCTCCATTGAACCCACCTCTATATATATATATATATATATATATATATATATATATATATATATATATATATATATATATATATATATATATATATATTAGAACTATTAATTGTTGTTCATTTATTATCCTCTCAATTCTGTAATGATGATCAATTTGAGTTCGTATGTACCTTGATGTTTATCCTAGGGGCTCCACACGGACCTTTGAATGCCACTGGGCTTAATAAAAACGTCTTTGCTGCTGGTATGATCAACGTCGGGTTGGGTGAATTATCTCGACATAAATCAGCCCAAGCTTGAGTAAATGCCTGCAACCCGAACATAATTAGAAAACTGCTAATTAATTATTGAATCAACATTTAATCCTGTTATACTTAGAGGATTGATAAATGGTATCGACTATGATTATCTTCTAAAAGAAAACCGAAATAATTAAATACAATTAACATATGTACTGAACATAGCTTCAATTCTCGCTAGTTTTTTTATGTTTTAATTAATATATAATATTCCATATATATTACTGTTAAAATAAAATGTAGAACTTGTAGACATGACTTACATTAGAGTCGTCTGTATTCCCATCTCCTATTGCACCATACGACGTTACATCGTAGGTTTGGGCACTTGTAATTTTCGGGCCAAACGACACGTAACAAAAGCTCAAAAAGATCACCTTTAAAAAACCCTGAAATGACAATTAATTAGAGAGAATGACTACTGTAAGTGTAATGATTCTAATGAATTTGGCATGTTGAGAGAATAATACATGTACACTGCTTATGTGAATTTGGTAATTATCTTACCATTTCTTTGAAAGGAATTGAAGCTGTTAACTCTGATGCTGTGTCTAATTTGGTTAAATCTGTAATTAATATATGTTTGTGCTTCAATTACTTGATCCATTAAATATACATCCACATAGGGTTGGGTTCCGGTAAGAACCCCTCAATTCTGTGAGAACCACTTCAAAATGCATAAATTTGTATCAAACTCACAAATTTGAAAATTAAATTTATAACGTAAAATCATTATTGGTCTTTAATATTAATAAATATGATAACTTAACATTAAAACTACCTTTACAAACTTAAATTCATTAAATTATACCCAAAAATACACAAATTTCAACTTTGAATGCATAAATTTTGTCAAATGCATAAATTCGTACATAAAGTAGATAAATATATCATTAGATGTGTAAATATTTACATGAAATGTATAAATTTATCAAATGCATTAATTTTAGTATCAAATATTGCACAATTATATACATTGAATGCACAAATTTTAGAGTGGTTCTCACGTTCTCACGAAATAGAGGGGTTCTCATGTGAACCCAACTAACCCTCATACACATTAGATCACGTACATGCATATTAAGGACTAATTGCTATAAATAGTAACAATTTTATGTTTTTTTAGCATTTATAACAACATTATTTATTTTTTATCATTAATAACATCAACTTTTATATTTTCCATCATTTATAACAAAAGTTGAAAAAGTTGTTATAAATGATAAAAAATTACAAAAGTAATTGTTATTTATGATTTAAAATACAAAAGTTGATGCTATTAAATATAAAAATACAAAAGTTGATGCTATTAAATATAAAAATACAAAAGTTGATATTAATAATGATAAAAAAATAAATAATGTTGTTATAAATGATAAAAAGATAAAAAAATTGTTACTATTTTTAACGATTAACCCTGCATATTAATTCATAATTTTTGGATTATCTCGAATCAAAATAAATTAATGCAACGTTTGGCTATTCGTCATTTATGCTTCGATCTGCTTTGGATCACAAATTAAGTGCATGTGCATTATATTACAGATAAAGTGAATCCCATTTGTTAAATATCATTTCTAGAAATTATATGTAATGACTTTAGAACTAAAGTCACTACAACAAATAAGGGAAACAGGGACGACAAAAGTTGCTTGTAAAGCACATAAAACTAGTTGAATACTCGTGCGTTGCTCGTGTGATGTGTGATGAAATTAATATTTATAATTAATTTTTTTTTGAAGAGCAAATAATCTACTCTTATTCCTAAACTACCCTTTTACCCTAAATGGAGACTTCAGAACTTATTTTTACTGCCAAAATTCCAACTTGTCTCCGACGGGAGTCGAATCAGTGACCCTACACTTACACGTCACCTCTCATACCAAATGAGCTAAACCCCATTGGTATTTATAATTAATTAATGACACAACCAATATATATTTTTTAAAAAAACTATACATTGTTTGCGAATAAAAAGTTACTTATATTAATCATGAATATTAATTATTACACATAGTTATATTTGAAGTCTATACATATTTAGTTTAATACATGTAAGTTGATCAAAATACTGATTTTAGTTTAAAAAAAATTGTGTATAAAAATGAAGTATATAATAAAAAATAATAATTTATGATAAATGGAAAACTTATCATTTTTCCATCAACTAATATACAAACACGTATTTGCAAAGTAACACTTACAATATTGTCTAACATAATTTTATAATAACAATTTATTCAAACTAATTAATAAAATGTTATCAAACAAAAGCAGTTATCATAAAAAAAATTAATAAATCTTAGTAAAATCACATTGAACAATTTAAACGGCGAATGACATATCTCATTGGCTAAAGATTTATTTAAAACATTATCGCTTCATTATTAACAGAGAATTTCATTGTTCTTCATGGTATACTGAAAAATATTATAACATGTGTTAATTTTTGAAACATTAATAAAATGAGAGAACTTTAAATATAAAAAATATATATCAATGCGATATTTTTTCTGAGGTTTGAATTAGGGATGACAATTTTGACCCAACGGGCGGGACGATAAAAATGTCCGTACTAAAAAGTAAGCCAACACATAATTTTTTCTTAAAAAAATTAAATTTTTGAAAACCATGTATTAATCAAATTGTTTTTTGAGAATTTATTAATAATTATGTTAATTTTTGTATTTTGATCTTCGACTCGTTTGCATGAATGTGTCAAAATTGACACTCCTATTATTTTTTTATATTTAAATCATTTTGGTCAATTAACATTATTTTTTAGCATGTTACATTTAATGTTATTTTTTTGATATAATTTATATTAAGGGATAATTACTAAAATAGCCACATCTTACGCCCTTTTATTAAATTTTAGCCAATATATGTTCATTTTACCAAAATAACCACACTTTACGTTACCACATTTACGTTATATGTACTTTTTATTTATATTTTAATGCATTACGTTACAAAAGGCATTTGGTAACGTAAATTGTTGTACTTTACAATTTATTGGGAAGGAGCATACTTTTATTGGAAATGAACATATTTTTTAAATTGGTCACGTAAAGTACAACAATTTACGTTACCAAACACCTTTTGTAACGTAATGTATTAAAATATAAATAAAAAGTACATATCACGTAAAATGGTGGTTATCACGTAAATGTGTTAACGTAAAGTGTGACTATTTTGGTAAAATGTATATTAAATGGCTAAAACTTGATAAAGGGGTGTGAGATGTGGCTATTTTAGTAATTATCCCTTATATTAATTATTAATTACATGGATAATATACATGGATAATACCCATAAAATTACAAAACTAATTTATTACATGTACAGGCCACGCCCACGCATTATTTCATACCCATACCCGTTTATTTTTTCTCTCTACAAAGTTTGAAACCCTAGCCCCAAATACACATACGAAGCTTCAAACCCTAGCCCCCATTTCATACTCTCTCTGCGTCGCTCACCTTGCACACCACCGCTAACACACGGATCTGTCACCTTGCACACCGGTAACACACAGATTGTACCATAGTATGTGTATAATCGAGAAGCGGTAACACAACAACATCAATCGCAGAAGTGATCAGTGATATAATCACTGTTATTTTCATGTGTTTTTGTTATGTTTTAGTGTGTAAATATGAGATAATTGGTACTGCTAATGTAGGTTTTTGTGTTTTCAGTTGCTTGGCAAGAAAGTAAAGGAAATGGCAGCTTGAAAGGGGAATTTCGTGCAGGGCGTCCTAGCCAGCGTCCCAGACGCCCAGGGAAACGCCCAAAATTATCTGAAACAGAGTCTGAGCGTCCCAGCCAGCGTCCTAGACGCTGGGGTCGACGCTGGTGCGGAAATGTGGCGGAACCTGCAGTTTTTGAGGGAGGCAGTTACCATTTTGAAGGGGGTTCGCATTTGGGCAGTTTCACACACACAAAGGTGCGATTTTGGGAGGAAAATTAGAGGAGGAAAGCAACCGGAATAAAACGAAGATCAAGCATTGGCATCCGATCGATTGTATTTACACATTATCGGTAGTTTTAATGTTTTCGTCCGTGTTTGACATTGTTAGTAAGATCAAGCATTGGCATCCCCTACTGCAGCTGACG
Source organism: Centrapalus pauciflorus (assembly GCA_020465985.1). NCBI lineage: Eukaryota > Viridiplantae > Streptophyta > Magnoliopsida > Asterales > Asteraceae > Centrapalus > Centrapalus pauciflorus. The sequence continues at coordinate 29,282 of JAANYP010002166.1, read as the reverse complement.
GAAGCATCTTGGAACACGAGCTATGGGATGAGGACAATCTAAAGGAAATTCCTCTCGTGTCCCCGGGAATTTGGCAGACATATTTGACGACTGTGTTTGAACTCACTCCCACTCAGGCTAGAACATATAATGCCCACGCACGTAAAGATCTTAGGCCCTTAGCTAAGGTGTTATGGAAGCTTGTGTTGTATAATGTGCTGCCCCGAAATGCCGACACTACAAGCGTGAAAGTGAAAGAAATCGTGGTTGTGAATGCTTTGTTGACTTGATCACCGTGTATTTCGTTGAGTCATTTGGTACTGGGAAACATCTGGAACTCTATACTCTCATCTAGCCGCACTGAACTTGTACACGTCCGAATGATATCGGAACTTCTGGAACGTATGCGCACACTCCCCTCCACTCCACGTTTTGCTTTGATCCCTGATCGGGAAAAATACTTCACAAAGCAACTTTTTAGTCGTACTCAATTCATCCGAGCAGGTGATGTGTCTATTATTCGGGATTTGATGAGTGGCTTCGAGACTACTTTGGACCGTCCTCGTTCTCCAGCTGTTTTCCCTGATCAGGTACTTGGTGACTCATCATCCAATACCACCACTTTGGAAAGCATGCAGAAGAGCATTCGGGACCTCACTGCTGTAGTAGGAAGAATGCATGAGCAGTTGCAGCACCAAGTAATGATTACTCTGGAACTCGTGGAGAAGAAAGTTGATCGCCTATACGAGATGGCTGAAGCAATAAATAATGCTGCCAAATATGAAGCTGAGTTGCGGGAGCAGCAGATGTTAGCAAGGAGGGAAATCGCTCGGAAAGACAAAGCTCCGGTGCATGAGGAGGATAAGGATGTGGCGTAGTTATGTGTGGTTCACCAAGGTCATGGATTTGGTTTCGTAGGTTGTTGACATGAAAACATTTTGTTTCTTTTGGGGTTGATGATTACTTCCGCCGTGTGTGGCGATGAACAATCTTATGTGTACTTAACTCTGACACTGTTTCTGTCTTTTGCTATTGCTTATACTATGCTTGGGTGCCGGGTGCTATTTCTATATCTAATTGTTTGATTTTGTACCCATATGTGTTGCTTATCTGTGTTCTTTGTGATGAGGACATCACTTCCCTCTAAGTTGGGGAGGGGGTGTCCAATTTTTTGATTTTGGTGCCCTTTTTGCATATGTGAGATGAATGTGTAACAGGAAACCGTGTTGTGAGCAGCAGGCTATATGTGGATACATTTGTATGTTGATTCTAACAGTCCATTACCATGGTTGCGTGTATTGTTGTGCATTTCAGGATTCAATATGTCGGGAGCATCATCATCTCAGAGGCAAAAGAGCATTGCAAAGCGAAAGAAAACAGCTTCAACCACGCCAGATGTGCGTCCTCCTGCTGTATGGGATTCAACCAAGCTTCTGTCCGAGCATGATGAGAGAATTAGGGCAGAATTGTTTATGGAGAAATGGGGGGAGGACACGAAGTTCGTCTATGAGAAGAAGCTAGATAGGGATGAATTCGGCAATTATGGTGTGGTCGAGTTGTTTCAAGCCTTGGGTTGGGAGAGAGTGTTGGATTTAGGCGGAGAGGAGTTGTACCCCTTTGTGGTAGCTGAATGGATGTCAAACCTACGACTCGGGAGAGGGGTCGATGACTGTAATTACACCCTAATTGGCATAGTGGGCAATACAGAGATTAGGATGTCAGCCGCAGAGTTGAGGGAAGTTTTTGCAGTAGACACTGGATGCATGAGAGACGGTGAGAGACAGCCTTATGTGTATAGAACCGAGGGATATTTAGCCGGTACAGGGATGATGTACTCCGAGGTCTGGTTGAGGAAGGTGATGGCAGCTTTTGATCTTCCCAGGGATCGGGTATCCAAGTATAGGGACTTCAAACGAGGTGATTTGCAGCCGATGGCCAAGGTACTTCACAAGATCGTGATTACGAATATCTTACCAAGGTCGGGAGATCTGAGCAAGGTGAGATTGAAGGATGTTAGTATTATGCATGCCCTGCTGACTGGAGAGGAACCTCTATCCTTTGTTTGGGTTGTAATGGACGATTTGTGGAATATGTACAACACCCGGTGTGAAGACCTCCCCTTACAGGGCAGTCCTCAGAGTCTAGGTCCCACATCATGCAACACGATATCAATCATAACTAAGATAGAGTAATTTAAGTTGCGGAATTTCAGATTACAAGTACAAACATTAGGATAAGTTTAATACAATTTTAGTTCAGATTACAATTTTCAAAATAAACTTATAAAGGGTACCAGACTAATCTAATACATGTCATCATACAATCAAATTACATCTACCCAGACCACCACATTTATCATCTGCCAATCAGTACCGAAGGGTTTGTTGAGAACTAGGTCTATAGAATACTTCAATCTTGATCTTGTAAGACCTAAGAACTAGGTCCTGCAGGTGACTTTCCTTTATCTTTTCCTGTAAAAAGGTCAAATAGCAACTGTAAGCAAAGCTTAGTGAGAATATAGATTTTCAGATTCACATGCGTTAATCAAGCGGATCATGGGTCAAAGCGTGATATGTCTGGACTGCCGCTACAGCCACTCATGATTGAGACATAGAGTTCATAGAATTGGATGATGTTCAGCCCACGCTCACGCTTTTAGTGGAAGCTATCCACTTATGCTGGGCTAGCTACCAGCGGTCTTCATGGGGGAACATCGGAGTGTCTATACCAAGTTCAATAGAACTGGTGAAATTGCATGGTCTAGAACAATAGACCGACAAGGCTAATCATGCTAAGCTGAATCAATATGTCGAAGATGCGAGTAATAATGAAAGCATAAGTCATCAAGGTCATGATAGCAATAATCTCATGTCAATATCTGAACGAAATTATAAATACAATGTCATGCGAAGTGATAAGTCAAATAGCCATCATGATCCACAGGGCATCACCGAACCATGGTGTGCACAGGTCACAATCCAGCTGAGCGTTCATGAATGTCAAATAATCTATCATCAACAATATATCTCAATCGGAAGTCTAGCATGCAAAAACTGAATATCTATAACTCACAGTTTTCTGTAGGTCTTTATCAAGCAGATTTATAATCCACCACCTGAGTTATCCCAGGATTTATCTTTAATCTTTCTGAACTCTGGCTTTGCCTTTTCAATCTTTAATTATTTGTTCAGATTTATCTGAACCTGTCCAGAATAATATTACATCATTGTCAAGAACATTTAAGATCTTTATCTTTATCTAATCTGATTCTGATAACTGATCACTCATTTAATTATTAATTGGTTAATTTTCTTTGTATCATCAAATTCTCAAAAGATATATATGAAAATATTTATTTATATATATTACCTTGCTTTATTCATAAATATTAAATTCTTATATAAAATATGTAAAACGGGCCACCCGAATTGGCAACCGAATTCGGACCTATCCGAATTAATTTATTCGGATTCGGACCGAATATGGATCGAATTGGAAGCATCCTAATTTGGGACATCTGGACAAGGCTGATCTGGATTGAACCACTTCCTCATCCGAATTGTACAAGAAAAGCATAGAACTCGCCGAGTTAGCTCGGTGAACTCGCCGAGTTCATGCCCGAAGTACGGACCCTAAACCGGATTTCGGACCATCCGAATTATGTTGACCCATCCGAATTCGGGTCCGACCGAGATCGGTTCTAATTTAATTTCGGTCCAAATCTAATTTCGGTTTTCATCCGAATTCGGGTCCCAACCGAATTCGGATCCGATACTTATGAATTTTTGAAGAAATGTTCAAGTTGTTCTTGGGAACTCGCCGAGTTCCCCTATGAACTCGCCGAGTTCACTTGCAGATATGCAAGTCGCAACTTACGGGTTTTATAAAAAATTCATCAATCGACAATTATACTAACATGCAATTAAATCCAACGTTATATTTTCAATTTTGGGGTGTTTCTACACTATTTTCCCTATCTCTAGCACATTAAATCGTCCAGATTTGTCCAAAATATTGAATTTTTCTCAAGAACATGAAAGATTATAAAAACTCAGATTTTTGATGATGTTGAATGATTTAAGCTACAATTTCTGTTTCTAAATCATTTATGGGTTTCATTACATGATTTCTAACCAATATTTCAAACACATAACATAATTTTTACAGATTTATAAATTCGAATTTGTACATTTAAATTCTTAAAAATACAAACTACAACTTAAAATTTAGTTGTATTACCTTAAATTTCACTTGATTCTTGATATACTTCAGTTAATCCACGAATTTCTTCCTCTGATTTTGATTTCCAGCAGATTTTTAGAGACTTTAGAGAGAGAAATTGAGAGAATTTGAAGTTGTAAGATGATGATGAAGATGAAGAAATAAAAGACTTATGGTCTTTTATTTCTAAACTTTCGGATATTGACACATTTGGTCCCTCCACATCTGATTTTCATTCCAATACAGATTTATCTTCATTTTATCATCACTAACTTAATGTATCTTAATTAAATATTTTCATTACTTAATTAAAATTACAATACAAATAATGTTATAAAATTACATTATTAAATCAAAAGCAGAAAATAAAGTTAAGTCAAAAGCTAGGTTGTTACACCCGGGAGAGACGGGTTATACCTCATATGTGGCTGTTGTCCAAATACCTGAAGGTAAAAGGTGCTATGGCTGAAAATACCCTTGCTAAGTTCATCAAGGAGAGTAGTTTATGGATCAAGGTCAGCTCTATGAAAGATATTGTACTGAGGGAAGCCGAGGACGGGTACGAGATCTACGACACTGAGACGAAGAAAAGTGTAGTGACACCATATCCTGAGGAAGAGAGAACGGAAAGATAGCAAAGCAGAGCGGTTCGGAGAGGGGAGGCAGGAGATTTAAGCAACATTGTACAGATGTTATCGAGTTTGAGCACGGAAGTCACTGGCATGAGAGTTGAGCAACGAGAGAGGTCAGAGAGACAAGATAGGGTAATGGAGGAGCAGCAAAGGCAAATTAATTGGTTGCAGTCTGAAGTAGGAGCGCAGAGGAGGCAGTTAGACGACATCTACCTAGGTGTAAGGGCCGGTGCATTCCTGAATGCATATATGTATAGCCAGCAGTGGCAGTACGAGGACGAGTTGAGGCACTACAGTGATTATAGGGCCAACCTGCCCTACACACCACTGGATAGGTACCAGGCACCAAGGTATGAGACTATTGACAGAGGCACGGGTAACCCGGTGCCACATCCTGCTTTGGCACCGTTTCATCAGCCTCCATCTGCACCCCAAACACGAGATCAACATGGTTTTGCGGCTTTCTTCAGTGGCATCTTTGGGCCACCATCCTAGATAAGAGGCAACTCCAGTATCGGGTACTTTCGTTTCATTTCTGTCATTTAATTTATTGCATTTTTCAGTTCCGTAGTTTTCTTAGGTGTTTAGTTTATGTTTGCAACTGTTGTTATGGTGGTAGTATCATGATCACTCCTTTACTGCTTATACATGTTTGGTTTGTGCAAAGTGTGAAGATGAGAGTTTAAGAGGGGTGAGCACCCTAGTTTGATAGTTTTAAATGAAAGTAGCTTTTGGGTTGATGAAAAGGAAGTATGATTGAGTATAAGTGTTTAGCATGGGAGATAGTGGTTGATTCCTTCGTTAATAAATCTTTGGCATTGATGGCAATAAGGGGGAGAGTAAGGTATACATTGCACGGAAAATCTAAAAATATAAAAAGAAAAGAAAAGAAAAGGAGAGTTGAATAAGCTAGCACGTGGCCTAGTAAGTTCGGGAAATTAAGTCCGTGGGGTACCGTCATGCCTAATCACCTAAGACCGTCTGGTTTGGGATCGATTGACCCAAATCCCGTTACATGAACTTGCTAGAAAGCCATGGCTGTAAGTGTTAGCATTGAATCAAAAGAAAAAGAGCAGAAAAGTGCTCTAAAATAAATGTGCAATTGGGTGTTAAGTGAATTAACTCGTAACCTTGAGCTAAATCAATGCCTACAGATTTATTAGGAAGGAAAACCCATAGCTTGAACATGTTAGCATTTGATTTGATCATTCACTGTTTTATCATGCCACAAGTTCACGCTTTTAAAGTTGGAAAACTCAATCGTTTCATCCTTTTTGTCTCTGTTTTGATGCCTTGTTCGGGACGATCAAGGTGTAAGTTGGGGAGGTTTGATCAGTGATATAATCACTGTTATTTTCATGTGTTTTTGTTATGTTTTAGTGTGTAAATATGAAATAATTGGTACTGCTAATGTAGGTTTTTGTGTTTTCAGTTGCTTGGCAAGAAAGTAAAGGAAATGGCAGCTTGAAAGGGGAATTTCGTGCAGGGCGTCCTAGCCAGCGTCCCAGACGCCCAGGGAAACGCCCAAAATTATCTGAAACAGAGCGTCCCAGCCAGCGTCCTAGACGCTGGGGGCGACGCTGGTGCGGAAATGTGGCGGAACCTGCAGTTTTTGAGGGAGGCAGTTACCATTTTGAAGGGGGTTCGCATTTGGGCAGTTTCACACACACAAAGGTGCGATTTTGGGAGGAAAATCAGAGGAGGAAAGCAACCGGAATCAAACGAAGATCAAGCATTGGCATCCGATCGATTGTATTTACACATTATCGGTAGTTTTAATGTTTTCGTCCGTATTTGACATTGTTAGTAAGTTAACCCAAGCTATGCTTGGCTAAATACTTAGTGGTGTTTGTTCTTTAGTTTGCACACTATGGTTTGAATGAATGTTTAATTAATTTCAGTTTCCAATTGTGCTTAAAAGGGTTGTGGATCTTATTTGTGAATGAATGGTTGTAATCAATGGGTATTGTATATAACGAGGTATAGCGATATCATTAGTTGTGCCGGCTCATTAATATGGGGAAGACAATTAATAGACGGCGCATACTTCGTCTTAAGAATATTTGTTGTGAAAACCAATTCATTTATATGGAAACTGTAAAAAGGGGATTATATTTGTATGAGTAAATGTGAATGAACGGTAAGTGTATCTAAAATGGTTGATGTCCATGTCATTGATTGTGCCCACTATCTATAGGGGAGGAAGACAGTCAATAGAGTGGTATACGTTGTTTTGGAGCATAAGTTGCAAATTCGTATCAATTCATGTAAATGGAATCCATAACATTCTGAATTACCATAGTGTGTATAACGAGAGAGCAAACACCCTCTTTCCTCTAGTGATACTTCGTAAATTCGATTCTTGTGTGTGACATTGCCACAATAGTATTTTACAATAGGAAATTAGTTCAAAGCAAATGATTTCAAACTCAATCCAAACAGTGTTCAGACTAGTTTAGCAACCTAACATTCTCTGTGGATTCGATCCCACTTACCCTATCTATATAGTGTTTTTGGGTTATTTTTGATACTCATACGACTGGGTCCATCAAGAAGCTACAACTCGAACGATTTCGAGTATGAGGTATCAGTTTCATTTACATATTTGTTTGGTTTTTGATTATGTGTGGTGATGGTTTCTTTTGCGAATATATGAGACTTGATTCCATCTTCTTTCTTTGGTTTATGATTCTGATACCTCATTTATGAGGTATCGGTTTCTTTTCCAAATATATGCTACCCTCCACTGCAGTAGTGTACCAACGAAAAAGTTGCTACATCGGCCGATTTCATCAAATACCAAGTACGAGTCAATCTCCATCAATTCTTATGGTAGTTTCCTTTCTTGAGTTTCTTTCTATTTTACAATGTCCGTAGTGTCACATTTTGTATATCTCAATGAATTTTTTTTTTTTTTTTGTGTTTTGTGTTGTACTGATGCTACTCTTGCTTATATGAAGATTTAGAATGATTAAAATCTAAGTTAATGATTGCAGTTATGATAAAGGGTATAATGATGATAAAATTTGTTTTCAAAATTGATCACATGGTTTATTACTTTATTTGCACAATCTTGACTAAGATTTTGTTTTAATACATAAAAATAGCCAATAAGTGTAAATAAGTTATGTATTTTTTATGAGTCTAATTGATTGTGTACTGGTTACGACCTTGAGTATGGGAACCTTGGTCAAATTTTATCGGGTACTTGAATTTTTCAAGATGTTTGCAGTTTGAAGTTAATTTTAAACAATTATTGTTTCAGTTGAATTAGGATATTTCTATATTACTTGATGTTAATTGAATTTGCAGAATTGAGTCTTTTGGTAAGTTTAAGTTGATTTTGTAAACTATATACTTGCAAAAATTTGTTCAATATATTATTGACAGTTTCAATTAAGTATCATATGTTATTATTTTTTTTAATGGATTTACTATTTTAGTAAATTAACATTGGTGTTGTCTGGGTAGTTTCGTTTATAAGCTTATAAATTTTTTGAATACCTGTCATCGATCAAAATGTATTATTATTTTCTTGGATGATTCTGTTTCGTGTTTTTTTATAATTCATTATATAATTTGATGTCCAATTAAACATAATTTTTATCGTTGGTGAAGCATTGAAGCATTACATGTTTCTGATATGCAAATCCAACAATGATGTGCAATTAGCTGATTTTGTGGAACATTTGTCTAACTACACAATGATGAAAAGAACATTATCACGATTCACACTAATTTACCATATGATGTTTGCTTGTATGGCATAACACATTTGTACATTTAATTACCAATAGTATGCACATCCTGATTAGTGTATATCCTATAAATTGTGATACTACACCTCGGATTTTAAGTAATTATGTTGTTTATATGAATCTTTTAAACTTATTTATCATTATTTAATGCTTATAAATTTGAATGTCGAAACACATTCAAATGAATGTTGGGATTTATTTAATTAAATTATTTGCTTTAGTTGTTTAGTTTACTTAGTGTTGCTGAGGTTCATTATTTGGTTGAATTGATTGAAAGATTTCCCAAACTGAAAACCTAACCCGACTCCAGAGGAACCTTAAAATCCTAACCAGTAAACACCTATATGTTGTGCCCTGGTGAAGTTTTTTTTTTTTGGGATCCCTGTTGAAGTTAAAGAAAATTAAAAAGTGTGCTTAGCATGTATGTCTAAAACATCTTTGGAAATAAGATGGAATAAAGAAGTATGACATGCATTAATGAATTTCTTTAGCGGCAATTCTATTATTTGTTAGTAAACCATCAAAATTCTTATAAGGTTTTTATAGAAGAAATCAAGCCTAAACAATTAAATCGAAATCTTTTTACATATATATTTATAATTGATTTAGTATTCAATCGCCTATAAAGATTCATTGATACAATATACCAAGTCAACGTATTTACATAAATATTAATAATTGTGTTTTTAGTTTTATTAATTAAATTAATATATAAATAAGTTGATGTCCACTACGTTTTATTTTTGGATGTGTTATTGCTTGTGTTATGTTTCATTTTTAACAAATGATGGAATGAAATGTGATGAAATGAAAGTGAAAATTTAAAATATTACACGTTCGACATTCTTAACTTGTTTTCTAACAACTCCATTGAGTTCCTGCAAAATGAATGTGCCAAAAATAATATGCTTTTGTATATTGTTTTAATCTCAATTATAATAGATTATAATTGTGTAATATTTGTATAAATAAAATTACATTTTGTCATTAAATATTGGTCCCATTGTGGTGTTAGTCAAACAGGTATGTCCTTTGACAAATTCTTAAAGCTTGCTCTCAATATGAGTTTTTCAATCCTAATCATGATATTTTCTATCCCTTGTTGTATAGCAAGCCGAGGCTGTCAGAAGGCACATTGATCTAAAAGGGAAAATGTATTAGGGGGAGAAGGGTGTTGATTCTTGAATGTTGCTGATTGGAAGAAGCAACACGATGAAAATAAGGTATAAATTGTCAGTGACATATTTTGTCAAACATGTGACTTAATATTTAGATTAAATAAAGGTGTAGCATTTGACTTGACTCATAGTTTAAATTTTTTTTTTTTTTACTAATGATCATGTACATAAATGAGTTCATAACAACAAAATCAAGAAAACTTGTAGGCTACAATTTGGTAAATATGGATTGCGATCTATTTGAAAAATGAAAAGATTTTTTTTTTAGACAACTCGAGATAGAAAGTGTTGCATTTTGTTGGACAGATGCTAGGAAGTGAGTAAGCAGTTTTGACATCATAAACTCTAAATATATCTTGTTTGTTGTACGTAGTTCTTATATTTATTCATTAGAATCAAGTAAAAGAATATGCAATCTTTTAGGGAAAAATTGCCAAAAATGAAATCTTTCATATAAGTTATTTCTAAATGCTTTCATAGTTGTAGTAAAAGTTGACATTTAACGATTTGTAAATAAATTGAGCATGAAAAGGATGAAAAATACTTGAATTTCTCCATGATTTGGTTCTCTGATGAAACTTCAGTTTGGTTTGATTTCTGTTTTCTACATCCACATAATTACTTGATCTTTCATTATTTTCAGCATCTGTGTGATTCATATCCTGTAAAATTTTAATAAAATGGAACAATCATCATGATAAACTAATTAAAGAATTGGTTTAAAGAAAATAAAAATGTAGTTTTCAGAATAGTGAAAGAAGATTAAAGAACTTACTGACCTTATTTCTTTCTGCAGACACTGTTGATGCAATTTTATTTTTCCTGTATGTTGAAAAAGAATGGTCATTGAGTATAAATATATGCTAGTAGGTACTATTTTTTTGCATGTTTTATCTCATAGTTTGTTACATTTAACCATTTTACCTCATAGTTTGTGATTAAATCGGTGAGTTGTATATCTTTATTTTTGAAAATATTTTATTTTCTGCATAATGAAACTTTTAAATCGTGATATTATCCCCCTTTTTCTGCATTTTTTGCTAGATATCAATTTAAACAACCATTATCTTTTACTTTTTGTATTGTCTATTAACTTCCAGCAGGTTTTTGATGATTGTAAAATGTGAACCACCATTATCTCCTATTTTTTGCGTTATTGTTAAATTCACGGCAGTTATTTAATAAATCTCTGTATTTGCCAGCAGTTTTATCCCATTATTTTCTGAATTTTAGCAAATTATATTGCTTATTTTTCTGAATTATAGCCAATCACATCGTGCAGCCTTAAAAATCTGAATTATAGCCTATCATATCTTGCCAAATAAGGCTTAAAAATATGATTTTCTACCAATTATACAACGCCACGTGAGCTTTTTTCTCTTTGCTCCGTCGGCAATATATATATGTAATTAGTCGCCGCTCTTAAATTGTTGGCATTGTTCAAATGTCCGTGCTATTAATGTTGATGCTATTCCCTATTGTCGTTGCTATTAACGTTAACATTAATTCCTTTTTTTAAATGTTTTTTTTTTTATAAATTCAATAAACATGTTATATATATTAATCCAAAACATGTATAAAAATTCAATACACCTGTTAATATGAATAAAAATTCATATTATACAAATTATATATACTTCAATTACTACAAAATTTATAACTTTACAAGAAAATTTGTAAATCTTCGCGGTCAATGTAAATACGTAAAATTAATTAACCTTAATCACACTTACAAATGTGTAAAAGAAGTTCATTTTTATTAATATTAATATATCATAAAACTTTACAATTATAAATGTAGGCATACAAAAGTTTTCTTCACATTTTTAAATGTAAAGAAATAGTAAGTTGAGGATTAGAAAATAGTCCACAATAAAAAGCATGAAGATTTAACCTTAAAATTTTTTAGTCAATATGATTATGCTTAAAATTGTATAGTTGAAACAAATTATTCACGCTTTTAAATGTGAAGTTTTAATCAATTTATACACACATTTTAATATGAAAATATGGAAAAGCTTTGTCACGACACATTTGTCCGTGCATCCTCATATTTCTATGGGCAAATGACTAAAAATAGTAACAAGTTTTGACATTTTTATCATTAATAGTAACATTGTTCATTTTTTAGCATTTATAATAAGAACTTTATTTTTTCTATCAACAATAGTAATTGGTGACCTGCAAACCTGTTTAGCAGGTCACCAACTTTTCATTTATGAAAAATAGTAACATCTTTTCAGATTTTTATCAATAAAGGAACAAATGAAATTAAACATAATTTTCATTTTATTTTATTAAGTTTTCTAATATTTCATAAACATCAAAATAAACCAAATTTATATTCCGAATATTTACGGATAGATAATATTCGATTATTTATTCACAATAATATATAATATGGATGATAAAAATACTATGAATCATTTCAATTTTTACTTTTTCCAACTAAAAAACTACGAACCATCATTTTCTTAGTTTTTCCAAAAAAAATGATACAAATCGTATCATTTTTTAGTTTTCTCCAATCTAAAAGGGTTATAGTTTTTTTTAAAAAAAACAAAAAAATCAAAATGAGTGTCAATATTTTTCATTCATAGAACTATAAACCACAATGAGTCATGGTTTTTCCATTCATAGAATAACTAAAAAATGAATAGGTCGCAATACTTTTTCATTCGTAGTACTTTTCATTTGGAATACAAAATTACAAATTGTTCGCCTTTTTAGTTAATTCCAAACGAAATTGATTACAAACCATTCAACTTTTAGATTTCCCGAATGAAAAACTAGAACCCAATCATGTTTTAGATTTTTTTTTACAAAAAACTGTACATCATTTTGATTTTTCGTACAAAATAATTGCAACTCATTTATTTTTGTGTTTTTAAGAACGAAAAAAACTATGAATTATTTCAGATTATAATTTTGCCAAATGAAAAATATTGCAACCCATAATTAATTCCCAGTTAATTCTGTGGTATCATAATTAATAATCCACTAGAATTATAATCCAATGACATGTATACTCAACCCCGACACGTGTTCATTCCACTAATCGTCATACCATTGCCCCAACGCAATATTAATAATTTAATCAACCAATAAATTAAATCCACGTAATATTTCTCAAAGACGGGGTGTTACAATTTTTAACAACACAAAAAATTGTGAATAATTGTGGTTTATAGTCTTTCTGCTTGAAAAAATAGCAACAACTTTTTATTTTTTGTTTTTTATATAAAAAAACTACAACCCATTTATATCAAAAAAAACTAAAAAACCAAAATAGTTCATATTATTTTGTTGGGAAAAACTTAAAAGAGAATGATTCATATTTATGTACGATTAGATAATATTTGATAATTTTTTCACAATTATATATATTAAAAATTAATAAGGTTATGAAAAACTAAAAATTGTAAATAAATAAATTTAATGAAATTAAAAAGATAGTCACTAAAGATAATAGTAATGTAATTAAATAAATTGAAGCATAAATTGAGTTTATTTTGGTGTTTATGAAACTTAGAAAAACTTAAAAAATAAAAAAAATGTGTGCTTTAATTTTATATGTTATTGTTATTGATAAAAATATGAAAACTTGTTACTATTTTTGATAACTGAAAAGTTGTTGGTGACCTGCTAAACAAGTTTGCAGGTCACCAATTACTATTATTGATAGAAAAATAAAAAGTTGTTACAATAAATAATAAAAAATAAATAATGTTACTATTAATGATAAGAATGTCAAAACTTGTTACTATTTTTGGTTATTTGCCATATTTCTATACACATTTAGTTGTGCACACTACTCAAATAAATATGAAAAATTGACTCATTTTTTGGAGTGTAAAAAATCGTTGAAGTTCTTCGTTACACATTAACCTAACTACTTCGTCATCCTCATTCTCCTCGTTCCCAGTGTCGTCATTTTGAGCCTCATCGTTTCTCACGTCGTGATTTTGAGCCGAAAACGATTTTATCATTTCTAAGAGTTTCGTGGTTGCGCGTAACAATATTTTTGATTGTCTTACATTCATGTTAGATAATTTAATTGATTAAATTGGTTGATAAGTATAGAGGGCGTTTGGTTTTGCATTATGATGAATATTATTTAATTATCACGTTACAATAATGTAAATGATTGGTTTAAAGTGTTTGGATTGCATTCATTAATAAGTGATGATTTGCATTTAGATTTGATACTACCACACTTATTTATAAGTTAAAAATTGTAGCTTATTAGCTTAATAAGTGATTATTTGATTACTTTACAAGTTAAGAGGGTGTTTGAAAAATGTTGCATCGTTTTGAAAACTAATAAACAGATAATTGATGTAACAAAAAGTGTTGGGGAAATTTAGTGTTTTGTTTAGTTTTTGGTGTTTCCAATCATATTTATCAAATAATAAGTTTTTTAAGTGTTTGGATTTGCGTTTTAGCTTGTAAATGATCAAATAATCACTGATTAAACAAAAAAGCTACATTTTCAACTTATGAAAAAATGTGATAGGATTAGTTATAACTGCAAATAATCACTTATTAATAAATGCAATCCAAACACTTTAAATCAATTATTTACGTTTATTATAAATTAATAATCTAAAAATCGACATCATAACGCAAAACCCCAACTCTTTTAAAAAATTGATTATTTGATAATTGTGATATCAAACAGCAGAAGTTATAACAAACCATAAATTTTTTGCAGCAATTTTTGTTACAACTATTATCTGATTATTAGTTTTCAAAACTCTATAGCAATTTTTCAAACGCAAATTAAAACATCTCTTTACAAGTTTTTTTTTTGTTTGGCAACGAAGTCTAGGAATTTGATTTGAAGTTCACGAGTATATATTTATTTTGGGCTAATGAATATTAAGAATTTAGTTTAATTTAAAGGGTTAAATAGCAACCAATTTTTTGCATTTTTACCGATTATAGCCACATTATTTAATTTTTATCATTAATAACATTAACTTTTGTATTTTCTTACCAAAAATAGAAACATGTGACCTGGTACCAACAACCAAACACCCCTTAATTGTAAACCAAACACCCAAATTTGTAAATTGACAACTAGTTTTTAACTTTTATAAATAACAACAATTAATTAATATTTTAAACAAAGTATATAAAATAGTTACCCAAAACTTAAGAACATAAGTAAAGTACATGAATTTTTGTAGAACACAAAGAACACGACATATTATAATTAAAATCGTCGAAAACAAAATCGATGTTGTCGTTCAAACATGAATGATCAAACAACACTAATGAATATGAAAGCATCGAATCCATGAAAACAAAATCAGAAACCTTTAACAACATATTTAAGAAGGTGGTGTTCAGTAACACAAATCTAAAAATACGTGAAACCAAACAATTAGAACAAACCTTAGCTCACATCCAAACAGGAGAATTCATTAATAAAATGATTTTTAGATCCGTGGATACTTTGACCATATCAAGATCTAGGTTTTAGGCAGCGAACAAACCCTTCGAATTTATCGAGAAACAATCTTTGTGTTGAAAGAAAAAAAAACAAAGATTAAGAGTTCCGAACACAAAAGTTCATCAACAAATGATCTGTATATGAATGACAAAACTAAATCAGAGAATGAAACCTAATCAGTGAACAAATCCTTCAAATGTGAACAAAACATTTGAATGCACATGATCACTAATCAATATCATACGGATTCTTCATTGTAAACAAGCAAATACCAAGAAATAACCGCAATTTGTGGTTCGATGTGCCTTTCATCTAAAAACCAAACATATATTAATTGAATCGCATCGATACTTGTATATAAATATATATATATATATATAATATATATAGAGTTAAGTTTCATGGAGTCCCATATTAGATTGGAGTCCTGGAGTCCCATATTAAATGTACATATTCATTACAATAAAATGTTTTATTTTATACAAAAGTATAATATACACATGTTCAAAAGTGCATTACAATTGACGAATTCACATCATTTGAAGTTATAACGATAAAAAAAAATTTATATCATGCAAAATTATAATATTTAAACAATATGCACATGTGATATGATGATGCACTTTGAACATGTGCATATTGTATTTTTGTATGAAATATAACATTTTTATCGTAATGAACTTCAAATTATGTGAATTGTTCAACAGTAGTACACTTTTGAACATTTATATATTATATTTTTGCATAAAATAAAATATTTTATTGTAATGAACATGTACATTTAATATGGACTCCAGAACTCCAATCTAACATGGGACTCCATGGAACTTAAATCTATATATATATATATATATATATATATATATATATATATATATATATATATATATATATATATATATATATATATATATATATATATATGGTTCGAGAGAGTATCATCCCTTATGCAGCGCACCTGAAAGTAGCACCTTTAAAAAAAAAAATTTTGAAATCTTTTTCATAAACATGTTTTGATTAACGTTATAAAGATCATATATAAATTTCACATACATTCACATCTCCTAACTCCTAAAAATGATGTGAACTTACACTTACATAAATTTGCATATTTGTGAACGTGCATTTATGTGATGCGTGATTTCATGCACTTAGAGTGTTCGAATTTGCGTGAAATCTATATATCCTCTGTGTAATGTTAATTAGAACATGTTTACGAAAAAGTTTTCATGAGTACTCACGTTAATTTAAATAAGAAACAAAAACGATACCAAAGCGTAAAAGAAAACTGAAAAATCAAACCGCAAAGAATCGCACAAACTCTGTATTTTATTTTTTAAAAACCACACTTTTGGTTTTCGGTTTCGGTTTATATAAAAACCGCACCATGCGCAAGCCTACTTATGTTCTTGAGTTTTGGCTAAATAATTTATATACTTTGGTTAAAGTTTTATTAATTTTTGTTATTGGTAAAAGTTAAAAAGTTGTTGCTATTTACAAATTGGGGGTGTTTGGTTTACAATTTAGAGGTGTTTGGTTGCAGGTGACCTGCTTAACACGTTACTAGGTCTTATTTTGTTATTTTCGGTAAAAAAAATACAAAAGTTGATGCTCTTAATGATACAAATTAAATAATATGCCTATAATCTAGTAAAAATGCAAAAGGTTGTTGCTATTTTTAGCATATAACCCTTAGTTTAAAATAGACTTAATGATAACTGTTTGATTATATTTATTTTGACTAATGACTATTTAGTTTATAAAATATTTGGTTGATTCTATTTACGAGTGAAATATTAATTTCATAAATATATTGACAATGGACCAGAGAGAAAATATGATATTGTGACAATATTAGTCGTCGGATCAAATGTATATTCAATCAGCGTCGTTTAAAATCAAGCTCAACAAACATTGCAATTGAAAAAGGATTAGAATGCATTAATAAACATGTGCCCTAATTAACCTCATCTTTATCTTATCCTACTAGTTTATAAACTCATGTATAACATGGGTATACATTTAAAAATTTAATTTCATTAATCTTGTAGGATAATTTTTAAATATATTTTATCAAATTTATAATATCTATTTATATAATATAATAAATATAAATATAAATATATAAAAAGAAAAGTTATCATTCAAATTCAAATTTAAGTTTTATATTAGATAAGATTTAGATTTGATTAGAATTTATTTAAATTATTTATTATAGATAGCATTTAAAAAACAAATTTTAGAAGCAAATTAATAGGAAATTGTTAAGTACACGTGGCAATCACATGTTAAACCAATTGACGCTCTATCTAGATGTCATGTGGCATCTAGTTACTCATATAATAGAATCGATAGATTTGAACCATATTTAAAATTTAAAATTAAGCATTTATTTTTTATGATTAATTTATAATTCTAATTTTATATTATTTACGTAAGAAATAAAATTATTATCTAACAATTTGTATTAGTTATAATGATTGTGTAATCATTGCATTACGATTTTAAATTAATTAAATAATTTCATATTTCTAATAAACGAGGTTGTGACACCCGCGCTTCGCTGCAGGAAGATAGAATTCTAGATTTTCATATAATTTGCAAGTCTTTTAATTTAGCAGATGTATATACATAGGCAGATCCATATATATTAGTTATATTATAATTATAAAACACTTTCATTAGAATCTTGTATCGTGGATTTGAATAATATAGTCAATTTCATAAAATTAAATTTAACATAATAATTTCAAAAGATAACTCCAAACATATGTATAATTAAAATCATAAATTTAAATGTGTAAATTTTTTTTGTAATAATAAATATTAAAAGAAGATTAAACAAAAATTTATTAATATAAAGGTGTTAAATAAGTTTAAAAAACATCAACCAATCATGGTCATTGGTTGTCCATGTGTCAAACCTGGTGACACCGGCGTTTCGCTACAGGAAGATAGAGTTTTAGATTTTCATATAATTTGCAAGTCTTTTGATTTAGCAGAGATATATGCACAGACAGATACACATATATTAGTTATATTTTTCTTATAAAGCAATTTCATTAAAATATATTGTATTGAGCATCTGAATAATAAAGTCTATTTCATACATTAAACATAATATAATAGTTTCAAAAGATCACTTCAAACATATGTATAATTAAAATCATAATTCTAAATGTGTAAGAAAATTTTATAATAATAAATGTTAAAAAATGACTAAACAAACATTTATTAAAATAAAGGGGTTAAGAGATAAGGGTGTATTATGAAAAGTTTAAAATAAAAAATAATCCAACCTATCATGATTGGCCATGTGGGGTCTAAAATATTAATTACAAAAATAAATTTGAAAAACAAATCCATAAATATCTTTCAAACAATTCAAATAACAAAACACAATTGAACAATAATCGAAGAGTGAAATTCGAAAGCTGATATATATTCAGGAAGCAAGCAAAATGATACTGTTAGTTAATTCCTATAATTGATTTTATAGATTTTGCAATGCTAAACTATGTCTTATTAAATCGGATCAGAACCGAAATTGAATAATTAAATATTCATAACATAATTTAAAATTATGACATTGATTAAGTTTAATCATCAATTTAATTTGTTTGTTTTACGATCAAATCAAATATAGTTATAATGGTAATGTCTCAAATACATCGATTAGGACTTACCAACGTTATAATTGTAATGTTAAATGTTAAATATGATTATATTTAATAAAAAATCTAAAAATAAGTAGTTACATTTTAATTATAAAGTAATTTCATCAGAATTTTGTATTGTGCATTTGAATAATAAAGTTTTTGTCATATAATTAAACATAACATAATAATTTTAAAAGACAACTTCAAATATATGTATAATAAAAATCACAGGTTTAAGTGTGTAAGAAAATGTTGTAATAATAGTGTTGTTCAATGTTATACATGATCATATTTAATAAAAAAATCTAAATATTAAATAGCTACATTTTAATTATAAAACAATTTCATTAGAATTTGGTAAAAGGGGTGTTATGTAAGTGAGAGGTCACTGGTTCGACTCCCGTCGAAGGCAAGTTGAAATTTAGGTCGAGAAAGTAAGTCTTGTGGTTCAAAATGAAATTAGAATTTGTATTGTGCATTTGAATAATAAAATTTTTGTTATACAATTAAACATAACATAATGGTCTCAAAAGACAATTTCAAACATATGTAAAACTAAAATCATAATTTTAGTGTGTAAGAAAATGTCGTAATAATAAATGTTAAAAGATAACCAAACAAAAAATTATTAAAATAAAAGGGCTAAATAAAAGATAACATTAAGATAATGGTGTATTATATTAATTTAAATTAAAAATTAGAAAAAGATAAAAAAAAAAAAAAAGCAATTGGGGCCATGTGGGAGATCATCATTGGGGTATTGGATATAATAATTGTATGTATATATAATTTATTGATTTTCGGTCTGTTTTGGACTGGGAAGTGCCGAAGAAGGAGAGAGCAGACAGCGGTGGTGAAGCCGGATGGGTTTCAATAAAAATCATTTATTATTGATTTAAATAAAACTAATTAATACATATTTTTTTGTCAAAGTAACAAGAAAAAAAACCATCGACATCACATCATTGAACAACTGTTGGATCAATAAGTTCCTAAATTTAACAATTTTAGTGTGCTTACAAAGATAAACTTCTTAATATATCATGATTTTATGGTTACAATACAAGAAAATAGGGTTTTAGCGGCGACTTTAATGCCTGAAGATGT
Organism: Centrapalus pauciflorus; assembly: GCA_020465985.1. Lineage (NCBI taxonomy): Eukaryota > Viridiplantae > Streptophyta > Magnoliopsida > Asterales > Asteraceae > Centrapalus > Centrapalus pauciflorus. The sequence goes on along the minus strand of JAANYP010002166.1, from coordinate 9,290 downwards.
CGCTGCTTTAGCGGCGACATGTCGCTGCTAAAAAGTCACTGCTATTGTTTTAACACTAAAAGTCAAATGTCGCTGCTACTTGTGTCGCTGCTAAAGGGTGTCGCCGCTATTGCTTCATGTCGTTGCTAATAGCGTCGCTGCTAATACATATTTTTATTTTTTTAATATTTTTTAATAACTAATAATAAACCTGCTATATTTAATATATATTTATATATATCTGTAACCTGTTATTTTATTTAAATATATATAATACGTACTACAAAATTCATAATAATATATATATATATATATATATATATATATATATATATATATATATATATATATACAAAGAACGTACGTTACAATAACGTTTGTTACATAATTAGCTAAAACACTAATAATCTAATCATCATCGTCGTTGTCTTCATCATGCTCGTCGTTATCGTTTTGAGTACTGAACTTTCGATAGAGTTCCATCATCGCATCTTTAAATTGAGGGTTGTTATAGACAGCATCGAAATTTTCCGGCTACAATATATATATATATATATATATATATATATATATATATATATATATACACACACACACATTAGCTCTCATCGAAATTGGCGTATAAGAACTAGATATAACTAATACCAACCCATCATCATCAATTACAAGTATATATGTCTCATACTAACTTATCAAGACTCATTACAACTGTTTATAGCAAATACCAAGTTATACATACTCATCATGGCGTATAAGAACCAGATATAACTAAAACAACCTATCATCATCAATTATAAGTATATATGTCTTATACTAACTTATCAAGACTCGTTACAACTATTTTTAGCAAATACCGACTTATACATAACCATAATGACGTGTAGCAAGTAGATATAATTAATACCGACCCATCATCATCAATTACAAGTATATATGTCTCATACTAACTTATCAAGACCCGTTACAACTATTTATAGCAAAAACCGAGTTATACATAACCATATTGGCGTGTAAGAAGTAGATATAACTAAAACAACACATCATCATCAATTATAAGTATATGCGTCTCATACTAACTCATCAAGACCCGTTACAAGTACTTTTAACAAATACCGACTTATGCATAACCATAATGGCGTGTAAGAAGTATATATAACTAATACCAACCCATCATCATCAATTATAAGTATATATGTCTCATACTAACTCATCAAGACCCGTTACAAGTACTTTTAGCAAATACCGAGTTATACATACTCATCATGGTGTGTAAGAACTAGATATAATTAATACCAACCCATCATCATCAATTACAAGTATATATGTCTCATACTAACTAATCAAGACCCGTTACAAGTACTTTTAACAAATACCGACTTATGCATAACCATAATGGATTAAAACCATTAGCTGCGAGTCCTAGACGTACATTTCGAGGTTCTCTCGCAAAGTCAGGGTACTTTATGTCAAATTCTTTCCATGAAGATCCTCAACGGGATGACGCATCATACCTTCTTCTAACCGTCCGGTACTGTGCCAAATCATATTTTTTGCCGTGTATCTTGAACAGTACAAACGTTGTAGTCTGGGGGTCAACGGAAAGTATCGTAACACTTTGTTAGGTACCAACTTACCCTTTGTGTCTTTATCAACCCAACAACTCTCATTACAAACAGGACAATACTGTAACGATTTATCTTCTTTCCAGAAAAGAAAACAATCGTTTTTGCACACGTGTATCGACTCATAACCCAAACCAATCATTTGTAATTTCTTTTTAGCTACATAATGTGTTGTGGGAACCCTATTCTCTTTCGGAAATGCAGATTGCAACAATGCAAGGAGCTGATCAAACTAACTATTAGTCCATTTGTTGTTCACCTTTACATGCATCGGTTTTGCTAAAAAGTCGAGGGAAGAAAACCAAGTACAGCCAGGATATAATTCGGCATTGACTTCTTCTAACAACTTAAGAAATCCTTCATCGACACTCATGTCCTCTGTATCTGAGTTTCCTTCTTCGTGGTTAGTATCGTTCCCCCGGGACTCGCCCATAATGTCGTTGATAACACTAGCCATCTCGTTAGTTGGAGGTACGTCATCTACAACCGGAGGCGGAATTCTACTTTCACCATGATAGACCCATGTAATATAAGATCGAAAGAAACCATTTATATGTATATGAGATCTCATTATCGAAATTCTTGTGAACTTATTGTTCCCACATTTTCTACACGGACATCTAATTTGACCTCTATCATCGACGTGTGCTTTGGATCTCTCAACAAAAGATTCGAGTCCTTGTTGGAACTCAGGAGAATTACGGTTTTTAATAGTAGTTCAGGTTTTATCGATAGACATTATGCAACTGAAACATAAGTTAGAGTTTAAGGTTTACTCTACGAGAATTAAAATTCGACGATTCGAAAAGCAACCTCGAAATGAGTTTAAAAATCAAACACGGATAAAGTATTTACACGGGTAGGCTTCTAAACCCACTTTTCGAATACCTTACCTCATATGTGAATGCACATTACACGATTGCTTGTTTAAGAAAAATTCGGCAGCATTTCCCCTTAGCTCTCAAGTACATATAAAAGTATATATACCTGAGAAGCAAAGAGAAAATGGCAACTGAATCATTCATAAACAAACAATCATGTAATACACATTCACATCCTAAATGAGATAAGATATTCAAAAAGTAGTCCCAAAACGGGGACAGTCCAAAATTAATTACTAAATCAATTTCAGACGGGCATGTATTCTAAGCTCAAACACACACCTAACACATTTCACTATTTTAAGAGTATATATTCTCATTTCTCATAGAAATAAACAATTCACATCACTAATAAAATAGTTACACATTAATACATACAAATACACACAAATATAAACATTAACTCATATTATATGTTATTGTATCATATATATTATTCAAACATCAAAAAGTATATACCACAATTATTAGTCTTTACAATTTAGAAGATCCAATAATTAATATAAGCCCAAAGCTCGCTCAACTATACAAAATACAAATAATTTAACCTAATTTTAATAAATCTACAACTTTTATCTTAAAATTATTTAAATCAACAAACACAACTAAATTAATAAATTTATGATTACACAACAAATCTACAAACTTTTATACAAATAATTACACAATAAATCTACAAACATATAATTGCACCTTAAAATAAATAACGATAATATACTTATATAAAAAAAAACAAATATACTAAATTAACAAAATTTTAAATTATTTAAATAAACATACACCTAGTTTAACAAATCCATCATATTTATTTTTACCTAAAACAATCACAATAATTTTATAAATATTTTAACAAATACTTTAAAAAACCCTAATTTTGATAAATCTAAAACTTTTATCCAAAAATTATTTAAAAAAACCTACAAATAATTTTAACAAAACCACACTAAAAATAAACAATATATACTAATATAAACATCACACTAATACACAAAATACATACAAATACACACACTAATACACAAAATACATACAAATACACACACTAACAATAAATACATACTAAATACATACCTTGCAGTGAGAGATCGACGGCGGCGAGAGGGAGATCGACGACGCAGAGAGAGAGAGACAACGCCTAACACACCAATACACACACATTACATACATTTACCTAAAAAATACTCAAAATACAAACAATATATGAAAAAATCGTAACCTGGAAGGGAGAAGAAGCCAAAATCGCATATGGAAGAAGAAGAGATGGTAGGTGAAAAAGTGAAAGAAAGAGAGGTGGAAAAGGGTGAAAAGGGGGCGGCAATTCAGGCGCCATTTTTTTGGGTATTAGCGGCGACAAGTTGTCGCTGCTAATGGCTTTAGCGGCGACATGTGTCCGCGTATTTTGGGTGTCGCTGCTAAAGGTGTCGCCGCTATTGACCCTTTTTCTTGTAGTGTTACTAAATAAGAACAATACTAAATATTTAAGAGGGTGTTTGAATTTACGTTTAAAAAAATGTTGTAACTTTTTTTAAACTAATAATTAGATAATAGTTGTAACACAAAATGTTGTCACAAATGTAGTAATTAATTTAAATTCTGTTATTTGTTATCATAATTATCATACAATCAGTTTTTAAAGTGTTTGAATTTACGTTTTAACTTATAAAATAACCAAATAATCACTTATTAAGTGATAAACTATGTTTTTTTAATTTATGAAAAAGTGTGGTAGAATTAACTTTAAACGCAAATAATCATTTATTAACATATGCATTAATCCAAACAATTTAAACCAATTATTTACGTAATTTTAATTTAATAATCTGTTCTCAAACAAAGTCAAAATTGAATTATATATAAAAGGCACGTCATAAAGGTTTGAAAAATTATATTAAATTCTTTATAAACTCCTTTATTTCAAAATTTTGAAAAACATTCAAGGTTTCATTAAATTACAAATTTGTATAATCTTTATCAACGTTCATGAAAAATACAAATTATCATTATGTATATAAATTCTTGATCAAATTCTAATATTTTTTATTATTGTTAGAAACAGATTGGATATGGTTTAATATAAAATTACATCTATCGTAGAACCAAAGATAAAAGCCTAAAACTATTACTTTCAAAAAATATTAACATAAATTTGTTTAAACTAACATTAACGTTCATATTTATGGTTTCCAGTCCAGAACATTATAAGTTATAACATATATTCACATGAATCACCGTTCATTGACATTCGCAATACGTACGTACATTCATACATTTGCATGTCATTTTAGAGACATGACAAAACTCAAAACCAAGTGATTATTTTTTAAATAGTCGTATAATGTTTATTTAAACATAAAAATGAAACAACTTCAGAAAAAGTTCTTATTAAAAAAATAATTTTAACTTTACTTTAAACCCATATATATATATATATATATATATATATATATATATATATATATATATATATATATATATATATATATATATATATATATATATATATATATATATATATATATGTAAAATGCCTCTTATATGTGTGCTTCTTCGTTCCTTCAATCCAACAAAGGCGTGTACGTGTATCTTACTTCCTGAGGATTAAAAGAGAGAGAGTCCAAGTTGTATATATATATATATATATATAGACTAAAGATCTTTTGTGAACACTTTATTCGTTGTGAACATTGTGAACAACCATAAAATAGCTTTTGAATCTTATGAATCTTGTTGAAAATACTACCGAACCCTTCTATTAACTCATTAATCTTATTGGATCCTATTGATTTTATTGAATCCAATTAATTTGTCGAATCTCATGAATCTTGTTGAATCTTATGCATCTTGTTATAAAAACTACGTACTATGAACCTTTTGAATGTTCTGAATCTTAAATAGACACTTCTATGAACCTTTTGAATCATATGAATCATATTACAAACACTTGTTGATATATATGAATGATTATATGTATTTTTTTTATTTGTTCATAACGTTCACAACGAATAACTTGTTCACAATGATCCTATCCCTATATATATATATATATATATATATATATATATATATATATATATATATATATATATATATATATATATATATATAATTAGAATATTAAAAAATTAATATCACTTGATTAAAACATAAAGAATGCTAAACAAATGGTGCCATCTTTATAATTGCATCAGATTTCACACTGCTTATATATATTGTTAAAACCAATAAATTTACTGTTAGATTTAATTTAGTCACTCAACATTTCAATTAATATATTGTATTTTAGTAATATTGTAACTACCAAATATTAAAATCTATATCATTTTGAACTAGAACTTTGTCAATGTTCAATTTAATATGATCTATTTTTATTTATAGTGATTGAAATCCATGTTAATACAAAAAATATATATATATATATATTTATTGGAAATCCCAAAAGACATGCATGGCAATAGGATGGAGATGACCGAGGATATCATTGTCACCATCTCCGTTAGGTAAAGAATTCTTGTCCCATCCCTGGCTCCATCGGAAGGTCATGTTTTTTAACATCTAATAATTTATTAATTAAGTTTAGGGTTTATTATGAAAAAAACCAACATGTTTTCATGTTTTTTGCGTTTCCGTCCTTCAAGTTATTTTTTTCCGTAAAAAACCTGAAGTTATTATTTTCTTTTTGGTTTAGTGAAATTTGGACATTGGAGACATTAGAACCCGCTTTTTCAGTTTTTTAAAACCCGGTTCACAAATTATAACCTGAGTCTAATGTTCAAATTTCACTAAACCAAAAATAAAATAATAACTTGAGGTTTTTTATGGAAAAAAATAACATGGAAGGACGAAAACGTAAAAAACGTGATAATATGTTGGTTTTTTTTTTCATAATAAACCCTTAAGTTTACACTATAAATTATAGTTTAATAAAAAAATATATATGGATGTAAAATTTAAAACAAGTTATCTCAATATTTGTAAGTTACATGCATAGATAACTAATAAAGAATAATAAAACTAAAATAAAAAATTATATAAATCAAATAAAAATAAATAAGATAATTTTACAATATGATTTAAAAAATATTACGTCGTGAACAACGCACAATTATTAAACTGGTTATTTTGGTAGTAGAAAGGATCACGGTTTACGCACGGCACGGTCATTATGATTATATGTTAATATAAAAATAATTATATATCAAATTCAAATTTTTTTTGTTTTGAACGGCAAACTATCCTACTCATACTTCTAAACTACTCCTTTACCTCCAGACTTACTTACTCCACCTAAATTTCAACTTGCCTCCGACGGGGATCGAACCCGTGACCTCTCACTTACAACTCCACCATCTTACCGCCAGACCAAAGACCTAGCTTTTGATTGATTTAATGTCATAAATATTTTTAATCAAATTAGTTTTAAACAATTGTCAATTTTGAGGTTACACATTAAAAAGATTTACTAGTTTTAAAAATTAAATTTTTAAGAAAAATTACACCATAAAACAATGTCATTGATTAGGTGCCCTCCTACCCATTTATAAGCATATGCACACAAAGTTAAAGAGTGAGCGGTATACCAACATTGTCGGCTCCCTGGCTTGCCAGGTGGGCACCCCCGCCGGGAACACCACCCCGCCCTTGGTGTCTTCGGTGGGCAGCTCCCCCCAACGGCCCCTTGCCCCCGCTCGACTTTCTCTCTATTTCCTTCTCTTCTTTCTTTATCTCTAAAAATTAATTGGGTAATGAGTATTGAGATAGAAATATTAGAATCACTACTACATTTTGAAGCTAAGGCAACACTTTTGATGCTACACATTTAAAAACTGTTGCTTTTTTATCCAAGTTCGCTCTAAAGCAACACATTGACAAAAAGTGTTGCATATAATGATTTAATGCAACACTTTTTTTAAAGTGTTGTCATTTTTACTAAAAAAAATGCAACATTTTTCTAAAGTGTTGCAATTTTTACTAAAAAGTGCAACATTTGTATAAGGTGTTGCATATTTCAATAAAAAAATGCAACACATTTTTAGATTGTTGCATTTATAATGAAAAAAATGCAACACATTTTTAAAAACATATAACATTTTTTTAAGTGTTGCATTTATAATAAAAATATATGACATGTTTTTAAGTGTTGACATACTATTTTTTCTTGTTTTGTAATTTTGATTAAAAAATACACACAAAAGTTTAATGTCTTATTTGTTAATATTAATAAAATACAAGATTTGATAGTACATGTTTTATTTTTTATTTTTTTAAAAGAGTGCAACAAAAATTGATAGATTAAAAATTGATAAATATTATAAAATAAACTTACAACTTTTTATTAATAATATTATTAATTCAATATTTTCTTATTTGATAGTTTAAATCGATTTTTATTTTTGAATTTTCATTACATGAATTTTATGTGCATTTAGATTTATTTTTTATAAATTTATATTTTCTAAGTCTTTTTTATGTGCATTTAGATTTATTTTTTACAAATTTATATATTAGTTTTTGCTAGTTCTCTCTTGCAAACCCCAGTGATACCTCTCTTTTGTAAAAAAAAAAACACTTTTGCTATTCTCCCTTGCAAACCCTCGTTGCCTTCAACCTCGCCGTCCCCAACCTTCGCCGGCGACGGCAACTCCTCATCTGTCGAGCTATCTCTCTCTCTCTCTCCCTCCCTTCTCATCTGCGGTCGAGCTCCTCTCCCACAAGCTCTCTCTCTTTTTGTCGACCTTCTCACTTGTCGCACCCATCGAACAGTAGCGACGCAACATCGAACAATGGAGGCGCAACCTTCTCCTTCTCCGGTATATCTCTGCAATTCCTCAAACCTTCGAAGGTATATATTTCCTTCCTTTGGATCAAGTATCTCATTAATTTTTTTGGTTGGTTGTAGTGACGTGATTGCATCAATGGTGGAGATTGGAAATTAGAAATCTATTTTGTGAATGCTTTGATTTTTTTGGAATAAATGGTGTAGTAGGAAGAAGGATACATTAAATTTGACATCTTTTACCCAAAAGTAATTACATTGCACCTAATATGGCACATCCCAAAATGCAAATTGTTGAATTTTTTGGAATAAATGGTGTAGTACGAAGAAGGATACATTAAATTTGGGATGATTTGGATCTCTAATATTTAATTTAAGTTTGTTATGGATCTAGACAGGTAAAGATGTCAAAATATATTTGTTCTTATTTGATTCATTTTTGCTTTGCAAACCAAATTACAATTGGTCTTGTTTGATTGGATTCATTCGTTACTTGTTCCGCATCATATGCTTTTGCTATTTCTTTTTTGTTCCAAAGTCTCCATTCCACTGCAATATATGTACTTAAATTACAACTTTACAAGTCAAGTATGCATTTTGTTTAGCTTTGAGGGACCACATTAAGGTATAGGGTACTTAGTGTCAGTTGCTGCTACACCAACTATTGCTCCATTACCCATATGTTTAATCCTGTACCATACGTTAGATTTTTTTCTTCTAGAGAATACATGGCCTCCCATATTCCATTCGTGAGCAAAATTTTACTTTGATGAAGAAAAGAACACAAAGAATTTCGACTTTGGCATGGCCAGAATATTTGGAGGAACCAAAATGAAGCGAATACAAACCGAGTTGTAGGAACAATTGCGCAGGAATATGAACAAAAGACGTGCATCCAAACACTCGAAAATGCCTATAGTACTGCTCCGGTCAGATGATTCTACGAATCTAATTCGACATGTAAGTCCACTTTTTCCGATTTCCATCTTAGATGAACAGTTTTTCTAGTGGTAAACGTTCCTAGTTTGAGTTTGC
>JAANYP010002165.1:101824-254350 GCA_020465985.1 Centrapalus pauciflorus | reverse complement strand
CCAACATTGATATACAAATCCATATTCATAATGTCCATAACTAATTACTCGTAGTGCTCATAATTATCCCTGAAAGCCATTTTCAGTACATTCCGTCTTCGGACCTCAATTAATCATATCCCATTCGTAGATCAATCTTAGAAAAATAATTAGCTCTCATGCAGCTAATCGAAATAATCATCAATTCCCGGCAGCGGATACTTATAGTCAATTTGTTCAAATCATGTGAATCTATGCACATTCTCATTGTGACATCTTTTGTTTCATAAACACTATCGGGCTCCACACGGCAGAGAACTCAATCTACAAAGCCCCTATCTGACAACTTCTGAAGTTGCTTCATCATATCTTACCTTTCAGTAGATGCATACCGATACGAACAAAAAGCTATTGGAGAAACTCCAGGGATCAAGTCAACACAAAATTTCACTTGTCTTTCAAGTGGCACATCAGACAAGTCTTCCAGAAACACATATGGAAACATTTGGGACAACAGGCGCATCGGCCACAGTTTTCTCTTCAGTCTTGGTATCAATAGCCTATACCAAACAAAACTCACAACCCTAAGCAATCAGCTTTCGGGACCTAACAATCATCATTAGACATTGATCCCCACTTCTCCAATACTCATATATACAATTCTCTCGCCTCCTTTCGGCGTAGTTATCTTTATTATTCCTTCATTGCAAACTACATGCGTCTTGTCACATATATTTAATAAGTTCTTTCTAATTATCGTATCAAATCACCGATCTCTATTGAAATCAAGTCAGGATTGAGTACTACATCACTAAAGTACAATCATGATACGCATGATCTACGCTAACTAATGTGTTACTTAGCAATTTCAACATCAATCACAATAGACAACTTAGATCAAGGCATCAACACTTGTTGAGCAAAAGCAGTAGATACAAATAATTGGTCGGCACCAGAATCAAACAGAACTCATGTCCACCTTCGAATCTTTCTTAGATTCTGAATCGTAGTACTAGACTTTTCTTTGCTTTACAAGCATAAGTCGTTAGTGTCCAAAGTCTCTTTAAACTTTTTATGTTTGATCAAATCTCCATTTCATTAAGTATTATATCCCCCCTTCCAATCGATTATACTTCACATTCATTTCTTACTTTACACTTCGCATTACATATTTCAATTTCTCTTTTAAAATTATCATGTATTTTCCATTTATTATCATACCCTCGTATGCTTTCTCCATACTTTTGAGATTTGTTTTCCTCATATAATATTCATATATACCAGTATTGAAACAGTCTCTTTGATTCCAACTACATCAAAATTCTCACGAACAATTCGAATTCTGTTGTTCTTAACCACAACCCTTTTTTTTTTAGTCAAAATATCAACACAGTGTAACATACAGTTTCTTTTAATAAAAGCTAATGCTACATAGTTTATGATAACAATTACAAGTTGTTATCAATCCTTCAACATATCATATATAAGACTAATACAATTAATTTCCAATTCTTTAACCCATTATGGTCAAACTTAAACTTTATTATAACTTCAAAACTCGTTCATAAATTCCATGATATCTATAACACCTTTTCCAATTCAAAACTTCAAAATACATCTTGGCTATTCATCTAATGCCTATTTATATACTTGAGTATTCTCATACACAAACATGATCATACCTATATTAGTAATAACATTTCATATTACTCAGGTTCATATTAACTTCAGAATCATAAAACTTCGATGAAATATTACATATGGAATCTTTAAAGTACACTTCTAACTCTATGGATTAACGTCCAAAAGTTATAACCACAATCTTAGAGATATCATCTCTTTGTTGAACTTTTCATTCATAGTTTCATCATGTAATATCATTACATGCTAATTCTTTGGTCGAAATTTGCAATTTCTGCTAAAATGGCCCACTTTTCCACAATTATAACAAGCATCGGCCTTCATTGGACATTTGTTAGCCTTATGTCCAAATTGATTACAATGGCAACATCTCTTACTTCTATCACGTTTATTTGTTCTTGACCTCAAGTATAGTCCATTTAGTTCACCTTCTCCAGACTTTACAATCTTTCCAATAGCTCTTTCTTCATGATTAACATGTGGTACGATATCAGGCTCACCATATTGCCTACTAAACAACAACTTGAATTGTTCCCAACTAAAGGAAGCAATCAACTTGGATCCCAATTCTTTTTCCCAACAGTTCCACCATTCCTTAGCTTGTCCAATCAATTGATCCTTAGCCAAAAATACCTTGTACTCATCCTTACAATTCATCTCCTTAAAGATCTGTTCCATAATTGTAATCCACATTCCTGATTCCTCAATTCTCAGAGATCCAGTGAATGTTGGTGGTTGCCAGTCCTTGAATGATCTAATTACATACTTCATGTAATTCTCATCAATTCCGGTTTCATAATCAATCTTTTCCTTGCCCTTGTGATTTCGTTTCGCTTTATTTCTAAGGTTTATGTTATCCACAACATAATTCCTTTCATGTTCCCTCTTTTCTTTTCTCTTGTCTTCTTTTCTTTTAGCTTTGGCCTCATCTCGAGACCGAAATTGATCTTGAATCATTCGATTCTGCTCAGCCATCATGGCTAGCATCATCTCTCTTGTTTCTTCAGGTGTCATTCCTCCTCCAGACATGTTCTGTAATAATAACACATAACTTGTTTAGTAACATGTCATCAGTTTAAAGACACCACTCATTTGTCCCGTATGATAGTCAATCACTTATAATTACTAGATCATATCCTATCATAGTTCAGATCATTACTAAAACCACTACATATCATTACCTAATGTTTGAGATCAAGACCTCACGGACACTTGAATCTCAAACTACTGCTCTGATACCATCTCGTGTGACACCCTTGTCACAACAACCACCAATTACAATACACCCAGGATTAATCATCAACATGCAATAACATAATGATCTGATAACCTAAATTAAGTGCGGAAGCATTAAAATATATAAGTAACGTAGTGCAACAGTGTCAAACACCCTACAGGGCTATAAGGTACCAAGTCTAAGGCTACACACCCATACAATTATTACAGTCATCCAGAATATATTACAACATTGTCTCAAATCATAATTACCGATTAAGTAGTACCAAATCTTCCAAATCTTCCAAATGACCTAACTAGAAGGTCCGGCTGTAGACTTTCCCTTTCCTGTAAAATTAAGACAACCGAGGGGTAAACGAATGCTTAGTGAATACACAGATTTACACATTTTATAAATCCTTATGATGCCCACAAGAGTAGCACCGACGACACACGTCGTGCACTCTCCACGTACACAAAGTACGACCACACATGAGCCGTCGCTCTTACGAGCCCAAAGCTCGGCCTTTAAAACATACTACTGAGACAGACATAACATCGGGGATGACATACTGCCTACCGGAATTGGAGGGATCAGCTCCAGCATCATATAGAGCAGTAACATCAGAGTAACAGATGCGACCCACCGGTCCATCGTAGATGCACAACAAACGAACGGACATGCATCAAATAAGAATGTGCATCTAAATCTACGCAAGTTAGTAGAATTCCAAACGAAAAATGAAGCAACATGTCTCAGTAAGCAAAAGCAATCATAAAGCAGATATAAACATGCGAAATCATATGTACTCACAGTGGGTGCGTAATTAAATGTTAACCAATATTATCTCTCCTCGGGCTTTCAACCGGATCCACCAAGTACCCCACTGTGGGTTAAACAACACCACAAGGGACCTGTTATATTAATTACAACAATATTTCGAGTCAAAAACCGTTTAAATCCATAAAACCAAGTTTCGTAAGTTTTGCAATATTTTTCCCCATTTCGGGTCTATGTCCAAATTCGAACTACAACTAACTTTGAACCCATTTCAAGTTCATACCTTGTCCTTTGAATAACTCTTGTCATTTTATGTGTTATTTATGAGTTTTATTCAAAATACTCGAGTTTGGAGAGTAGATTTCTAAATTTTAGGCATTAAACTCGAATTTCAGGGGTTAAATTCGAATTTCCTTCGAATTTAATGACTAAACTCGAATTCCTAAGGGTAGATTCGAACCATATTAGAATCTAGGGCCTTAGATTCGAATCTATGGTGTCAAACTCGAATTCCTGCTCGAATTTAGTACAAAAATCGAGTTTGTTCTTGCATTTCGACTGTGTTCTTGGTATTTTCGAGTTTGTTCATCTTTACAACTTAAATCCTTCATTTCAAAGCCTAAAATCATGAATATATCAAGTATTATACCTAGGTTTGATTCTATTACACATATACTATCATATTCTAGCTAAAACTCAAGCAAAATCGGCTTTAAATCGCATAAAAATGACAGATTCGAACTTATGTTCTTCAAAACCGAAACACAAAATCTTAAAAGAGTCGATTCTTACCTTAATCCGTACGAAATCAAAAATCCAACCGTAGATTGTTGTTGTACTCCTCGAGATCTTTCCGATGACGTATAAATCTCGATAATCGGCCGGTCGATTTGTGAGATATCGTAGAGAGAAGTAGAGAGTGTTTTTCTAGAGAGAGAGTGTAGAGAGAGAGAGCATTTGGAGAATGAAAAGGCATTTGGCCTTTTTATTCCCATCTTTCTCATTTTGCACATTTCACCCTTCAACTTAACCGGTTCCATAAAATACTGATTTATTCTTAAATTTATCATTATTAACTTTTATAATTCATAATAATCATTTCAAAGTTCTTAAACTTTTTAAATTTTCTTAAAACAACAACTAAGTTTTAAATATCCCCAAATACATAATCTTTGCTCATAATTCAACTTATTTATAAATTACCTGTCTAAATATTTCTTAAATCACCGTAATTGAATTCGAGGATGTTACAGGTTCCAATTGAGACATGAAACAGGCATGTTCAAAAGCAGCTAGACTGAATTCAGTAACTGCTTGTTCAGCAGCAGCAGTCTCATTGTGAACCATCTTCCTTGTTTGAACAGGAGTGCTTGGATCACCCAGTATTTGATTGAGAGGGTGATACTTGTGAACTCTTAGTGTGGGCTCTCTCTCTGTTTGAAAGGAAGTTCCAAGGTTTGTATCATCTCCATCAGAACCAGTGAGTGGTTCAGTTTCTGAAACAGCTTGACTTGAATCTGGGACTGTTTCCTGTTGTGTTGGAGCTGTTCTTTCAGAACTTTGGAGTGGCACTTCAGTGTCTGGATTTGTATCATTCAGGACCCCTGGAGGATCACAAGACAGAAGTGGTAGAGTGGTGAAATCATCCCAACTTGTTGAATCTGCAGCAGTCTGAGACTTTGTGCCAACAGCATGAGAAATTGTATTGGCAGCATGAGAATTTGTGTTAGCAGCTTCAACCCTGTATGCATCAGCTTCTGCAGTATACTCAACAAAGCTTAGAGAATTTGTTAGTGAATCTAAATCAAACAACCAATCAGGACCAGTGCCTTTGATATTAGCAGTATTTTCTTTAAATTCAACATTGGCACTTTCTTCAATTGTTTTAGACACACTGTTGTATACTCTATAGGCTTTGCTTTGAGTTGAGTATCCTACAAAGAATCCTTCTTCAGCTTTACTCTCAAACTTCCCTAAGTGAGTCCTAGTGTGAAGGATAGTACATGGGCATCCAAAAGGCTTGAAGAAAGCTATTAGGGGACTTCTGTTATGAAATAACTCATAGGGAGTTTTCCCTTGTGATTGAACTACTTGAACCCTATTTAGAACATAACAGGCTGTATTAACAGCTTCTGCCCAGAAAGTCATAGGCAGATTGGAATCAGCTAACATTGTTCTAGCAGCCTCAATTAATGTTCTATTCTTTCTTTCAGCTACACCATTTCGCTGTGGTGTTCTTGGTGCACTATATTGTCTAGCAATACCTTTGGACTCACAGAAACTGTTTAGAATTTGATTTTTAAATTCAGTTCCATTGTCTGATCTTATCACCTTAACTTTGGAATTGGATTGGTTTTCTATCTTAAGGATAAAAGACTTAACTAGCTCAGCAGTTTCATCTTTGGAACTAAGAAAGTAAACCCAAGTAAATCTGGTGAAATCATCAACAATGACTAAACAGTATGCCCTTTTATTCAAACTCAAAACAGATGTTGGACCAAATAGATCCATATGTAACAACTGAAGAACAGATGAGATTGAATTTACTTCTTTTGGCCTTATGAGAAGTTTTGTGTTGCTTACCTTTAAGACATGCTACACAATGATCATCACAAATGAACTCCTTTTGTGGTAATCCTCTGACCAGATTCTTTTTAACTAAATCATTCATGGACTTGAAGTTCATGTGACACATCCTTCTATGCCAAAGAGCAGACTCATTTGATGATGCTTTGGATATTAAACAGCTTAAAGTATTTGATTTAGTCAAGAGAGCTGTGTCCAGGCAGTAAACATTGTCCTTTCTTGGTGTTCTTAGTAAAACAAGTTTTTCAGGAATTTTGAAATCCTTTGAAAGAACAATGCACTCAGAATCTGTGAACAGAACAATGTTTTGTTTGTCACAGATTTGAGAGACACTCAATAAATTGTACTTAAGTTGTTCAACATACAGAACATCATGGAATGTCATGTTGCCTGCATTAACAGTACCTTTACCTGTAACCTTACCTCCTTTTGAGTTGCCTCCAAATGCAACAAAACCTCCATCAAATCCTTTGAAATTTGACAAGCATTCAGAATTGCCTGTCATGTGCCTAGAGCAGCCACTGTCCAGATGTCATCTTGTCCTATGAGGAGATCTGTGGTTGCCCTGCACAAATAACAGCTTAGTTAGTAGTGGAGTAAACCCAAACCAAATTGGTTTTGGGTTGGCCTTGTACATTGACATAACTAAAAACTGTTTTTGACTTCTTGTATTTGGTGAGATCTACTGATGGAGTCTTTGGAGAGTATTTAGTGATAATATGAGGTATCCAATTATTTTGATCATCTTTTCTTCTGACAGTCTCAGATGATTCACTAGCAGCTCCAGTTTGATGCCCAGCAGCTTGAGCTGTGTTTGTAGTGCTAACAGTTTCAGTTTTTGCACTAACAGCATCAGATTTTGACTTAGCAGTCTGATCTTTTGCATTTGCAGTTTGAGCAACAGATTTGTCCTTGACACACCATATTTGTTTAAAATTTGATTTAGGCTTTGCAAAACTTGTTTTTGATGTGTGGACTGTTTTTTATTAACTTTTGAGAATCTGTGATCAACTGTTCTCTTTGGAGCTGCTGTGGAAGGTTTCACTTTTGAGAGCTTTGCCTGTTTAGGATTTGATTTTGTGTGATGCACAGTCTGTTTTGCAACAGCTGGTTTGTAAAAACAATCCTTGGCTAAGTGATTCTTCCTTCCACAGTGAAAGCATCTTTTGACAGTTTGAATTGGAACACCAGACTTTTCTGTCAATTTCTGGTTCTTGTTTCTCTGGTTTCCTCTTACCTGCTGTTGTTTAGGAAACTTTTGAACACCATGCTTTTGGCATGTGCAGATAGAAACAGTTTTACCTCTTTTAGTTCCTTTTGATGAAGATGCAGTGTTACAGTTAGAATGTACAGAAACTTGTGGAGTAGCATTGCATACACTCATCTTCTCTTTTCCTTTCTTACTGGGAACTTGGACTTCTATGGGTGCACTCTTTGTGTCACAGTCTCTATTGTGACTCTTATCTTCTTTTAATTCAGGACTGTTATCAAGGATAGGATCTACAATAGTCATAGACTCATCTAGTGGTTCATTGACAAGTCTATCAGCAACTTCACTCATTGGATGAATGTACTTGTTATTATATGGAGGTGGAGTAGCTCTGTATCCTATTCCTTCTTTGGGATTGACCTGAGATTTGACTCTATCTTTGAATTGAACTTCCATTAGGTGTTCTAGCCTTTGATTTGCTAACTTGAAGTTACCTAGATCTATGTTAACAGATTCCAGTTTCTCATTAGCCTCTAACACCTTCTGTTCAGTTTCTTCTACCTTTTTATTCAGAGATTCTATTTTCTTATTGAGTTCCTTTTTCTCCCATTCATGATAGTTTCTATCATACCCCATTTGAATCTCATTATCCTTATAATCATTGATCTGTTTTTCCAGATCTTCTATGGCTTGCATATATTCATATCTCCTTTCTTCCATCTTAGCTAGAGTTTTGCACATGCTCTCATTATGATCTCTGTACTTTTTAACCATATTTTTGCATGATTGAGAGCAGAGTTTAGAATTTACCTCAGATGGTAGTTCAGTGGAGGAGACATTTGATGTTTCTGCCATAAGTGCTTGATTTTGGAATTCTTCCTCTGTCTGATCACTCCAGTCAAACACATTGTCTTCTTGAGAGACAAGTGCTGTTGATGAGGAAGCTTGGATGGGCTGTGAAGTCCTTGATGGCTGTTGACCTTGAGATCTACATTCTCTGGCAAAGTGACCAAGTTTATGACATTTATAGCATTCCACTTTTGATTTATCAAAAGATGGTTTGCCTTCTGTCTTAGCTTGAAAGTTGGTCCTACCAGTTTTTTTCAGAAATCTTTTGGCTCTCATGGTCAGCATTGCATGTTGCCACTTTAAATCCATCTCTTCAAGATCATCTGGATGAATTTGTTCCAAGTCTTCCACATTTAGAGCAAATAATCCATAATTGGCAACAAAAGCTTCATGAGTTTCAGCAGAATTGCCATCACCACCTGAAAAAGAATCACAGTTATTAGATTTTTCAGAAGACAGAAGAGCAGTATTGTGATTATAAGAAAAGGATTTCTGTTTAGCATCAATCTCAGTCTCAAACACTCTTAAACTGTTATACAGATCATCCAATTCTATCTCATCAAGAGTGTCTTTCGTTCTCCACTGTGCAGCATAGACTGTCCATTCTTCTCCAAGAGATCTGAGAAACTTTCTGTTGACTTCATCTTGATCTAGATTGACCTTTGCACTTTCCAGTTCACTTATCAGTTTGTTGAACCTGTCAAAGATTTGAGTGAGGTTTTCATTCTTGCCACCAGAAAAGTTTTCATACTGCTGTTTCAAGAGGTCTTTTTGATTTCTCTTGGTACTTGCATTACCAGCAAACCTCTTCTCTAAGGCATTCCAAAGAGAGTGAGCAGTATAAAACTTTTTGAACTGATGTTGATAAGCATTAGGAATGGCTATTTGTAATAGTGTGAGTGCTTTCACTTCATTCATTCTAGCCTTCCTTTCAAGTTCAGTTTTTGGAGGAGTTTTGACTGGTTTTCCCTCAGCATCAAGTTCTGGATCAACTACAGGAGGGAATTCAACAGCTTCCCATATGGCATAATCAATGAATTGAATATGCTGTTGAATCCTGAGTTTCCACATCTCAAACTCAGTGGGCTTGAGCATAGGCACTTTGAGTCCTTGCCCAGATCCACTGCTGCTATTTTCAAATTCCATTGTAAAAGATTAAAAGTTGAAAGAAAGTTTTCGACTTTGAAAAACAAAGAACGACCTGTGGCTCTGATACCACTTGACAGGATCTAAAAATATGAATAACAAAGATTAACTGATTTGAAATTTATCAGAGTATAAATCAATAATCTTGCTTTGAATCAAAGTTTAATTAAGAAGTTTGCGGAATAACACTTAATTATTTTAACAAAAACTTTCAGAACCAATGAAGCATAAAACATAAGAAGTAATCAAGACTGTTTGTATTGCTAAATTCAATGATTACAATCACCTCTAATCTGTTTTGATTAGACGAAGAACACAGACTGTTCTTAGGGTTTTACAACCTTAGAGGCTTATGAAAACTTAAACAATAAAGCAATTACAGACTCAAAAATACGCAGAAAACTTCTATTGACTTCTATACAATATTCTGTCTATTTATATTGCTTTTTGGACTTGTTTCCTTGAAGGACTATGACTTCTCTGAAAGTAGATATGCTGGAATCTTCGTGTAGATATCTTTCCTGAAAATCAGCACTTTCTGTTTATGAAACTGTTGAGCAGCTTGAATCTCTTGACAGCATGAACTGAGCAGCTTGAGTTGTTTTACTCTGGCAGCTTGAACTTTTACACTGGCAGCTCGAGTTTCTTCAACTAGCAGCATGAACTTTGTATTTACATGAAAAATCTACTAACAGTCTGAGAAGTCTAACTAACAGCTTGAATGTACTTAAACTATTTCCCAACAACCATTATGAGGAAATTGAATTTCATATGGGTTTAATGTGAATTTGTTTGATCGTAAGTTTTTTTAACTTTCTCATGCATCTTTAATGTGAATATTGTAAGTTATAATTTTCATTTTAGGGTTTTTAACCGAGTTAATGTAGGTGTTTCTATATAGGCTCTCTAAGGATACCTATTAGGTTTTTAGTTGGGTTTAGATGCATACCGCTGGTGGGAACATGTCTTGGTGTAACATGGGGACATGTGAAGGTTGATGACTTTTTCTTTCTCTAATTTATGCAGGGGATTTATCCAGCATTAATGAAAAGAAGTATAAAGCACTAAAGCGGGCTACAAAAACGGAGATATCTCATAGTGCTGACGTTATCTGTTGCATATGCGTAGGTGCTGGAGGTCCTCGGCTAGCCAATTTTAGATATTGTCAAATTGTTTTTTCTCATGTTATCATACATAAATCATAACATCTTATGGATATCTCAAACATAAACAGCCAAGATGATGCTTTGGTGTTTTCCAATCCCTTGTTTTGTTTGATTCTAAATGATTGTATGCCAATGTTTTGACGGTATTATGTAGTTTTTTCAATTTTGATCGATATGCTACTTAAATAATTTAAATACCTAATTAAATTGAAAATGGCGTCATTGTGGATCACTACTGTAATTAATTACTTCATAATCTGGTAACAAGTCACGAATTTGGTCGCAATTTTACATTTTGCAATAGCATGTGTTATAAGTCAAAATGTTATAGGTTCTCTTCAACATTTATGATCACAACTTAGCTTTCATGTAGGATTAAATATCAAATGTTATAGGTACCCTTTAACTTAGCTTTTGAAGTTTAATATTGTTTGATTTGAATATTAATTCATGTTGGTTTTTGGTGCCAATTCAACACAACCATCGATGCATCTTAGTTGGTTCCAAAATTTTAGATTAATCTCAAAGGCTAGCCGAGTTAGTTCTAGAGGAAGCCCAAAAGAAATACGAAACAAATTCGTGATAAAATGCATACATTAGCCATCATCTTCCTTCATTGTTTTGAATAAATCGTTGATGCCCGTCATGATTTTAGATGTTGGAAGAAGCTTCTTGGTGATATACGTATTGCTAAGATATTCGATTCTTGGTATTTTCTTTTGGCTAATTGATAAAAATGATATACTTTTGAACAAACATGTTACCAAATGGATAGATTTTGTCGCCACCGCTTTGCGCGGGTACACCACTAGTGTGTGTGTGTGTGTGTGTGTGTGTGTGTGTATATATATATATATATATATATATATATATATATATATATATATATATATTCTGTTCTTTTGAGATCCTAAAATTTGGTGAGAACTTGAGAACCATAGGGACATTTTTGGAAAAACAAAAATTTATCTCTTCTATTTATAACCTTAACCAACCACCCACTCAAAAGCATCATGCATTAAAAAAGAAAAACGTGTCCTCTCTCTTTTCTTCTTCATCCTTGACACCGCCGTCCTCCATCTCCGGCAAAGGTTCCGTCCATCTTCTCCAACTTTGCTCTACTCGTCGCCGCCGTCATCCTCCATCTTCATCGTGTTGCAGCTACCGTCCTCTATATTCGACGACTAAGGTATATATTTCTTGTAATTTATATACTTTCCATAATTATACTCTTAGAGACCATCTACATCTCCACATTTCTTGTCGTGTTTGACAGCTTCATTTTCCAAAGATTTTGAAGTTTAAAATCATTTCCAAACATGTTTTGTTAAAAAAAGATTTTTGTATATGATTCACATGATTTGAATGTTTATGTTGTTTAAAAATGTGTTTTTGATATATTTTATATTAGTTTCATACCAAGTGTTTGATAAAATGTCTAAATGAGATCTTTTTTTTGTTTCAGTTCGTCTGCGATGCTCCACGTAGAATATATGATACTTGACATTCTACGTGATACTCTACATAGACTACTTGACACCCTACATAGATTACATGATAATCTACATATAATATGTTCGTCGATACTCTACATAGAATATGACAGCTTGTTAGGCACAAAAAGGCCTCAGTCAAACCTGCTCTACATCTTAGGGGGAGATTTTTAATCAAACCTGTTTGATGCACTTGAAGGTATAATTTAAGGCCTGTTTATGACTTATTGAAACCTGATAAGTGATTTGCAATATGAGTCAAAGCTGTTTACCCTGTTGCATTCGTTGCAACAAAGGCAGATTGTCCAAGCTGTTCTGTCTGCTGAACAGGATGGACATAAACTGTCTACGGGACAAATTCTAAGTGTTCTGTTCTTTGTGAATAGGCTAAACACTTTATGAAATATGTTTCCTAGTCCTCATGTATTGTTTTTTGCTACAAGATCAGTTTACAAGTCGAAGACAAAGTGGAAAACAGAAACTGCAAAAGCCAGCTTACGTTGTTCTGTTACATGAAGACAAAAGGATATTTGAAATGGGTGACAGACCCTTTCTTATATCAAAATGGCCTTAACAAAAGAAGAAAGATGCAACGTTGACATTCCTCTTTTGGTTAAAGCCTTATGCAACAGAGACAAAAAGGAAAAGACAAAGATTCTGCCACATGAAGACAAGTCTGCTTTTTCAAAATGTGCAGAAAAGTTGTTTTTTCTTTTTGGAAAGACATCCCACTATCTCATCGTCCAATGAAGAAGCTTCACTGAGATTCTCAGTGAGAGTATAAAAGGAAGCTTCTAAGGATTATGAGATAACCAAGAGTGAGAAATTCAGATCGTGCATTGAAGTGTGTTATTCCATGCATGCAAGTCTGCTTGAATAAAACAGTATCATGTGTCTAAGTTGTTCTTATTCAAGCTGTCCATCTGTGTCTTGTAAAATCAGTGAGTTCATCTAAGTGAGTGTATTCATTGTATCTAGTCTGAGTGTGTCTTAGATTAGTTGAACATCTGTTGTATCTGTCATCTCAGCTTGAACCTTTTCGCAGTCAAGCTTGTTTGTAATTAGCACTTGTTAATAGTATACACAAACATTGAGAAAAGAGTGTTGAGTTTTAATTTTCTGTATTCACCCCCCTCTACAGCTTAGAACAATACACTAGAGAAACCCTTTGGGACCTACAACTGGTATCAGAGTAGATAGAGTGTGTGTTAACTCTAAATCTCACATTCTCCCTACTTTCCTATGGACAACAGTGCTGCCAGTTCCTCCTCTTACTATGACAATGGTTCAATGGCCTAACCGCCCAAATTCAATCATCAAAACTTCTCTGGTTGGAAGTGTAGAATGATGCTCTACTTAGAGAATCTGGATGTACAACTACCAGAGATAGTAATGGAAGGTCCCTATGTGCCAACTTCTGTTACTACTATCACTCTTGCTGTTGAAGGAGCTGTCCCTGAGATCAGAACCTTTGAGAAGGCCAAAGCTCAATGGTCTGATGAAGACAAAAGGCTGGTTGCTCTTGATGCAAAAGCCAGGAATAACCTGGTCATTTCTCTTCCTGATGATGTGTTCAAACAGGTTGAGAAAATGAAGACTGCAAAGGAGATGTGGGATACTTTGTGTACCGTCTATGATGGTCCCACAATCACACTGGATAACAGGATTAACAACCTTGTTAGACAGTATGAACTCTTCTTTGCGAAACCAAAGGAGTCTCTCACAGAAACCTATACCAGGTTCACTGCTCTTATCAATGATCTCAAAGCTGTTGGGATCACAAAGGACAGCTTGACTCTGGTGAACAACTTCTTGGACATCCTGCCTGAAGAATGGAACTATTTTTCTACTATCTTGAGAAATTCAGGCACCATCAAAGGTATGGATCTTGTAAATCTGTATGGATCCTTACTGAATGATGAGTAGTCAAGGCAACAGAAAAGAAATGCATTGGAAATGTCTAAGAAAGGTGCTGCCTTTGTGGCCAGCGTGAGACAACCTGTTGGTCAGGTATGTGATGTGTTCACACAACCTGATCAACAGGCTGATGATGAAAGGGAAGAGATGTGTGAAGTGGAAGATTGTGAAGATCTTGATGAACTTGATGATGAGCAAATGATTGCAATGCTTGTCAAAAAGTTCAACAAGAAGAGGTTTGGTGGAAGAATGCTGCAAAGAAAGTCAAGTGCCATAAAAAAGAAGGCATTTGATAAAAATAAGGCTGAGTGCTTTAAATGTGGCAAAACTGGCCATATAGCTGCTGACTGTGTGTCTAAAGCTGTTGGTCAATCATCCAAACCGTTCAAGACAAACAGGGACGATGGCTACAGGGTTAAGTACCTTATGGCCATGGCTAAGCTGAAGAAGTTGGAAGACTCAGTGGCTTCCAACAAGCAAAAGGGACTCATGGCTGAGACATGTGATTGGGAGGAATCTGACTCATCTTTAGATGAAGAAGATAACAACTGTTTGATGGCCAATACTGATGTCCCATCAACAAGCTACTTCAAACAAGACATGGCTGAAGCTGAATCCTTCAGCAGCTTAGAGAAATGGAATCCAACAATGATGTACAAGGTACAAAACTTTATGGCTTACAATTCTGATGAAAAAGTAAAAATGTTTGAATGTATGCTTGTTGATTTAAAAGCTGCTATTGAGAAGCATAATCTTTTGTTGTCTGAAATCTCCAAGCTGAAAACTGATCTTGAAATAAAAACTAGTAAACTGGACAGTTTCCATAAGTTGGAAACTGAACTTGATGAATTAAAACACATAAATTCTATTTTACTAGAAGAAAAGAGAGAAACAGACATAAAACATGCAAAGCTTCAAAAGATTGTTGACTCTTGGTGCCAATCTGCACAAAAAGTCAGCCATTGCATCAGTCAACAGATCCCTGCACAAATCCAAGCCTATCTTGAAGGGGATCTTGATAAAGCAGCTTCCATTGTTGAGATAAATAATCTGAAAAATGACTTATCCACTCTTGGTGAGCTTCCCAGCACTTTCATCCAGAAAGTGAATGGTAAGCAAGTCTCAACAAAGTGATCTTTCTGAAGAGCAAAGGAGAGGCTGCTAGAGAAATCATTGGATTTATCAAAAAGATGGAGATGCTGAACTCTGCTCAAGTAAAGCAACTTAGAAGTGATCATGGTACTGAATTCAGAAACAGTACTCTTGAGGACTTCTGTGAAAAAAGAGGGATCTCACAGAACTTTTCAGCAGTAAGAACTCCACAACAAAATGGAGTTGCTGAAAGGAGAAACATAACTCTCATTGAAGCTGCTAGAACCATGCTGTGTGCATCAGGTTTACCTTCATCATTCTGGGCCGAAGCTGTTAACACTGTGTGCTTAACCCAAAATAGATCCTTGGTGGTGAAAAGGTTCAACAAGACTCCCTATGAGTTAATCAAAGGGAGAAGACCAAACATTAGCTATAGCCATGTGTTTGGATGTCCCTGCTTCATTCTGAATAAGAGGGACCAATTGGCAAAGTGTGAACCCAAAGCTGATGAAGGTGTGTTTGTTGGATATTCTGTTATCTCCAAAGCCTACAAAGTATACAACAACAAGAGAAAGGTGATAGGTGAATCTATCAATGTCACCTTTGAAGAGTCTAGGAGCACCTCCACCAAAGTTGTTCCTGAATCAGTTTCAGGAGAGTTCAGCTTTGATGATCTTATGCATTCCATCAATGAAGAAAAGGACTCAAAAGCTTCCACTACATCTAGAGTGGAACCTGTTAATCATGATGGCCATGATGATGACTATGTTGATGCACCCTGTGTGAATAAGTGTACTGACATAATCACAACATCATGTCTTGAACCAATCAATACTAATTTTCCTGGATCCTCTGTTGATGTGTTCAACAATGGAGAGTCATGTTCAACAAGTGAACAGGCTCATGATAACAGTATGTCTAAAAATCTTGAAAGCTGCTCAACAGGACCTGTTGAAGATGCAAATAACTCAGGAGAATCTTCATTGAAGCAAGATCCTAAGTGGATCAGGTGTCACCCAAATGATCAAATAATTGGTGACATCAACAAAGGGGTGCAAACAAGATGGGACACCCTAGGAAACTTTTGTATGTTTTCTAGCTTTGTGTCTGTGATGGAGCCTAAGAAAGTGGATGAAGCACTGAAAGATGCCAATTGGATCACTGCCATGCAAGAAGAGCTCAATCAGTTTGAGAGAAACGAAGTATGGAAGCTGGTCCCTGCTCCTAAAGGAAAAACAATAATTGGCACCAAATGGGTTTTCAGGAACAAAATGGATGAGTAATGTCATGTTATCAGAAATAAGGCAAGACTGGTTGCTCAGGGCTATAGACAGGAAGAAGGCATTGACTATGATGAAACGTTTGCTCCTGTGGCCAGGTTAGAGGCAATACGTTTGTTTCTAGCCTATGCTGCCCACAAGAGTATGAAGGTATTTCAAATGGATGTCAAGAGTGCATTTTTGAAGGGCAAGCTGCAAGAAGAAGTGTATGTCAAGCAGCCTCCAGGTTTTGAAAATGAACATCATCCAGGTTTTGTCTATAAGTTCGACAAAGCCCTCTATGGTCTAAAACAAGCCCCTAGAGCTTGGTATGACACTCTAACTGATTTCTTTATGAGCAATGGTTGTTCCAGAGGTAAAATGGATACCACACTGTTCATAAAGAAGGTGAAGTCTGATATTATGCTTGTTCAAATTTATGTGGATGACATAATATTTGGTTCTACTAATGAGCAGTTATGCAAGAACTTTTCACTACTCATGAAATCATAATATGAAATGAGTATGATGGGAGAACTTACTTTCTTTTTAGGATTACAGGTTAAACAAACCTCAAATGGAATTTTCATAAATCAAAGAAAGTACACTTTAGATCTTTTGAAAAAGTTTAAATTCGATAAAGTTCTCCTATAAAAACCCCAATGGCAACCAATGTAAAGTTGGATGCAGATGCCAGGGGCAAAGCTGTTTCAGTAACAGCTTACAGAGGCATGATTGGGAGCTTGCTATATTTAACTGCTAGTAGACCAGATATTATGTTTGCTACCTATTTATGTGCTAGGTTTCAAGCTGATCCTAAAGAATCACATCTAGCTGCTATAAAAAGAATCTTCAGATACCTTAAGGGTACACCAGGTTTGGGTCTTTGGTATCCCAAAGACTCAAGTCTTGAGCTAACAGGATATTCAGATTCTGATTTTGCATGTTGCAGACCAGACAGAAAAAGCACAACATGTGGATGTCAACTCCTTGGTGGTAAGTTGATAAGTTGGTGTAGCAAGAAGCAGAACTCAGTTTCTACTTCTACTACTGAAGCTGAGTATATTGCTGCTGGAAGTTGTTGTGGGCAGATTCTATGGATGCAGCATCAGCTTGAATACTATGGACTTGTATATAGGAAGACTCCTATTCTGTGTGATAATACAAGTGCTATAGCCATCTCCAATAATCCAATATTTCATTCCAGAACAAAGCATATAGAAGTCAGACATCACTTCATCCGGGATCACATCCAGAAAGGTAATGTGGAGGTAAGTTTTATTTTGCACAGCTGAACAGCTTGTAGACATTTTCACCAAGCCTCTTGATGAAAACATGTTTAATTATCTTGTAAGCAAGCTAGGCATGTTGATTAAAAGTGACTAAATGTCCTAAATGTTCTAAGTCATTATATGTCTCACACTGCTCAAGTTTCTCAGAATAGCTTAGACAGAACAGGCTATGCATGTTCTACACTTAGCCAATTTCTGAAAACTTGAACAGCTTGAGCGTATAACAGGTTTGACAATATCAGTTTTCACCTCAAACCTGGTTTGTTGATCAAACCTCCAGCCTGCTCAATCCCTCAGTCTGTCATAAAAGACATTGTCTTGTAACCTGGTCAGCTATTGAACACAACCTGTTCTTGCATAGCTGCACATGTTGAATGAACAACTTGAAGAATGAACAGCTTGTGATGACCCTGCTCATCACAGGTTTGACCAACAGCTTAGACCATCAGTTTTAATTACCTTTCTTCATAATTAAGTTACTTAATTTCTGTATTTATTTAACTTAATTACTGCGGATAATAAGTGTTAACGTGTGTTAGTGATTAAAAAGGGCTCAAGTGGTCTGACAACCGTTCTGACATGGACAACCATTCCGTTTTCCGTTAAATAACATTTCAAATCAATCGCCCAAATCTTTCTCTCTCATACCCACTCACATTCAGATCCTATGAATACCTCCTCTACTGTTTCATCTCCTTCTTTCTCTACCGCTACCATAACTTCCAAAGAACCCTAAACTCGACTAAGTGTCATGTGCTCATATCTCCACTACTTTAACCATGGCTCACCAAAACAACCCCTTGCTCCCAGTATTCGTTGGTAAGGACGTAAAGAAACATCCTTCTGTTACCACGATGCTAACACTGAAACCCACAAACTATATAGCAAACCTAACCATTCCCAAAAACTATGTGGGGAAAGGTTATGAAAATATGGTGGAGTTTCTTAAGGTTCACCCTCTGTACTACGCCATGACTGCTTCTCCTGGTGTCTTGTACCAGGAGATGGTGTATGAATTTTGGTACACCTGTGCCTATGACCCAGCAACCAAACTCATAAGGGGATCCATTCTCAATGGGACTCAGACCATTGAGATCACTACTGGTCTTATCAGGGAAGTTCTTCATCTCCCCGTGGCTGAAACCTATGATCAGCCACAGCCTGAAAATGATCAAATTGGAAACCTGCTACGCTTCTATGGTGTAGCAGAACCCAAAATTGGAGCCATGCTGTTCAGGAAGGATCTTTCACCTACTTACAGCTTCTTGTTTGCCTCTGTGGTAATGTGTTTCAGTAGCAAAGTTGGTTCCTTTGACCAACTCAGCCGTGATGAGATCCCGATAGTCCTACAGCTCATAGATAGGACTACTATATACATGGATCGGTGGATTTTCATGAATTTGAGGAACCTGGTGCAGCAGGAAACATGTCCAGCTGCTGTTCGATATCCACGATTTCTGAGCCTCATCTTCAAGCATGTCTGTGGTGAGGGTGGATCCAGTGACTACTCCCAAGGGAAAATCCAAATCCAGGCCCAAAGTTGTAAAAAGGGTCCTGGAATCGACTCAAGCTGAGCCTGTCCGCAAGAAGGCAAAAACAGTTAAGTCTAAGTGTGCCCCATTAGCCTCTGTGGCTGAGGGGGAGCAGGCTTCTCACTCTGGTTCATATGTTGAACCTGAAGCCTTTGTGGCTAGTGCCTCTGTGGCACCTGAGACCATGGAACAGGCTAACTCTCCTGTTTCTGACCCAGTCTCACCACCAGTCCAAACAGAATCCCTCATCACCTCTCCACAACATCAATCCTCCACCTCATCCCTCAAATCCTACAACCGACGCAAATCCTTAGCCAAAAAGAAACCAGCAGACCATACTAGCCCCTCTGACCCCTCCCAACAGGGATAAGTTGACAAAGAAGCAACCCCTGCTGCTTCTCCTATTTTGGGGGAAGGTTTAGCACACTTGGAGCAGGCTTCACTCCAACACGAGTCCACCCTGAGTCAGCCTAGGCCTTCTGGTTCCTCCCAACAGGAGCCAGTTGTACATATGGAGACTACCACCTCAACTATCCTAGCCTACCAACAGGCTGAGGGTATTGAAATACAGGAGTTCACTCCACTCCACACTGAGTCCACACAGTCTCCACTCCATACTTCTCCTACACAACCTGAGTTTGCACGAGGTGCCAAACCTGCTGGACTAGACCATCCAGTAGCTCTGCCTCCAACTTCTGCTCCTCATGATACAGCTGTTGTACACCCAACAGCTGCTGAAGGACCAACCTCCCAAGCTGATGAACCTCAGGGAACAGACCATCCGTCTGGTGAGGCTGAACCTCAAATGCACATTCCATCAGCAGGTTTCACCACTGCTGATGTTGAAATGCACATCTCATCTCCCCATGATGAGGCACCTCTAAACCAAGGTGCTGCTGAGGGAACCACCCCAGGCTTTGATGAGGGTGCTGAACACAAGCAACATCTGAAAGGCCACCATCTTCTACCACTTCTCCTAATGAAGCAGCTACAGCCA
The DNA here is from genome assembly GCA_020465985.1 of Centrapalus pauciflorus. Lineage (NCBI taxonomy): Eukaryota > Viridiplantae > Streptophyta > Magnoliopsida > Asterales > Asteraceae > Centrapalus > Centrapalus pauciflorus. Next base: position 234,195 of record JAANYP010002165.1, on the reverse strand, counting down.
CTGCTGAAGGACCCATTGACCCTTCCAAGTTAGGCCATCTTACTTATGCCCAGGCTATGGATATTCTGTCAAAAGTAACCCTTCCCTCTCCATCCCATCCTCAAACACCTGCCTCATCCTCATCCCATTCTCATTCCTCACCATCTACACAATCCAAATAGTCCACCCATACTCCTCCATCCCCCAAAGATCTTCCTTTGAATGATCAGCTTTCTTTGCTGACCAACAAAGTTGGTTCTTTGGAACATGACCTCACTACCGTCAATAATCTCAGACTCTGTGTCTGCACAACTCAAAGGATTCTTTGATTTGTTCAAGAATTTCTTTCCAACCACAACCCAAGCTGATTCTCAGTCCTCCTCTCTTCAGACCTGCCTTACCCAGCTTGCAGAGGTTAAGGACAATCTGGATTTCTTAGTGCATAGCCTGGTTGGCCCCAAACCTGCTGCCAAAACTGCTGAATTTGTTTCTCCAGGCAGACCAATTGTTGAAGGTTCTGAGCCATCTCCTTCAAAGGGGGAGAAGTTATCTGCCTCAAAGACTAAGTCTAATGGGGAGAAAACCTCTTCTCCTTCTAAGAAGAAATCAGCATCTGTTGGACAAGCAGCAGGTGCATCTCAAACTGGTCCCACTGAGGATGTCTCCCATCACACTGAAGCTGCTCAGCCTACTCAGGATGGATCTCCAAACCCTGCACAAACTAAGGGAGAGGAATCCATTCCTGGGGAAATGCCAAGCAGAAGGAGACATTTGATTCTGCAAGAAGAAGAAGAAGAAGAAGAGGAAGAGGCTCCTGAAGCTGTTCAAACTACAACAGCCAAAGGAACGAAGAAAGCAGCTGTAGACCCTGAACACCCATAAGAGCTGCACAGCTAAAGTTTGACAAGGCAAGAGCTAAGGAAATGGGCGTTTCTATGGAGCAATACTATGAATAAATAGATGAACAGCTCCAAGCCCTTGAAAGACTAAAGAAGGAAGAAGCCTCTGCCAAAGCTGCTAGATCCTTTGCATTCAAAGAGGAAAGCAAAATTAAAATGCCCTCTTTGGATGCGCAAAGAAAATTGCTTGAAGCTGCTAAGGAGTCATCGGTTGAAAAGGAAGGTGATAAGGAAAAGGGTGCTCAGGTATCAGTGACCAAGTCCAAGCAAGCATCCTCTGCAAGAGCCCAAATTCACTTTGACAACTTGGCAAGGAAAAAGTTCTTTGATGTTGCTGACAGAAGACTTGCCAAGGAATCAATTGTCAAAGTTGTTCCCATCTCAAGAAAAGGCAAACAGTGGAAGCTACAGATAACCAGAATGGGTGCTACAGGCCCAGAACTGGAAGCATATGAATACATTGACGTTGCTCAAATGGGATACAGAGAATGGGTGGAGTTGGCAGTTACCCTAAGCCAGTCTAAGTCTGAAACAGCTAAGACTATCAGGGCATACGTCAAAAAGTTGATGGAAAGAGTGAGAGATCTTGGCCTGATCCCAGAAGAACAGATTAAGGGTATCTCAGTGGCTACCCCTAAGATAAAGGCCAAGAGGAATAGAAAGGATACAGAGTTGGAAGAACTCCTAATAATGATTGAACAAGGTGATGTAGCCGTGGAAATCAAAGGAGTAGACCACAGCCTGCCTACAAGAGTGGAATATGAGGAAGGTAAGCTGATTCCAGAATCTGAGCTGGGGGTATTTTTTGTAGATCCCCTTACAAAGAAGAAGTGCTTCCAAACAGCATCATATCTGCACAAGGTTGGTCTCAAACAGCTTTTCTTTCAGACTTTTGAATTCCTTTAGGCAATCCATAAAGTGGAGAGCAGCCATCTGGGATCAGCTCAGAGGCTTTTATGAAAGAGGGGAGCTTCAACATCCCAGTTTCATGTTCCTCAGAGTTGAAATGGAGGAATTGGATGAAACCAGGGAACAGCTTGAAGAAATGTTTGAAGAAGGAGTGCCACCACTGCCTTAAAGTCCATCTACTATCTACATAGATGAAGAATGGAAGTTGTCCATATGTTGGACAGGCTTGCCATTACTTGCTCCCATCATCAACAGTCCAAATTGTTGAATTTCTATGTACATTCGTTGTACTTTGTTACATCAGTTGCAACTTTTATTTTTACATCAGTTGTAATATGCATTAGTACATCAGTTGTACTTTTGTAAAAACATGTGTTGTTTATGTAATCAAAAATCAGTATATATATAAACTGATCTTTTACTTTACTTTGATGTTGCAATTTCATTTCAGCAAAATGTATTGTAAAAATATATAGTGATTATTGATAAAATCAGCTTAGACTGATTATTGCAAATAGGGGGAGATTGTTAGGCACAAAAAGGCCTCAGTCAAACCTGCTCTACATCTTAGGGAGAGATTTTTAATCAAACCTGTTTGATGCACTTGAAGGTATAATTTAAAGCCTGTTTATGCCTTATTGAAACCTGAAAAGTGATTTGCAATATGAGTCAAAGCTGTTTACCCTGTTGCATTCGTTGCAACAAAGGCAGATTGTCCAAGCTGTTCTGTCTGCTGAACAGGCTGGACATAAACTGTCTACGCTGCTCTATTCTGTTGAGCAGCTTGGACAAATTCTAAGTGTTCTGTTCTTTGTGAACAGAACCTGTTCTTTGTGAATAGGCTAAACACTTTATGGAATATGTTTCCAAGTCCTCATGTATTGTTTTTGGCTACAAGATCAGTTTACAAGTCGAAGACAAAGTGGAAAACAGAAACTGCAAAAGCCTGCCTACGCTGTTCTGTTACATGAAGACAAAAGGATATTTGAAATGTGTGACAGACCCTTTCTTATATAAAATGGCCTTAACAAAAGAAGAAAGATGCAAAGTTGACATTCCTCTTTTGGTTAAAGCCTTATGCAACAAGACAAAAAGGAAAAGACAAAGATTCTGCCACATGAAGACAAGTCTGCTTTTTCAGAATGTGCAGAAAAGTTGTTTTGTCTTTTTGGAAAGACATCCCACTATCGCATCGTCCAATGAAGAAGCTTCACTGAGATTCTCAGTGAGAGTATAAAAGGAAGCTTCTAAGGATTGTGAGATAACCAAGAGTGAGAAATTCAAATCGTGCATTGAAGTGTGTTATTCCATGCATGCAAGTCTGCTTGAATAAAACAGTAACGTGTGTCTAAGCTGTTCTTATTCAAGCTGTCCATCTGTGTCTTGTAAAATCAGTGAGTTCATCTAAGTGAGTGTATTCATTGTATCTAGTCTGAGTGTGTCTCAGATTAGTTGAACATCTGTTGTATCTGTCATCTCAGCTTGAACCTTTCCGCAGTCAAGCTTGTTTGTAAGTAACACTTGTTAATAGTATACACAAACATTGAGAAAAGAGTGTTGAGTTTTAATTTGCTGTATTCCCCCCCCCCCCCCCCCCCTCTACAGCTTAGAACAATACACTAGGGAAATCCTTTGGGACGTACACAACTTCATTTTGCATAGATTTTGAAGTTTAAAATCATTTCCAACCATGTATTTGTTAAAAAAAAGATTTTTGTATATGATTCACAACATTTGAATATTTTTCTGTTTAAAAATGTGTTTTTGGTATATTTTATAACAGTTGAATACCAAGTGTTTGATAAAATGTCTAAATGAGATCTTTTATTTTGTTTCAGTTCTTCTACGATACTCTATGTAGAATATATGATACTTGGCATTCTACGCGATACTCTACATAGACTACTTGACATTCTACATATATTACGTTCATCGGTTCTGGTTCCTAATGGGTGGTGTGTCTTTGATGGTTCAGCGTCTTTATGTATTCCATCTAGACTTGATTTTTATTTTTATAGATCTATGATACTTTATATAGAATAAATAGTATTCTATACAGAAATGATTGTAGCTAGTTTGTATCAATGTAGAATAATGTTTATTTTTTTACAAGTAATTTGTTATTGTTGTATCTATATAAAATACATGATATTCAATACAGAATTGATTGTAGCTAGTTTGTATCTATGTAGAATATTGTTATTGTCATAATAGTAAATTTGTTATTGTTGTATCTATATAGAATACATGATATTTTACATAGATTACATGATAATCTACATAGAATATGTTCGCTGATTAATTTCTTAAAACTATGTATTTAATGTATTTCTACATAAAATACGTGATACTCTACATAGAATACATGATAATATACATAGAATACATTTAACAGTTTAATTCTTATTGTTGTATCTATATATCTACAAATCATTCTATGTAAATCATATGAAATGTATAATAAACATAACATTCTACATAGATTATGAATAATAATGTCAATCTACATAAATATATGAAATGTATAAGAAACATAACATTCTACATAAATTATGAATAATAATGTCAATCTACATAAAAATATGAAATGTATAAGAAACATAACATTCTACATAGATTATGAATAGTAATGTCAATCTACATAAAAATATGTAGATTTATATAACATTCTATATAGATACATAATATTTCTATATAAAATACGTTAATTTTTTAGCAGTTATATAATTTTCTATATAGAAAGAAATTTTTTTTTAATTAAAAACGTTTTTTATTATAAAAAATATTCTCATGAAAGAAACAGAATGAAAATGAAAAAAAGTAAGAGAGAGAAAAAGAAAAAACAGATTTTTTTCTTACAAAAATATGATTTGCACACTTTTTCAAAGTTCCCCACTATCAAAGTTCTAATTAATTACAAAAATGTCATTTGACAATTTTCAGTCATTGATCTTCTTGATCTGAAGGCTGCAAATAGTTCTTAGGTTCTCATAAATATTTAGGTTCTTAGAAGAACCATTCCATATATATATATATATATATATATATATATATATATATATATATATATATATATATATATATATATATATATATATATATATATATATATATGTATGTATGTTCAAGTGAGTACCAACAATTATGTAGCGCACCAGAAGGTACCACCCTTAAAAGTAATTTTTTTTTTCATGAAGATCATATGTAATTTTCATGCAAATGTGAATACTCTAAGTGCATAAAAACACACATCACATAAATGTACGTTCACGTATATTCAAAATTATGTAAGTGTGTGTGTTCACATCATTTTTTAGGAGCTAGGAGATGTGAATGTATGTGAAATTTACATATGATCTTCATAATGTTAATTAAGACATGTTTAAGGAAAAAAATTTAATTTTTTTAAAGGTGATAACTTCTGGTGCGCTGCATAATGGGTGGTACACTTTCGAACCATATATATATATATATATATATATATATATATATATATATATATATATATATATATATATATATATATATATATATATATATATATATATATATATATATATATATATATAACGTCCCTTAATTTGCACTAACTTAATTTAGCCCAATATATGTAATTTTATTTAAATATATGTTGTAAATTAAATATAAGTTATATGAATGGCTAAAATGACCAAAGTATGAAAGTTAAGGTTATAGGATGCAAAATGATAATTATCAAAGTTGTAAACATAAAACACGTTTTATATTTGATGATGACTCATTAACATCATCTTCAACCGACTATTTCTCTCTCTCTCTCTCTCTCTCTACACTCTTCTCCGTCTCTCTTAAAAATTTCATGAAATTGATCAAAATCAAGCAAAAAATCTTGCTAAATTGGGATATACAAGTGTTTTCAAACAAGAATTCAAAAGCAATGCGAGGTAAAACTTATAAATTGAAGCTTTATGTTGTTTTTTTGGTAGTATGACACTAATCTATCGAATAATGGCCGATTTCATTTATAATACTCAAAAAATGGCAAATCCTGCAACTGTTTAACTGACGTTTGTAATGTGTTGTGTTTTTTCTGTTGATTCTAAACATAGAATCTGTACAAATCTAAGCAAGAATGAAATTGGCAAATACCTGTAACTGTTTAACTGCTGAAAGTCGGCCAGATTCCTATATGATCTGACATTCAGATAGATATTGGACCTGATCCGAAATTCGGATTCCTCTATGAACCAAAATTTGGATGTAGTCAGAATGTGAAATAAAATGTACTAGTCCTTGAAATTAGATCTTGACAAATGTCGAATCTCATGTTGATTCGAATTTCTGATGCCATCAAAATTATTCAAGAAATCTAAGTAACAAAATTGGACTTGGTCAGATGCCAAATCAAGTTTTGATCCAAAATTCAGACTTCAACTCAGAATAACATAAGTATTAAATTTCGATATGTGAGGATTTCAGATCAAGCCTTGGTCCGAAAATAAAAGCTATAAAAGTATGATAAGGTGTCAAAACCAAAGTTATTCAAGCCAAAGTTTAAGCAAAGTGTTAAGAAACATTCTAGCCAAATCCAATCAAAGTTTCAGACATAAAAGCCATAAAGTGCAATTTAAACTTAGTCATGGCTTTTAAGGTCTGTCAGTCAAAGCCAAAGCAAAAATCTATCATTGATTATACAGGAGGTGAATCTAATCCATTGCAACTTATACAACCAGCCAACATAATCAAAGGATGTAATATATAGATTATTTGATTTACATCTATTTTATGAAATGAGACATTCCTTGTAGCTTAGCTTTCTCTGAAAATCATCAGAAGTTAGAATGAGAGACTGTGCACACTATGAGACAATATTGTCCAGTTTAACATGATAGCATAATTTCATCATCAATCATTTGCTTATGTTATCGCTTCAGCTATCATTTACTTTCATATTTCTATCATTGCCTTGTTTATCGGCATTAGACATACTTGCTGTTATAACTATCCTACTTGCTTAAGTGGAGCTTGTAGATGAGCTTACTCCAAGGTTACCCATGTTTCTTTACAGGTATCTAGACCAGTATGTGACTGAACCCTACAAATGCGCATATGTGTTATAACATCATCCCATTATATGGAAGATGTCTCATTAGCGATGGGTAGTGCCAAACTGCTATCTAAATCACGCATATGACATGGCTCAAGCGTTATCCATTTTCTCATAAACTTCATGTATATTTTTAATTTATATTCTCACTAAGCAGAATTTCTTATAGTTACACTCACATTTTATTGGAAAAGGAAGTTCAATGTTGGACCTTCATCTTAGGCTTGGATTTTGTAAGACCCAACTTTCGTAAGTGTCTAATAGTAAATGTCTCAGCTAGCAATGCAATTATCAACCAAAAACTAAGATAGATTATATAAAAGTTTTAGTTCTTACAAAGCATATTTCAAATTAAAGTTATTAAGGGTACATGCTCTGCTAGTCTATACAAAATCATGATTAAACGTCACTGCTACCCCGCTTCCAATGTTTCATACCTCTATGAAGTACCAAAAAATTAGTTGAGTAGTGGTCTAGATAACTTCATACTTTTACAACCTGAACCTATGTGATTGAATCTGCTGGGGCTTTCCTTTTACATAAAAATGGTAATGCAACAGATATGAGCTTTGCGACTTATGTGCTGTTCTTTTACATAAGTGATAAATAGTTTAGAACTGATTTCAATGCTCATTGATAAGTGATTGACATTGATGACTGATTTTGAATTAATAAATCTGTTCTTTTGTATGCTGAATTTGTATTAAAAATTTTAATTTATAACATATCAGTTCATATTAATAAATAATATAAACAATAAAAATTTATTTCCTTTCAACCCAATACTATAATATAAATCCTAATAGAGGAGTATGAACCAAATGTAGAAGCAATATGAACCAAATTAAAAACCATCCATCCATAGTATATACTTTAACATGTAAAGAACAATCATGTGCAAAACAAATACGCTAAACAGCACCAAAAAAATAAACATTGACAGTGCACAATTACTAATAATGATATGCCAAGATGATATTCTAAACAAGACCTTAAAGTTAAATACAAGACAAAAACAAGATTTATATATTTCAGAAATCGATTTTAAAAATTTATATGTTCATAGATGAGATCCATATATTGGAAATTGTGGAATTATGCCTTCAAACTTGACTATTATTATATAGTTCGAGGGGCTAAAGTGTCAATTGATGAAAGTTATATTTATTCCACATGTTTTTCAAGGCCACTAATTAATAAAAAAGTGTGTAAATTGAAAATTAAGATACGGTGTTCTCTGCTTTAGTTCGTGAGGGTTTTGGCGTCTTCACAGAAAGAAAGGCGGCTAAGTACATAGCTTTTTCTTTTTAACCCCAATCACAAATCACCATTTAAGCTTATTATAATCTCGTTAATCAAGCTTTGTAAACACTGCAAGATTACAGTGGATTGATTCTTGGCTTCCTCCGCCCGTTTTTTCCCGTTTTGGGTTTTCCACGTAAATCTCTGTGTCTCTTTTTACTTTATTGCGTTTACGGTTTTATCGTTGTGGTTGATTATTGTTGGATATATATTAATCCTATTCCGCATTGAACTAATATTGTCTTAATTGATTCGGTTTCTTGGGGTTGTGAATCGACGCATTCACATCGGTTTTACTACAATTGGCATTAGAGCCCAAGTTCTAATATTAGTTTGTTGGGATTATTTTTATCAAGTGATTAATCATGTCTTGGATGAAGTACGATATTCCGTTGTTGGATCGAAACACTAGGTTTCCTCTGTGGCAAGTAAAGACGAGAGATGTATTAATTCAAATGGATTAAGGCACCTCTTGGTTTTGAGCGGATGCCCGATTCATGGTCCGATGAGGAAAAGGAGATGAAAGATCTAAAGGCTTTGTCACAAATTCGTTTACATTTGTCAAACGATGTTTTACAGGATGTGTTGAAAGAAAACTCGGCAGCGTCTTTGTGGTTAAAATTGGAGCAGTTATTGATGACTAAGAGCTTTCTAACAAGTTGCTTCTAAAGAAACGATTATTCAATTTAAATATGAATGAAGGGAGTTCTTTGGCCGATCATATATCCACATTCAAAGAGTTGGTTAGTAACTTAAAGAATATGGATGTTGACTATGAAGATGAAGATTTGGCTTTATTTTTGTTGTCATCTTTTCCCGAATCCTATAGCCACTTTTGTGATACTATCATTTATAGCTGTGACACTCTTGTATTGGATGAAGGTTTAGCTGCTTTGGATTCAAAAGAAAAGATGAAATAGATTACTGGTGGTGGTTCAAGTGATGTGAAAGCCGAAGGCTTAAATGCCAGAGGTCGAACAGTTGAGAGAAGTAAAAACTCATCTTCAGGTAAGGCGAGGTCCAAGTCTAGAGGCAAACGCAAGTTTTGCAACTACTGTCATAAGAAGGGGCATATGATTGATGAATGTTTCAGACTGCAGAACAAAGAGAAAGAAAAATCTGCTATAAATAGTAAACAAGGTAGTACATCTGGTGAAGCTGATGTGGTCGAGGTTGGTTCTGACGGAGAACTTTTAGCAGTTTCTGGAGGTGATTTAAAACATACAGAAGAATGGATACTTGATTCTGGTTGCACTTTTCATATGTGTCCCAATAGAAGTTGGTTTCATGCATTCAAGAAAGTTGATCAGGGTTCTGTTTTGATGGGTAATAATTCTACATGTTTGATTGCCGGACAGGGTACAGTGAGGATCCGTATGTTTGATGGAGTTATCTGAACCTTAGGGAATGTTAAATATGTTCCAGACCTCAGACGTAACTTGTTATCTCTTAGTTCCCTTGATGAAAAGGGATATCAGTTTGTTAGTAAAGGTGGAGTTATTCAGGTGCTCAAGGATGGTTCAGACATTATCAGGGTAAACCTCAAACCTTTATATTCTTGATGGGCAAACTATTACTGGTGATGCAGCTGTTGTCTCAAAGTCTTTATCAGATTTAGAGCAGTCTCGTCTTTGGTACATTCGACTCGGCCATATGAGTTTCCATGGCATGTCTGAATTGAGTCGAAGAGGTTTACTTGGAGGTCAAAAGATCGTGGAGCTAGAGTTTTGTGAAGATTGTGTATATGGAAAGCAAAAACGAGTGAGGTTCATGAGTGGTATACATACCACAAAAGGACCGCTCGATTATATTCACTCAGATTTATGAGGACCAACAAAAGTTATCTTGAAAGGTGGAGCTTCTTATATGCTTAGTATCATTGACAACTTCTCGTATGGTCTTTCTTTCTACAGCATAAAAGTGATGTTTTTGTTACATTTAGAGATTGGAAAGTGCAGGTTGAAAAACAATCAAGTTTGGAGGTAAAGTATCTTCGTACGGATAATGGACTTGAGTTTAGTTCTGAAGAGTTTAATGCCTATTGCCGAAAGGAAGGCATCACTCGACATCGCACAGTGGTCCATACACCTCAACAAAATGGTGTAGCCAAGAGAATGAATCGCACTATTATGGAGAAGGTCCGGTGTATGCTTTCAAACACCAAGTTGCCGAAGTCCTTTTAGGCGGAGGCTGCTTCGACTGCCTGTTATGTTATCAACCGTTCACCATCACAGGAAATTGAGAAGAAGACTCCTCTTGATTTATGGTTTGGAAAAGCTGCCGATTATACTGATTTGAAACTGTTTGGTTGTCCAGCGCATGCACGAGTTGACAATGGGAAATTAGCGCCGAGAGCAATTAAATGTGTTTTTCTTGGTTACAATCCAGGGGTTAAAGGATACAAGCTATGGAGTCCTAAGCTGAAAAAGGTTATTATCTCAAGGGATGTTACTTTTGACGAGACCGCTATGATACATCGAGTTGATGACCCGTCTAATACTATGGAGGAATCATCTGAAGCGAGTAAAGAAAAGGCTCAAGTGGAGGTGGAGTTTCTTGTATCACCTAACACTACTTCAGTCACTACTGAGCAACTAGAGTTTTCCTCAACTAATGAACATGTAGTTGTGGAATCTTCATCTTCTTCACAACAACAAGCTCCTAATCCATGCATTACAAGAGATAGACCGAGGAGACAAATTGTACCTCCTAAAAGGTATGTTGAAGCTGAATTTGTTACTTATGCTCTTATTGTTGCTGCAGATATTAGGTTAGATTTGGAGTCTATGTGCTATGATGAGGCTATAAAGTCTACCGACTCACGTGAATGGCTGATTGCAATGCATAGTGAGATGGAATCTTTGCAGATGAATGGTACTTGGGATTTAGTTCCCGCTCCAAAAGGGAAAAAGCCAGTTAAATGCAAGTGAGTCTACAAGATAAAGGAGGCCGTTAATCCAAATGATAAACCAAGGTATAAGGCTCGATTGGTAGCTAAAGGCTATAGTCAGATTCCAGGGATTGATTATACTGACATTTATTCTCCGGTTGTCAAATACACTTCTATTCGTGCATTGTTGGGTTGGTTGCTTTTTAATGATTATGAATTAGAGCAACTTGATGTTACTACAGCTTTCTTAAATGGTGAGCTTGAGGAGAAGATATTTATGCAACAACTCGAGGGGTTTGTAGTTCCTACCTGGCAAGGAGGACTATGTGTGCAAGTTGAAGAAATCTCTTTATGGCCTCAAGCAATCTCCTAGACAATGGTATAAGAGATTTGATTCTTTCATGACCAGTCATGAGTTGAGAAGGTGCACATAAGATAGTTGCGTTTACTACAAGAACTTTGATGATGGGTCAATGGTCTATTTGCTCTTATACGTAGATAACATGTTAATCGCAGCAAAGGATATAAAGGAGATTCAGAAAATAAAAGACCAATTGAAAGCTGAGTTTGAAATGAAGGACTTGGTAGCCGCGAAAAAGATATTAGGAATGGAGATTATGTGTGAAAGGAATGCCAGGATCTTGCATCTTTCTGAAAATAATTACATTATGAAAGTCCTATGAAGCTTCAATATGCATGAAGTAGAGCCTGTAAACACACCATTTACAACTCATTTTAAGTTATCATTCGCTTTGAGTCCTACTACTTAGTCTGATATGGAGTATATGGCACGTGTACTGTACTCTAGTGCCGTTGGGTCTTTGATGTATGCTATCATTTGCACACGTCCAGATTTGTCTTATGCAGTTAGCATGGTGAGCAGATAAATGGCGAACCCGGGGAAAGAACATTGGAAAGCAGTTAAGTGGATCTTCCGTTATTTGCGTGGTACGTCTTTTATGTGTTTACAGTTTGGAAAATCTAATGATGGAGTGCTTGGATATGTTGATTCAGATTTTGCCAAAGACTTGGATAGACGGAGATCAATCACAGGGTATGTGTTCACTTTAGGTGGTTGTGCCATCAGTTGGAGAGCCCAGTTACATTCTACAGTTGCGTTATCTACTACCGAAGTTGAGTACATGGTTGTGACAGAAGCTATTTGGCTAAAGGGATTGTTTGGGGAGCTTGATGATACACTGAAGGTTACTACGATATTTTGTGATAATCAAAGTGCTATTTTCTTGAGTAAGGATAAAATGTTTTACGACCGAACGAAACACATTGATGTTCGTGATCACTTTGTGTGATAGAAAATAGCAAATGGTGATTATGTTGTGAGTAAGATCAATACCAATGATAATCTTGCCGATATGTTCACTAAAAGTCTTCCAATAAACAAGTTCAAATTATGTTTGGACTTGATGGGTGTTTCTGATCGCAAGTGAGACTCATAGGCTCGTTGGTGGAGGAAGTATTTTTCACTTTTCGGAATCATATTTTCTCTATATGGTGACTGCAGGTTCTTATGGAGTGTTGGAGTTTGATAAGCTATTGGTTTTTCTAATGTGACCGTTGAGCACGTTCCTTGTTATGTCTCTTTTGAAGTCAAAGTGGAGATCATGGAATTATGCCTTCAAACTTGACTTATTATATAGTTCGAGGGGCTAAAGTGTCAATTGATCAAAGTTATATTTATTCCACACGTTTTTCAAGGCCACTAATTGAAAAAAAGTGTGTAACTTGAAAATTAAGATACGGTGTTCTCTGCTTTAGTTCGTGAGGGTTTTGGCATCTTCGCAGAAAGAAAGGCGGCTAAGTACGTAGCTTTTTCTTTTTAACCCTAATCACAAATCACCATTTAAGCTTATTGTAATCTCGTTGATCAAGCTTTGTAAACACTGCAAGATTATAGTGGATTGATTCTTGGCTTCCTCCGCCAGTGGTTTTTCCTGTTTTGGGTTTTTCACGTAAATCTCTGTGTCTCTTTTTACTTTATTGCATGTACGGTTTTATCATAGTGGTTGATTATTGTTGGATATATATTAATCCTATTCCGCATGGGACTAATATTGTCTTAATTGATTCAGATTCTTGGGGTTGTGGATCGACGCATTCACATCGGTTTTACTACAGAAATCGATTTCATTAAAGCCAAGAATTAAAATGTCAATTAGTATAAATCCTAACCATATCCACTTATGTACCATTATGATGCAGTTGCAACATACAAACAATTAATATCCATGAGTCCAGTAGGCATTATCCAACTTTCTGAGGAGCAAAAATGACGTGATGACTCCCATGAATCTAAATCGTTGCTCCCTGTTTCGCCTAAGGAATACATGTTGCTCCCTGTTTTGAAAAAATGACGTCAATATCAATGGAGTTGATCTGGGATAACTGGTTTTACGTTTATCTTGTTGAAGATCACTGCTCCCTGTTTCTCCTTCTTCCACGAACCACGTCGGAGAAAAGGGACAGCACAGGACGGCGACAGAGAAAGGGGACGGCACAAAAGAGGACAACAACGCAAGGGGGGGGGGGGGGGGGCAACGGTGTAGGGGAGGATAGCAGCCACTGGTGTGATGGCCGACGGTGGTGGTGACCGGCACAAGAGATTTGAACGAGCGTCATTAACTCGCCAAAAATAACCACTAAATACCTTGGAATTTAGGGTAAGTTGGGATCGTCTCCACAGGAAGCGAAAGGTTAATTACACGTATTCGAGTGTCTAGCGTTGTGAACTTTGGTTGATTGGAAAGTGATTATTTACAAAAGAATGTGACTTGATTTTATAAAATTCAATAACTAACTACTTTGCACGATTGTAAATGAAAACCTTGATTGAATGTGTTTAAATATATACGTTAAACAAGAATAACCACTCTCGGATTCAACATTTCTCTTTCGTGTTTTACTTTCATGAACAATATTAAGATTACATGGACATAATCTTTTATAATCGTTATTAATGTCGTTACATGATCTTGGGTATTGCGCGTATTACTTTAATTACTCGTCTTAATTAAACATATAACTCGACATGAATAATAATTTATCAACGTTCTATCTTCCGAAACTCAACAAGATAAATAACCATCATAGTGTTTACAATCAAAGCATAAACATTCAACACACGTAAGCCTAGATAAATCGTTCATTAATGTAAACACTTAGCGTTCGTGGTTCCTAAAGGAGTGATTATTGCGAAACTAGTCGGGCATCATGTATGCAATGATCAAGAGTTGTTGATTCATCGTAGGTAGAGCCATGTTTTGTCTCGTACGTTCTTCGTAGATGTATTCGCTCAAACGGGGTCAAATTAAGGCTTTTTCTCTCAAAAAATGCGTCCCTTTTTTCGTCTGATATCTCTAATATATCTAGGCGGACCCCCAAACCCTAAATAAAATGCAGAAATAATTTTTATGGGTTGGGTGCAGCCACAGCCGCAGACCTGTGCTCCCCTGCGCTTGGGTCTTTGCTTGCTCTGTGCTTCAGTGTACGCTCCTCGTCTTTTGGTATCCAAAATCATTCTATTGAGCACGCGGTCTCGGAGCAGGCCTGCGCCTCCCCCTGCGCTTGGATTTCCGATTGAGCTTAATTTCACCGGACTTGTACTTGAAATGATTTTCTACCTGGATAATGAAATTTATCAATAGTTAAACATTATAAGGATAAGGCTTGTTTTCATTTAAAATTAACTCTTTTTCACTTTATAATCACGATTAATTATAACCAGATCAGAGGAGGAAGATGAAGTTTGGGGACTGTTGGTGGTGTGGGGTTTGGGAGAACGACGGGAGGAGTGTTTTTTTTAAGGGTTGGGGTTATTTTCCAATCAGTAGCAATAAGTCAAGTTTTTTAACTGACCGAATAAGTGTTAATCAGTCAAATTTTATACTTATTACTTATTCTAAAAGAACACACTTATTGGTAAATTTCACTTACCGAATAAGTCATATGGGGGTATAAGTACTTATTAGAGGTAAAAGAACACTCCCTTAGTGAATTTATAGGGATTAACAATAAACACACATTTATGATAAGTACATAGGAGATGTGTATACCTTCAAAGATGATACAAAATCTGAGTTTTGAGCTTCAATCTTCAATCTTCACTTTTGCTCATCAAACTCCAAAACCCTAGCCTCCTTTTTTTTGTCTCTTCTTTCTTTTTGAAACAAAAATGAAAGTGTGTATTTGCAAGGTGTTGGACAATTTACAAGAGGGAAAGGGGAGGGGGTTTGGCCTTTGGCCACCCCCAACCCTCCATCTTTCATATCTTGACAACATAAGCCCCCCTCCCCTTCCCCTTCACCTTCACTAACCATCTTTTTTTTGCAAATATAAACCACAATGCTACTAGATGCAACAATTAAATAATTCAATACCCAAATAAGTAGCTTTGACATAATTATATTAAATCGATTCAAACACTACATTAAACCATTCTTATGTCATAGTTAATTGTTATTTAATTGTTTTACAACTTTTAGGGTGTTACAGAAATAGTACTAGTAGCAACGGGAATCACAAATTCTGGACATCTTTGTCGTTTTCTCCTTAGTCTGCTCAGAAAGGAAAGAAATCATCAGAAACATCCACCGTCAAGAATAAATCAACCACAGACGGAAGCGCGTCATCGGACGGGACAAAACCTTTCTCTTTTGTTTTAATATAAACAATTTATTAAAACAAAAATAAAAAACAATATATTATTAAACAAAAAAAATACTAAACCATTAAAAATTTACGTAAATGGTCCCTGAGATTGAAAATGACGAAAATTCCCTTATGAGTTAACTAGCCTAACGAATCAATTTAACGGTAGGGATCATTTGTGTGAAAGGTTTGCTTTTTTTGGACCAATGGTGTAAAAAAAACTTTGAGGGACTAAAACCGCAAATACCCCCAAACCACAGGGATCATTCGTGTAATTTACTCAAACTATAATTTTATATACCCAAAAAAACTAAGGGTAAATTACAATTTTCGTCCCTGTGGTTGTATATAATTTATGGTTAGGATCCTTTTCACGTAAAAATTAAGATTTTAGTATATATGGTTGTCATTTTGTTATGATTTTAGTCCTTTGACCAGTTATTTTTTAAAAAACGACTATTTTGTCCCTTTAACTTTGTTTCACTTTTGGTCCCTGACTAATTATTTTCTTTTTTTTTATATCGTTTTAAAACTTTTATCCTATTATTATTTATTTGATATTTATTCTTTTTCTTATTGTTACAATTTAACTAAAGTATTATTATCTCAATATATTGTCTATTATTATTATTATTATTTGTTTATTTATTTGATATGTTCTTTTTTTTTATTAATTATTACAAGAATTAAAATTAAAATAACTTTTATATATATGGATTTGTATATAAATAAGTTGTATTATTATTAATACTTACTTATCTTTAATTTATTTATTTTGTTAAGTGGATATGTTTTGATTTATTTTCGAATATATATATATATATATATATATATATATATATATATATATATATATATATATATATATATATAAAAGACATTTTAATGAAATATATAATTTTTTTACTAAAAAATTTATATGTATATAAACCGCATATGTTTAAAGATAATTAAACTTAACAAAATACGTAAATTTGAAATATAATATGTATAAATTTTAATTTGTTAAATTTTGTTATAACCTCGTATGAAGTTTTTGATATGGTTAATGAATTAATATATTGAACATTTGTAATTTATATGAATATTAACTTTATGAAATAAATAAATTAGAATGGATTGCACGTCAAATAATATATTTCGTTAAGTTAAAATTACATTGAACATATAATGTTTATAGGAATATAAAACATTAAAATTAAAATATAAAAATTGATACATATATGTATAAATTTAGACAAAAAATGGATTAAATTTATAAGTATTTATATAGAATAATATAAAGTAGAGACAAAAGATAAATAAATTAAATGTATAAATAGTTAAAAACTTTTAAATGAAAAGTAACAAAATAAATAAATACCCTTTTAGAAAATAAATATATAGATAGTTCAGTATATATTTTAAAATTTACATGTAAGAACAATAATATTAATATTAATATTAATAACAATTATTAACAACAATACAATAAACTAAATTTAGTCATACACAAGTTATTTTCAATTAGTACTACTTATTCATGTAAATACTTAAACTATAACATAATAATAATAATAATAATAATAATAATAATAATAATAATAATAATAATAATAATAATAATAATAATAATAATAATAATAATAATAATAATAATAGTGTCAAATAAATAATGAAATAAAACATATTAAATATTTTATTACTCCGGTTAAATTTTAATACTCATAATAAGATAATATATTAAATAAATAATAAAAAAATAATAAATCATTAAGAAATTGAAATATAAATGAAATATTTTAATTAGGACCAAGAATAAAATAAAATGAAAGGGTAAAATCGTCATTTCTAAAATATATTGGAGAAAGGGACCAAAAGCATAACAAAATTCTAACCATAAGTACTGTAATTGTAATTTTACCGTAAAAAGGACGGTAACCATAATTTTGATATAACCACTGGGACGAAAATTGTAATTTACCCAAAAACTAAAGATTTTTAAGGATCTTAGGATTACGATTCCGATCCAACGATCCGTCTTCAAAAAACATAAACGGTCCAAAAAAGATCCCGATCTTGATAACTTAAAATATGTTTTTTTTCTTCCATATTTGAAGATGTATAAATGGCGATGATTGTAGATGGCTTAAGTTTGTTACAATTATGAGTAGTAGGGTAATACTAAAAAGGGGTTAATTATTTAAAAAAAAACATGTTATCATTTTTTTTTTTTTTTTGCATTTTGATCCTTTAATGTTAATTTTATTTGAAAACTATTCAAATTAATTTTTTTTAAGTTTTGTGAAATTTAACTATTAGAACTCGGTTTTAATCAGTAAATCGAGTTTTCTAAAAACTGTTCTAACAGGCAAATTTCAATAAATCAAAAGAAAATAATTAACTTAAGGGTTTTGTAAAAAAAAAAATATGAAGATACAAAAACATAAAAAACGTAACATATTAAAGATGTGTTTGTTAATGAACTTTTCAAAAAATATGAAACTTGTTTAGTTAGTAAATATCGTTTAGATTTTAAAAATAATTTTTAAAATACTAATTTTAATACTATTTCTTTATTACTTTTCTCTGTTACATTTGTTTTTAAAGTTAAAATGTTTTTGATGCATGACATATCAAATAATTGCTTTTATTGGAAAGTGTTATTCATATAGAATCTGTAACGTCACAATCAAGTTGTGTGAGTGGAGGCAGGACTTGAATTTAGTGCAAGTCTTGTCAAACACAAACTGCCAAATTTACAAGCAGTGGATCACTCCATCTCCATTTATAACAATTTAATTTAACTGTTTTAGGTAACGTTGGCTTTCAAAAAAATATCTTTTAAGAAATTGTGTTTTTCCAACAAAAAAAAAAGTATGTTGGTTTTTAAAATTGAATGAGATTAATTAAATTTTTATATGATCATACCTATATAATAAAATTTTTATTATTCTATAAATAGTTCGAACGAAAAAAATTATAATAAAATTTAGATAAAAATTATATGATCATAATTATATATATATGAATTTTCATAAAATATAATATCAAATATTATAACATAAAAACAAAACAGTGATATATTATATATAAAATAAAATATTTGTTCAGCTACATACCTATCTGCTTAATAAAAAAAGTTTAGACGTTAATAAATTTAATATCAGAATGAAGATAAAAATAATACGATCAAAATGATAAATCTGAATTTTTATTAAACATAATATATCAAAATATATTATTAAAAAACAAAAGTGTTATATATACATATATATATATATATATATATATATATATATATATATATATATATATATATATATATATATATATATATATATATATATACATATATATATATATATATATATATATATATATATATATATATATATATATATATATATATATATATATATATATACATATATATATATATATAGAATGAAGATAAAAATAATACGATCAAAATGATAAATCTGAATTTTTATTAAACATAATATATTAAAATATATTATTAAAAACAAAAGTGTTATATATATATATATATATATATATATATATATATATATATATATATATATATATAAAGTAACAAAGTAAGTCAGACGTCTACTTGTTAGCTTGAGCTGTCTGGCTACAATGTTCATTGAAAAGTATCGTGATTTCCATTTAAAAAAAGAGTTATTATCGAAAAAATCATCCAAACTTTTATGATTTTTTCGGTTTAACCACTCAGTTTTTTTTCCAATCGATCAAAACACTAAGCTTTTTGTTTTTTATTGGTTTGACCAGTTTACCTGTTATCACAAGTAATTTGGTGACGTGACAATTACGTGACGTTTTCTCATTGAAAAAACCATTCGAACTTCCAAGATTTTTTTTGGTTTGACGACCATCCTCTTAAACTTAAAATTAAAACTCCGAGAACCGATAATTCAATGAAATTAAACATATCTTTTCATATTTTTATCAATAACAGTAATATATCAAATTAAAATCAATTAATTTTTATTTTTAAGTTTTTTCAAGATTTTATAAACACCAAAAATAAACCCAATTTAAGTTTCAAAATTGCTTATGAAATTTTATAATAGTGGAGTGGCTTTTCAAAAAGACAAAAACACCTTTCTGCACGTTCTGACAAAGCAATATTGTCTTTATATTGCAGATTCTTTGTCTTTTCCTTTTTGTCTCTGTTGTAGAAGGCTTTAACCAAAAGAGGAATGTCAACTTTAAACCTTTAATCTTCTGGAATGGCCATTTTGATATAAGAAATGGTCTGTCACCCATTTCAAATATCCTCTTTGTCTTCATGTAACAGAACAGCGTAGGCAGTCTTGGCAGTTTCTGTTTTTCCACTTTGTCTTTGACTTTGTAAACTGATCTTGTAGTCCAAGACAATACATGAGGACTTGGAAACATATTCCATAAAGTGTTTAGCCTATTCACAAAGAACAGGTTTTGTTCCCAAAGAACTAAACAGCTAGAATTTGCCCAAGCTGCTCAACAGGTTAGAGCAGCGTAGACAGTTTATGTCCAGCCTGTTCAGCAGAACAGAACAGCTTAGACACTCTGCCTTAGTTGCAACAAATGCAATAGGGTAAACAGCTTTGACTAATTTTGCAAATCACTTATCAGGTTTCAATAAGGCATTAACAGACCTTAAATTATACCTTCAAGTGTATCCAACATGTTTGATTAATAATCTCCCCCAAGATGTACAACAGATTTGACTGAGGCCTTTTGTGCCGAACAATCTCCTCCTATTTGCAATAATCAGTCTAAACTGATTCTATCAATGATCACTATATATTTTTACATTACATTTGCTGAAATGAAATTGCAACAATGAAGTAAAGTAAAAGATCAGTTTATATATACACTGATATTGATTACAAACAAGACATATTTTTACAGAAGTACAACTAATGTACTAAAGTAAAATACAACTAATGTAATAAGGAAAATTACAACTAATGTAATAGAGTACAACATATGTACAAAGAAAAGTTCAACATATTTGGACTGTTGTGGTCTTTCTTCAAACATTTGTTCAAAGTGCTCCATTGTTTCATCAATTTCCTTTACTTCATGTCTGAGAAACATGAAGTCAGGATGTTGAAGTTCTCCTCACTCATAGAAGCCTTTAAGCTGTTCCCAGAGAGCTGCTCTCCATCTTGAAGATTGTTTGAAGGAGTTGGCAAGTCTAAAAGCTATGAGCTGCTTAAGACCAACCTTGTGCAGATCAGATGCTCTCTGGAAACACAGTTTCTTTGTTAAGGAATCTACAAAAAATACCCCTAACTCAGGCTCTTCTATGAGTTTATCTTCCTCAGGTTCAACTCCTCTAGGCAAGCTGTGATCCACTCCTTCAATATCAACAACTATGATGCCTTGATCAATCATAATCAGGAGTTCTTCAAGCTCAGTATCCTTTTTCTTTCTCCTGACCTTAATCTTGGGTTCAACCACTGAGGTACCCTTAATTTGTTCATCAGAAATCAGGCCCAAGTTTTTCACTCTTTCCATCAGCGTTTTGACATATGCCTTGATATAGTCCTAGCAGTTTCAGACTTTGATTGACTCAAGGCAACTTCCAATTCAACCCACTCTCTGTACCTCATGCAAGCAACATCAGTATGTTCATTGGCTTCCAATTCTTGACCTTTAGCACCCAACCTGATTATTTGAATCTTCCACGGCTTGCCTTTTTTTGAAATGGGGACAACTTTGACAATTGTTTCCTTGGCAAGCCTTCTATTGGCCACATCAAAGAATTTCTTTCTTTTCAAGTTGTCAAAGTGTATTTGGGCTCTTGCTAAGGAGGATGCAGACTTCAGCTTGATAACTGAGACCTGTGCATCCTTTTCTTTGTCTCCCTATTTTTCAGTCACTGACTCTTTTGCAGCATCTAGCAGTTTCCTTTGAACATCCAAGGAGGGAATTTTGGCTTTTCTTGCCTCCTTGTATTCAAAGGCCTTTGTAGCTTTGGTGTAGGCTTCTTCTTTCTTTTGTCTTTCTAAGATCTCAAGCTACTCTTCTTTGAATTGGTAATAGGTATCCAGTGCAATACCCATTTCTTTGGCTTGTGATTTTTCGAATTTGAGCTGAGCAGCTTTGAGATAGTCAGTGTCCACTGAGGCTTTTCCTTTGCCTTTGCTGTTGTGGCTATCACAACTTCAGTTTCTTCTTCCTCCTCTTCTTCAGTTTGTTCTAAGATCAGATGCCTCCTTCTGCTTGGCCTTGCCTCAGGAATGGATTCGTCCCCCTTAGATGGTGCAGGGCTTGGAGATCCAGCCTGAGTAGGCTGAGCAGATTCAGAAGTTTTGGAGATACCTGCAACAGTTGTTGTTTGGGAAGTGCCTGCTGCTTGCCCTGTTGAAGTTGATTTTTCCTTAGAGAGAGATGAAGATTTCTCCTCCTTTGTCTTGGACTTCGAGGCAGTCGAGACCTTCTCCCACTTTGAAGTAGATGGCATAGAGCCTTCAACAATAACAGTAGGAATGCCTGAAGGAACGGATCCAACAGGCTGAGCAGCAGTTTTGGCAGCAGGCTTGGAACCAACTAGGCTATGCACTAAGAAAACCAAGTTATCCTTAACCTCTGTAAGTTGGGAAACACAGGTTTGAAGAGAAGTATAATGAGAATTAGCAAAGGAGGACAACTGAGAGATAGTATCCCTGTCAGAAGCTGTGAACACCAAACTTTGAAGC
Source organism: Centrapalus pauciflorus (assembly GCA_020465985.1). Taxonomy (NCBI): domain Eukaryota; kingdom Viridiplantae; phylum Streptophyta; class Magnoliopsida; order Asterales; family Asteraceae; genus Centrapalus; species Centrapalus pauciflorus. The sequence continues at coordinate 211,767 of JAANYP010002165.1, read as the reverse complement.
TGTGCAAGAGTCATTTCAAGAGAATCTTGCATATCATCAAAGTTTGAGGACACAGAATTGGACAGGGAGACCACTAAGGTATTCAGGCTGGCCAAAGTGGAAGGGAGAGTGTATGAGCAAGTGTGACTAGAACTGACAGCTGTTGGGAAATAGCTGCTAGTGAGGACACGAAGTCCTGTTGGGTTGAAAGAATTGAGGATAGGGAGGAGGAGAGTTGTTGCAGCTGTGCAGTGAGTGCAAGCAGCTGAGAGGAGTGATCAACTTGAGGAGCAGGGGTTGGGAAAGAAGTCCTGAACGAATCAAGGAACCCCTGAAGCTGAGCAGACACAAAGTTTGAGATAATAGAAGGTAGGGAGGTAAGAGAGGTTTCCAAAGAGTCAACTTTGTTGGTCAGCACAAACAGCTGATCCTTCAAAGGTAGATCTTTGGGGGATGGAGGTGTATGGGTTGAATGTTTGGAGTGGGTGGATGGAAATGTGATGGTGAGGGTGAGGATTGAGGAGTATGTGGTTCAGTAGGTGAAGGGATAGAGACTTTGGAGAGAAGTTCCATAGCGTGGGCATAGGTCAGATGACCCAACTTAGAAGGGTCAAAGGGACCTTCAGCAGTGGTTGTAACTACATCATGAGGTGAAGTGGTAGAAGTTGGTGACCTTTCAGATGCTACTGGTATTGTAGCACCTTCATCAAGACCAGGGGTGGTTCCCTCAGCAGTGCCTTGGTTTAGAGGCACCTCTTCATGGAGAAATGGGATGTGCATTTCAACATCATCAGTGGTGAAACCTGATGATGGAATTTGCACTTGGTGAGTAGCCTCACTAAAGGGATGTTATATAGCTGAGGTTCATCAGCTTTGGTTAATGATCCTTCAAAAGCTGTTGGGTGTGGAACAGTTGCATCACCAGGAACAGAAATTTGAGGCTGATCTGTTGGATGGTCTGTTCCAGCAGCTTTGGCACCTCGTGCAGACTCAGATGCTGTATGAGAAGTATGAGGGGTGACTGTGTGGGCTCAGTGTGGAGTGGAGAGGACTCCTATCTTTCAATGTCTTCAGCCTGTTGGGAGGCTTGGACAGTTGATGTGGCAGTCTCCATTTGTACAATTGGTTCCTGTTAGGAGGAACCAGAGGGCCTAGGCTGACTCATGGTTGAATCATGTTGGAGTGAAGCCTGCTCCAAGTTTGCTGCACTTACTCCCAAAATAGGAGAAGCTAAATCAGCAGGGGTTGCTTCTTTATCAACTGACTCCTGTTGGGAGGGGTCAGAGGGGCTAGTTTGGGAGGTTGGTTTCTTTTTGGCTAGAGATTTTCTCCTGGAATATTGGGACATTGTGGGAGATTGGGGAGAATTAGGGAGTTATGTTTGGACAGGAGGTGAGACCAGGTCAGGAACAGAAGGGTCAGCCTGTTCCATGGTCTCAGGTGCCACAGAGGCACCAACCACAAAGGCTTAAGCCACAAAGGCTTCAGGTTTAACTGATGAACCAGGGTGAATAGTCTGCTCCCCCTCAGCCACTGAGGCTGATGGGACAGACTTAGCTGTTCTAGCCTTCCTGCGGACAAACTCAACTTCACTTGATTGCAGGCCCCTTTTCACCAGCTTGGGCCTGGATTTGGATTTTCCTTTGGGAACAGCCACTGGATCCACGCTCAGAGTAGAGAGTCCTTCCACCAAAATTAACCTCCTCACTGGAGTAGGCAGAGGAGGCTTATTGTTGAGTACTGGAGCATAAAAGACTCTATTCCTAATAACAGGGAATGTAGCAGTAGTTAACAATGGTTGAGAGTTGTACAAGTGCTCACCACAGATATGTTTGAAGATGAGGCTTAAGAACCTTGGGTATCTCACAACAGCAGGGCGATGTTCTTGCTGGACCAAGTTCCTCAGATTCACGAAAATCCATCTGGTCATGTTCAGTGTAGTCCCATCCAGAAACTACAGGACTATGGGAATCTCATCTCTGCTAAGCTGGTCGAAAGAACCAACTTTGCAGCTTATGGACATCACCACAGAGGCGAAGAGATAATTGTATCTTGAAGACAAGTCCCTCCTGAACAAAGTAGCACCCACCTTTGGATATGCTACACCACAGAAGCGTAGCAGATTGCCAATATGTTTGTCCTCAGGCTGTGGTTTGTCATATTTTTCAGCAACAGCAAGATGAAGAACTTCCCTGAGAGGAGCTGTAGTTATCTCAATGGTTTGAGTGCCATTGAGAATGGTTCCCCTGATGGTTTTGGTTGAAGGATCGTATGAACAGGTATACCAAAACTCATAAACCATCTCCTAATATAACACACCAGGAGAGGCAGTCTGTGCATAGTTCAGGGGGTGGGCTTGCAGAAAATCCACCATCTGTTCATAACCCTTTCCCACATAATTTTTAGGAATGGTCAGATTGGCAATGTAATTGGTGGGTTTTAGTGTGAGCATCGTGGTGACATAAGGATGTTTTTGGACATCATCACCTACGAAAACAGGCAAAAGGGGGTTGTTTTGGTGAGCCATTTGGAGAGTAGTAGTGATGAACGATAATTGACACTTAGTCGATTTAGGGTTTAGCAGATGGTTATGGAAGAAGTAGAGAAGAATAAGAAGATGAAACAGTGATTTAGGTATTTATTGGATTTGAATGTGAGTGAGTAGGAGAGAGAAAGGTTTGAACGGTTGATTTGAAATGTTCTTTAACGGAAAACGGAACGGTTTGCCATGACAGAACGGTTGTCAGACCACTTGACCTTTTTAACTACTAACACACGTTAACAAACATTATCCATAGATAATTAAGTTAAATAAATATGTAACTTAAGTAACTTAAATGTGAAGAAATGTAATTAAAACAGATAATCTAAGCTGTTGTCTAAACCTGTGATGAACATGTTTCATCACAAACTGATCACATCCTCAAGCTGTTCATGCAACTCGTGCAGCTAGATGAGAACAGGTTTCATTGTGAAGCCTGTTCAATAGCTGATCAGGTTACAAGACAATGCCTTGTATGAAAGATTGAGAGAGTGAGCAGGTTGGAGGTTTGTACAACAGAACAGGTTTGAGATTTTAAACATATTTTGTCAAACCTGTTATATGTCCAAGCTGTCCAAGTTTTCAGAAACTGGCTAAGTACAAGACAGGTAAAACCTGTTCTGTCCAAGCTGTTCTATGAAATCTGGACAAATTGGAACACATGATCTTTAGACATCAATGACACTTAGTCACTTTTAGTTAACATGCACAGCTTGCTTACAAGGTAATTAAACCGGTTTTCAACAAGAGGTTTGGTGAAAATGTATGCAAGCTGTTCATCTGTGGAAATAAAACTTACCTCCACATTACCTTTCTGGATGTGTTCTCCGATGAAATGATGTCTGACTTCAATATGCTTTGTTCTGGAATGAAAGACTGGATTGTAAGAGATATCTATGGCACTTGTATGATCACATAGAATAGGAATTTTCCTGTATACAAGATCATAATCCTCAAGCTGATGCTGCATCCATAGAATCTGCCCACAGCAGCTTCCAGCATCAATGTACTCAGCTTCAGCAGTAGAAGTAGAAACTGAGTTCTGCTTCTTGCTACACCAACTGATCAACTTACCACCAAGGAGTTGACATCCACCTATTGTGCTTTTCCTGTCTAGCCTGCAACCTGCATAATTAGCATCTGAGTAACCAATTAGTTCAAGGCTAGAGTCTTTGAGATACCAAAGACCCAAACATGGTGTACCTTTTAGGTATCTGAAGATTCTTTTTATAGCAGCTAGATGTGATTCCTTGAGATCAGCTTGAAACCCAGCACATAAACAGGTAGCAAACATAATATCTGGTCTACTAGTAGTTAAGTATAGCAAGCTCCCAATCATACCTCTGTAAGCTGTTATTGAAACAGCTTTGCCACAGGCATCAACATCCAACTTCACATTGATTGCCATTGGGGTTTTGATGGGAGAACTTTGATCAAATTTAAACTTTTTTCAGAAGATCTAAAGTATACTTTCTTTGATTAATAAAAATTCCATATGAGGTTTGTTTAACCTATAATCGTAAAAAGCAAGTAAGTTCACCCATCATGCTCATTTCATATTTGGATTTCATGAGCAGTGAAAAATTCTTGCATAACTGTTCATTAGTAGAACCAAATATTATGTCATCCACGTATATTTGAACAAGCATAATATCAGATTTCACCTTCTTTATGAACAATGTGGTATCCACTTTACCTCTGGATTAACCATTTCTCATAAGAAAATCAGTAAGAGTATCATACCAGGCTCTAGGGGCTTGTTTTAGACCATAGAGAGCTTTGTCCAACTTATATAAAAAACCTGGATGTTGTTCATTTTCAAAACCTGGAGGCTGCTTGACATATACCTCTTCCTGCAGCTTACCATCCAAAAATGCACTCTTGACATCCATTTGAAATACCTTCATGCTCTTGTGCGCATCATAGGCTAGAAACAAATGAATTGCTTCTAACCTAGCCACAGGGGCAAATGTTTCATCATAGTTAATGCCTTCTTCTTGCCTATAGCCTTGAGCAACCAGTCTTGCTTTATTTCTAATAACACGACCTTGCTCTTCCATCTTGTTTCTGAAAACCCACTTGGTGCTAATTATAGTTTTACCTTTAGGAACAGGGACCAGTTTTCATACCTTGTTTCTCTCAAACTGATTGAGCTCTTCTTGCATGGAAGTGATCCAATTGGAATCTTTTAGGGCATCATCTAATTTCTTTGGCTCCATCAGGGACACAAAGCTAGAAAACATACAAAAGTTTCCTAAGCTGTCCCATCTTGTTTGTACCCCTTTGTTGATGTCACCAATTATTTGATCATTGGGGTGACACCTGATCCACTTAGGATCATGTTTCAATGAGGATTCTCTTGTATCATTTTCATCTTCATCAGGTATTGCAGAACAGCTTTCAAGATTTTCAGACACACTGTTATCTTAAGCCTGTTCACTTATTGAACATGAATTTCTATTGTTGAACACATCAGCAGATGATTCAAGGGAATCAGCATTGATTGGCTCTAGACATGTTGCATTAACTATGTCAGTACACTTATTCACATAGGGTGTACCAACATAATCATCATCGTGTCCATTGTGGTTAACAGGTTCCACTCTAGGTGAAGTGGAGGCTTTTGAGTCCTTTTCATCAATGGAATGCATAAAATCATCAAAACTGAATTCTCCTGTAACTGATTTAGGAATAGCTTTGGTGGAAGCACCCCTGGACTCCTCAAAGGTGACATTGATAGATTCATCTATCACCTTTCTTTTGTAGTTGTCTACTCTGTAGGCTTTAGAGATAGCAGAATATCCAACAAACACACCTTCATCAGCTTTGGGTTCAAATTTTGTCAGCTGGTCCATTTGATTCAGAATGAAGCAGGGACATCCAAACACATGGAAATAACTTATATTTGGCCTTCTCCCTTTGATTAACTCATAAGGAGTCTTGTTGAACCTTTTCACCACTAAGGATCTGTTTTGAGTTAAGCAGGCAGTGTTGATAGTTTCAGCCCAGAATGATTAAGGCAAACCTGATGCACACAACATGGTTCTAGCAGCTTCAATGAGAGTTCTATTCCTCCTTTCAGCAACTCCATTTTGTTGTAGAGTTCTTACAGCTGAAAAGTTTTGTGAGATCCCTCTTCCTTCACAGAAGTCCTCAAGAGTAATGTTTCTGAATTCAGTACCATGGTCACTTCTAAGCTGCTTTACTTGAGCAGATTTAGAACTTCCATGTTTTTGATAAATCCAATAATCTCTCTAGCAGCCTCTCCTTTGGTCTTTAGAAAGATCACCCATGTAAACCTGGAGAACTCATCAACCATTACTAGAGTGTATCTTCTACCTCCTAGAATAAGAGAGGAGTATCAATAGAAAAAATATGCTTGGATATAAAAGATGTTTTTCTCTTCTTACCTTTCTCACAAGTTGTGCAGAGTTTATCCTTAACAAAGGTTATAGAAGGCAAACCTGTTACCAACTCTTTCTTACAGAGTTTGTTGATATTCTTGAAGTTCAGGTGTGATAGCCTTTTGTGCCATAACCAGTTTAGGTCTGCATTGCTCCTTGAGATAAAGTAGTGTGAATTACAGTTTCTTATCAATCAGACAACAATTCAATATCAAGAACAATAATAGAAATCAAAACTAACCGAATGATTATATTCCCAAAATGTCGATTACAAAATGATGAGATGGATCTTCAATGTCAGTAACCGTTTTCTTCCTGAATTCTATGCGTGCAAAAGTAAATTGTCAGATCTATCTATTTTGAAAGTCAAACTTTCTATTTATACACATTTACACAACTATTCACTATTTACAAAATAAACCCCTTTACTTTGCATTCCATCAACTAAAATGTATACTAACAATCTCCCCCTTTGATGGAATGTGCAAAGTCTTTAAGTTGACAATCCAAGCTTCTGCTCAAATCTTCTGATGCTTTTTCGATCAGAGAGCCTCCATTCAATCTTTGATATGAATTCTACCATAAGTTTTCTGTCGTTAACTGACAAAGCTCCTCTCTTTGTTTTTCTCTTTTTATCAGAAGCCAACTTTCCCTTTAAGCCACTCAACACTTTATGTAGTGTACCATCTGAAAATTTGTTGAGTTCAACACTCCTCATGGCTCTTAGCTTCTTGTTTCTGTCCTTGTACATTACAGCAGGATGCTTTACCATGGTGACTTGAAATTCTTTTAACTCTCCCGCAAATTTGATATCTCTATGTGGAGCTATGATGTTAATCTTCCTCATCCCTCGTTCAACACCTATCTGCAGATCTTGGATTGACATCAATACCAGTTTGGTATGCATGAAGTGGAAAATTGTCTTTAAGGAAAATCTGCAGTGCTCATTTCTCTTATTTCTGCATAACTCATCAAATAAATCTTCAATGTCAACCAGATGCATATTAAACATATCGGCTTCAGTGAACGTATAGGTATTTCCATCAGCTCTCGTGACAGTGAATGTCGGATAGAAAATCTTAACGAATCTGTCCTTTTCAATTTTAACTAGATCAACTATCCTAAACTCACTCTTCACTTTATCAATCACTTGTGTCTTGTTCCTCAGAAAACTTGCATAGTTAACAAGATTTGGCATGTTTGGCTCCAAGACCCTAAACAACTTAAGAAATGAACACGGAGCTTGTTTCTTACAAAAAATACGTTTTTTCCAGAATGTCTTCAAGATATGGCATTTTGTTCCTTTTCCTGATGAACTCCGCTGATCGTTTTGCTGAAAGCTCAAACTTCTTTACTTTCTTCTTGCTTATCTCATCTTTATTCAACAATGTAAGCATATCACTGATTTCTCTTTGAACTACTTGCTGTGCTTCAAATCTGAGCCTGTGTTGCTTTTGCAACTCATCTGCCAGAATGTATTCATTGAAAAACCTTTCCATAACCTCGACCTCATTCAATTCAACTCTTTCCTGAATAACTACATTTTCTACTGGAAACTCTTCAACTTCTTCCTTTACTTGAATTACAACCTCAGGCTTTTCAACCATCGGTGTCGGTATGGACTCTTTCAAGATCTCCTGTACTAACCCCTCTTCTTGTTCAATCCTTTCTCCCCGAAAGTCAACATTAGTCAACGTGATCACATCATCATCCTCAGATACTTCAACATACTCCTCTCTCTCTTCTTCTAAACCTTGAATCATTAATGTCTATTCCTTAATCACTTGAACATCATCTTCTGAATCATTGTATTCTTCAAAATTTTAAATATCTGACTGAATGTTCAAAGGAACTGGAACATCTTCATAAAGAATCAATCCCAGCTCACTTTGTTCATCAGCAGGATCCTTTGAGCTCCCTGCTTCTTTCTCTTTCACCTCTGTTTCCTTCTCAGGGTATGTTATCATTAAAAGTCCTGGTGTAGGCTCAGCAAGCTTTCTCCTCTTCTCCCCCTCATGAGGAGCATCATTGGAGTCCTCATCATGCTTTCTTTTAGACGATAAAGCTTGCGCCTTACACGTTTCCTCAACAGCCGCAACTCTCTCAAATAAATTTTCCAAAGCAGTTATCACCGTACTTTCCAAACTTATCATCATCTCCCTCATTTCATCAAATTGTTCAAAAACGAACTCTTTCAGCTCTTCCCTCAATTCATCGATTGCATGATTTGACTCAGATTGCTTAATCGATTCTTCTGCCACTGACTTACCCTTCAGAAACTTATGAATATTCGACATCTGTCCCATCACTTCAGATAACTGAGCAGAGACATGATTGTTCACTCCTGCAACAGCTGCATTTAAAGCTTGATTTAATGATAATTTGGTAACAAATGGGGAAAGAGTCACCACTAGGTCACTTAGACTTCCAGTTGTCACAACAGTCGAACTTGTGAAAAGAACTTTTGTGTGGAGTACTGAGTTGGCAAAGTGGTCGCTCTGACTGGACTTCCACCCTCTTCAAGCAACGGAGCAACAAATGCTTCCGTAGCTAAGGATGTTTTGGTGGGAACACGAAGTTCAACCACACTTACTACAACAGATGAAGTCGACTCAAGTGTCCTAATCTGTATAGGATCTAGACTCTGTGATTGAACAAAAGCTGTACACTCAGGCAGAGGTGTACTAATTTCAATATCCATCAAGTCCAAGTGACTTTCGGATAGAATTTGTGGTTCATCCCGGTGTTCAAATGAAACAGTCTCCTGTTGAGAGGAGACTGAGTGGATAGTTGGGTGTGCACTTGTCAGTGGGATACTGACCTCTTCAATGCTAACTCCCATAGGGGAGCTAACAGCAATTGTGGGTAAATCCTGGCTTTCTAGGTTAAGTGCATCCCTCACACTCTCCTGAGCAATATTAACTATCTCCATCAAAGCAATCCCTCCCTCATTATGATCACCATCATCATCACCATCATCATCATCATCATTTCCTTCATCTTCACCCTCTTGTATATCCGACAATGTCCTCTCAGAATCAGATTTATCAGCCTCTTCCTCACCACCCCTTACGACTTCAACTCCCACGCTCACTTGCAGGCTTCCCTGAACTTCAACCCCTTGCTGAGGTTCCTCACTCCATATTACTCCTTGGGTAAGAGAACCCGGTTCTTGGGTCTCTATTGGAGCATGATCTATCCTATACAACTTTACATTTTCACTCTCTGGATCTGCATACTTCAACAAAGATTCTGGAATCGGCATGATATTTGCATTTGGAGAATCCGACACCTCATGTAAACTCATCATCACATAGTCAGGGCATCGGTTGGAGTTAGATCTTTTAGGTATATTTTCATTTGCCCTTAGAATCCCTCGGATAAGAATCTGAATAAACCTTTGAAGTGGAACGAACTTCCTTGCTTTATTTGTTGTTTTAGCCAGTACAATCTCTTTTAGATCTTCCCAGATGCATAGAGCATAGTCATAATGTTTATTGAAGGCAATACCATGAAAGATCCGTAGACAATGAATACTGCACCTGTCTATTCCTGTATGCTTAGACGTCATACATCTATTGAAGATCCCAAATAACGTGTACCATTCTCCATTTAATCCATTTCGATGAAACTTGGAGCTATTTGGTAGTGGCTTTGAGTAACCCAAGCATATTAAGTCATGAACCAGCTCCTCATCGGAAACAAAATCTTCAAAATCAGCTAACTCAGGAAAGTTAAATGTGTCTATCCGTCTGGGAAGAAACAAGTTGTGGCGAAGTCTGGCAAGGGTAATTTTGGATTTAAATTGGTCAATGGTTACTTTAAAATGGTGGTTTCCATCAGCGGGAACAAATTTGACTGTATGCCAAAATTGTTGCAGGTAGACTTGTGGGATAGACGGTTTGTACTGAAGAAGATATCCCAAAGGATGGCCTTTGAGAATATCTACGATAATAGGGTGACTAACTTTGATGACCTTTGTATCCAAACGATGGTTGTTGTCTTTAAAAGGCAAGCAATGTTTGGGTTTAACTAGTTGGTTATCAGGTATGATGGTTGAAGGTGAAGGTCTAGCAACGGAGGTTGAACGAACGGGTGTTGATACAAGTGTATGATTGGAGGATGAATGAGAATCTGATGAATTGGAATTCTGGGAATGATTTGGAGATGCCATTTAAAACCTGTAAACAAATAAGAATCATGTTAGACAAGACAGGTAAACAAATGAAATCCTTCAAAGTAGAAAAATATAACATCTCGTCAGAAATTATAAAAATCTGTGATTTTCTGTTTAAGGCATCGGGAATCCAGACAATAATAAAATATTATTGACAGGATTCCAGAGTCAATCGCTCAGAGACCAATGTTAGAAAAACACAATTTTATTACAATTTCTTGAAAAAAGTCACATGTTTCTTAAAACATTAAAGAAAATCCAACACTTAGTAAAAAAAATTTCATTTAAACTCGAATGAAACTGTAACTATCTCGAATGACTCTTGATATGTCTCGGATGATATATGAAACATCTCGAATGACTCTTGAACCAACTCGGCTTAGTCTATATACCAACTCGAATGAACTATAGTCTTTCTCGAATAGAATATGGTAATTCTCGAATAAGTCTTGAAACAACTCGAATTACATATGAATTGAACTCTAATAGAACATGAAGGTTCTCGATTAAGTCTTAAATGTTCTCGAATGGTCAATTACTAAGACTCGAATGAAGAAGGAACTTCCTCGAATACAACATAAAGCCAACTCGAATGAACCATAAGTCTCTCGGGCAATGTATTAATCGAGACTCTTGTTCTGAAATGTTCTAAGTGTCATACAGTCAGTCAACTCGCATGATACACAGAGTCTCTCGATTATTACTTTAGTCAACTCGATTGCCTCTTAGTATTTCTCGATTAGTATTTGACTCAACTCGAATGATACAAAGAATTTTCTCGAATATACCTTTGATCGAGAAACTTTATTTGAAATTATTTTTCAAGTATATTCTCACAGATTTTCCAAAATCGATTCCAGGGACCTTTTTATTGATTAAACACTTGTGTCCCACTCAAAAATCAATATTAAACACTTTTGTTTTACTGAACTTCGATTAAAAACAACATTTAAGTTGTTAAAAATTCATATTTCAGTAAAATGAGGAACCATGAAAGTTTTTGAAATTGAAATCCAAATTTCTGTGTGTGTGGTTTGACTTGAACCATGAAATTCCAGCTTCATGTTCACATAGATAAACCGAAACATACCACACAATTGATTTCAGTTTTATGAACAAACAATTATGAACACCATGAACAACCAAATACGAAACATATACATTCACAGTTACACATATATCCCAAAACTGAAATAAACTTTGTAAAAATATAAGCAAAAAACAAAAAAGATTCACAGATTGATGAAAAGATATCTTGATGTAGTCGATTTAATGTGGGATTTTTTTAAGTTTGCTTAATGGTGAAGAAATCTTGGTGAAGAAGATGAAAGTAAGAACCGGGTTTCTAAAAAATTAATTTGAATTTTGAATTTCAAATTTATAGGCAATATTACCTGGCCCATCTTTTATAAAACTTACCCGGCCATGTTTGTATGAAACTTAACTTGGCCCAATTTCAAAAACATCAAATATAAACCCATTTATCGACAAAAACCCAACATCTTTTCAAAAAAATTTTTAACAAAATAAAACAACAACAAAAACAAAAAAAAATTCTGATATATAAAAAAAAATTTAAAACCAGATTTAAACAAAAGCAACAACAACAAACAAAACAAAAAATTGAAAACAAACAAAAAAATTGAAAATACACATAAACAAAAATTAACAAAAAAAAAAATTAAACTCATAAAAAAAATAAAAAAAATGTAAAATGCTCACCCTTTAATTTTTGAATGTTGCTCCCCCTCAAATGTGTATCATATTTCTCAACTCAGCTCCCCCTACAAAATAACATATAAATTTTATCAAATTTACTCAAAATCAGATAAATTCATTTTCTGCTCCCCTGCACATGACAATCCAGATCTTGTTAGATTCCAAAGAATATTGAACTTTTCAAATTTAAGAATTTAACATCAGATTAGAATCAATTAAAAAAATGTAAATTTAAAATTATAAATTGTAACTATTGAATTATTAAATCTTAATGATTCAACATACCCAATTTGTATACCAAAAAATTAAACCTTTTTTCATCTAACGCTTTGGTAAACAAATCAGCTAGTTGATATTCAGTAGGAACAAAATATAATTCTATATTTCCATTTTCAATATGATCCTTTATAAAATGGTACCGAATGTCAATGTGTTTTGTTTTTGAATGTTGCACCGGATTTGAGGCAATAGCTATTGCGCTCTGAGAATCACAGTAGATAGGTATTTTCTTTGGTGTAAACCCGTAATTGCGCAGTTGGCTTTTCATCCACAACACCTGAGAACAGCATGAAGATACAGCAACATATTCTGCTTCAGCTGTAGACAATGAGACGCAATGTTGTTTCTTGGATGACCAGCATACGGGTTTGTCACCTAAGAATTGTACTGCTCCAGACGTACTTTTTCTGTCCATCTTATCACCTGCGTGATCAGCGTCAGAAAAAGCAGTTAGATTAAATGAAGATTCTCTGGGATACCACAAACCAAGGTTTGGAGTTCCCTTGAGATATCTTAAAATTCTTTTCGCAGCTGTTAAATGTGATTCTTTAGGATTCGCCTGATATCTTGCACACACACATGTAGCAAACATAATATCCGGTCTACTTGCTGTTAAATACATTAATGACCCAATTATACCTCGATAATGAGTCACATCTACAGGTTTCCCCGAGACGTCCTCATCGAGTTTTGACTTTGAATCCGGAGCCATGGGAGTTTTCATAGGAGTACTGTTAACCATGTTAAATTTCTTTAACATATCTTGTATATATTTTGAGTGATTGATAAAAATACCATCAGCCAGTTGTTTAACTTGTAATCCTAAGAAAAAATTTATTTCTCCCATTATGCTCATTTTGAATTTTTGGGACATTGAAAATGCGAATTTCTTACAAAATTCCGGATCTGTAGACCCAAATATTATGTCATCTACATATATTTGTATTACTATGATATCCGGCCCCTGACGTTTTATAAACAGGGTTGTGTCAACTGCACCTTTGTTGAATCCACATTTCAACAGATATGTTGAAAGTGCATCATACCAAGCACCAACAGATATGTTGAAAGTGCATCATACCAAGCACGCGGTGCTTGTTTAAGGCCATACAGTGACTTATCTAAAATATATACATGATCAGGTTTCGAAGGATCAGTAAAACCTTCGGGCTGATATGTATATACTTCATCGGTTAGTTCCCCGTTTAAAAATGTAGTTTTAACATCCATCTGATAAACAATAAAGTTTTTGTGAGCGGCAAAATCTAAAAACATTCTAATCGCTTCGATTCGTGCAACTGGTGCAAACGTTTCATCGTAGTCAATTCCTTCTTGTTGACTGTATCCTTTGGCAACGAGGCGAGCTTTATTGCGAATGATTACTCCATGTTCGTCCTTCTTGTTTTTAAAGATCCACTTCGTGCCTATGATGGATTTGTCTTTAGGGCGCTCAACAAGTCTCCAGACCTTTAACCGTTCGAACTGATTCAGTTCTTCTTGCATCGCAACAATCCAATCAGCGTCCAGTTGTGCTTCTTTCACATTCTTAGGCTCTATTTTGCTTAGAAAATTTGAAAATAAACACTCGTTTATGGTGGCTCTTCTGGTTTGGACTGAAGCTGATGGATCACCAATAATGTTTTTCATTGGGTGATTTCTTGTCCACTTGAAAGTATGTGGAAACGGTTCTATGTGGTCTTGATTAGGATTTCGATCTAAATATGTTGGTCGGGGGGTTACTTCAGATGTAGTAGGTAGGGTATTTGAGTTAGGAGCTTCTGAATGTTCGGATGTTAAGAGGGTTTCAGAAGATTCTGGAGGTTCAATGGGTTGTGCACTTTCAGTTGGCAAGTGTACATCTGTTGTTGAGACTTCTCCAGTTTCTTCTGACACTTGTTGATGAGAACGATCAGAGACTACGACGGGATCTTCAGTAATCCTGTCAGGCATCTGCATCCAAAGACATGAAAAAAATTTAATATTACACTACAACAAAACGAGCCTATTGCAACCTTGGCAAAATGTTGCATTAGGCCTCCAAAAAGTTGCATTATGCTTAAAGCAACCTTTTACCAAGAGTTGCATTATGTCCTCTTGCATTAGGTCTAAAGTAACCTTTTAGGTAGAATATGCAACCTTTTTTGAAAGAGTTGCATGTATCATAGAATTGCAACCTTTTCAGAATGCAACCTTTTTTATATTTAAATGCAACCTTTTTATAACCAAATGCAACCTTTTTCACACTCAAATGCAACCTTTTTTCTATCAAATGCAACTTTTTTTCCATCAAATGCAACCTTTATCAAACTCAAATGCAACCTTTTTTATTTTCAAATGCAACTTTTTCACATTTAAATACAACTATTTTTAAACTTAAATGCAACCTTTTTTACATTCAAATGCAACTTTTTTATGCTCAAATGCAACCTTTTTTACATTCAAATGCAACTTTTTTATACTCAAATACAAGCTTTTTTACATTCAAATGCAACTTTTTTTATTTTTAAATGCAACATTTATGAATTTAGTTACAAAAAGTACAACATTTTAATACACAAATATAATTAATAAGCATCACCAAATCAAAAAATTCGATTACAATGATGAAAATGTATCAAAATCCTTCTCCAATTACACAATAATCTAAAAACAATATTCCATATAATAATTGTTAATTATAATGACAAAAGGTATCTAAATCCTCCAAAAAACATCGGTCTTGATATATATATATAGATATCCCAAAACAAAGTTGCCTGTTACACACAAACAATAATACGTAAGTAACTCAAACCACAATAATCAAATTGACGAAATAATTATACTTGTCATGATTGAAATGACATCATACCTTGAACCAAATATAGAAGATAAATCATGCTAGAAACTCACGAACTTGAAAAGGCAATTTTTCCATAAGCTTCTTCACCGCATCTTCTACTAATTTATCTCGTTGGTTCTCAATATCTTCTTTCATAGCTTTTAACTCGGCCTTTTTTCTTTCATGGTCCTCTTCAATCTCTCTTCGCAAATCAAGCAAGTCATTTTTTTCAATTTCAAGACTAGCACCTTTGAGTGATGCATCACCACCATCCACACTTTTAATCAACTTGTTGGTCACACCTCTACCATAAAGTCTACGATATCCATCATGCTCCTTGTTCATCACAACCGAAAAAGGATCTATCGAAGCACTTCCATCTTCTAAAGGTTTGTAGTTCTTTACACATTCCTATTTAAGTGCATTTATGTTAAGCTTGCATATATACAATTTATAATGTCAGTTGCTGAAAGAATCGTACAGTCAAAGTAGTTTAGACGTGAGACTGCTTGCAAATATTTCTTGTATCAGAAAAATACTCGCTAGTTTTAACACATAAGATACATGGGTTAATTGAGTGCTGATATTATCTTGTATTACTTCTGAGACCACATGTTCTTATGATACACATTATCCTGTGGATCTTCTCCCTCTTTTGAAGTGCTTGATATTATAACTTGTTGAATCTCAGTTTTCCAAATGCTTGTGTTTTCTTGCCCTTGTCTAAGGATGATTATTAGGACTTGGGACTAATTTGCAATAGTTTGTGTGGCTATGTGTTACTTAAATTTTCCACTTGATATATGATTTATGTAGTCAACTGAAGCTATGTATATTCATTAAATAGCTTAGTTTTATATACAGTGTTCCTAAATTACTTACCTTTCATTTATGAAGATTACATGATTCAACATGATCAAATATGTTATATTTCTACTTTTTAACAAAGCCACATCAAGTGTTAGCCAATTATAGCTCTGACACATGATCCTAAGTACCACTGATTTTTGGCTTGGTAAATTTTGTTCAATACTATCCATAAAAACAGTCAACCTCACAATTGATGTTCAAGTTAAACTATCAATTAAGATTCATGTTGTTGAAATGTTGCTAATCAAGGGTAAAATCATCCACAAAATTATCTTAGGAACATTAGTAATACTAAGAAATGGCACATGTAAAGTTTTTCCAGCGAACTAGCAAGGAACAACCCACACATCCTCTGTGAATCCATGTGTGTCTACTAAATTACAATGTACCCCAATATTAGTTCCATGTGAAACAACTAACCGTGCAACCAATTAATTTTATGAGATGATACTATGAGGCAATCGGTACATCACAGTTCAACCAATTTGCTATTTTAACTAACCGTGCAACCAATTTGCTATTTTAACAATTAATCAGCGCAACGATGGTTCCCCACCATACACTCGCCTCTTAAACACTGGCATCGACTTTGCCATTGTTAAAACCCATCAACCATATGTTTGCACCGGAGTAACACATATACGAACACCACACAGTAACCACGTTAAATCACATAGCAACACTAGATTGAGGGAGGGCACCGGCGACATACCTGAGAAAGCACCGGCGGGAGACGACCCTTGAGCAAGACAACGTTGACGGAGTCGATCGATGCTTGAGGGAGTCGAAGAGGCAATCGGGAGACGTTGGCGGCAACTGATCGAGACCTTCTTCTTTTTCTAATGTTTTCATATATCTTTTCATATATCTTTTTTAATCTTTTCATATATCTTTTTTAAAATTTTTAAAATTTCTTAAAACTTTAAATTGTTGAGGATATCTGAGACCTTTTAATATTTTCATATATCTTTTTTAAAATTTTAAAATTTTCTTAAAATTTTAAATTGTTGAGGATTAAATGATAAATAAATAAATTATAATATTTAGATTAAATAGATTTATTTATCAAATGAAAAGATTGACAATGTAAAATAGTTATATATTTTATTTTATAGAAAACATAATAAAAATTATAATAACATTTTAGATGTAACTTTTTGAAAAAAAGTTGTATTTACTTTAGAAATATGCAACCTTTTAAAATAAAGGTTACTTTTAACCTATAATAAATGTAACCTTTCTTATAAATGTTGCCATTTTCAATCAAACATGTAACCTTTTAATTTAAAAGTTGCATTAGATCTTCTAATGCAACCTTTATTTTTTTTTACTTGCTTTAGAATCAAATGCAACTAATTATATAAAAGTTACTATCAAAAGGTTGCAATAGGCTCATTTTGTAGTAGTGTTAGGTATTCGTTTATTTATTAATTCATAAGGAGTCTTTCCGAATCTTTTATTTATGATTGAACGATTCTGTGTGAAACAAGCTGTTGCAACTGCTTCGGCCCATAAGAATAACAGTAAATTTGAATACGCCAGCATCGTCCTAGCTGATTCCACTAGTGTCCGATTTCTTCTTTCAACGACACCGTTCTGTTGTGGAGTTCTAGCAGCTGAAAACTGATGTGTGATTCCTACAGAATTCAAAAATGATTCAAGCGATTTGTTCTTGAATTTTGTTCCGTTATCTGAGCGGATTGATTGAATTGTGAGTTGCAACTTCACTTGTATTTTCCGGATGAAGTCTATGATAATTTCGGTTGCATCTGATTTGGACCTCAGGAAGAAAACCCATGTGTATCGTGAATAGTCATCAACTATCACCAATACGTATCGTTTCTTATTAATGATTTGTACTCTCATTGGTCCACACAAATCCATATGTAGTAATTTCAGCGCTCTCTTGGATGAGTGTTCGGATTTGGATTTGTGTGAAGCTCTTGTCATCTTTCCTTTTTCACATGCGGCACACAACTGCTCCTTTTGGAATTTGAGAGTTGGCAGCCCTTTAACTAACCCTCCTTTCGCTAGGTTGGTTAATTCATTGAAGTTCAGATGTGAAAGGCGATGATGCCATAGCCATGCTGTTTTAGATGTAGCTTTTGACAGTAAGCAGACATCTTTCTTCAGATTAATAGAGGCTAAGTCAATGGAGTATAAATTGGTTTTCCTGTTTCCTGCCAGTATTTCTTTACCTTCCCCGGATCTGATGCTGCATCGATTGGCTTTGAAATTGACTTCCAATCCTTCATCACACAGATGTCCAATGCTAAATAAATTATGTCCAAGACCATCAACGTAGAAAACCTTCTGAATGGTAATTTTGTCGTATGCGAGACTCCCGTATCCTCTGATCGGACAAAACTGATCATTTCCAAATCTGACCGTCCCACAGAACTTTTCTACAAAGTTCGTGAGTGTGTCTCTTTGTCCGGTTATATTCTTAGAACATCCGGAGTCAAGATACCAAACATGGTTTACCTATAAGACGAAATAGCACATGAGGTACCCACTTGTAGTTGGGTACTTTTGTTTTAGGTAAATCATAAAAAGTATTATTTATTTTCTCAACAGATATGGCTTTTGGCTTAACATTTGATGTTGATTTAGGTACCCACATTTGAACAGTTCTTTTAGGTATCCACTTTTGTACAATTAGTGGTGGAACTGTTTTTGAAATAATTTTATGTGGAACCTTTTTCTGTTTAGAGCATGGGTCCTTTTTCTTCGGTTGCCAGACGAGCTTATCAGATTTTACAATTAAATGTTTACAGGCACTAGAATTTAAAGCAATTAAGTCCGTTCTAGAGAGTTTTATACAAGAATTATTAACAAATTTATTATTACAGACAGAGTTTTCAATGTTGCTATTTCTATCTGTAACAATATCGTTCTTCACGCGCCACTCTTGTTTTATATTCTTGTTTTTCTGTTCTCTTTTCTTCTTTCTCCAAACTTGTTTTCTTGAACCGTTCACAATGATATCTGACATAAAAGAAACATGAGAATTAGTAGACTTAGACACTTGTTTCTTCTGTAAATTTCTCTTACCTTTTGAAGATTGGACTCTAAGTGAAGTGGAGTTCTCTGTTGAAGATGATTCACCATTTTCAAAGTTAGGAGTATAAAAAATTACTTTTGTTTTCTCCTTCTTTTGTTGTAAAGTTGGTGAACTTTCAGATGATTTTATTGAATCTGTAGAAATTCTTTGCAGAATTTTAACAGGTTCTTTTTGACCATCTGATTGTTTGTTATGTAAAGGTTTTACAAAATCATCAATTTTAACAAACATTTCCTCTAAAGAATTGAAGTCAGAGTGCATAAACAGATCAAATTCCTTTTCTGAATTGATAGAATCTAGAGAAGTTGAAGATGATGGATCAGACAACTTTTTGTTCTTAGGCTGATTTTGTAACTTTTGTTCCATAGTTTTAAGTTCAGCCTTGAGAGATCTATTTTCTGTCTTAAAATTTTTAATTTTCAATTCTAGATCAGAATTTATCTTTTCTAGAATTGAAAATGGCAGGTATAACTTTTGAGATTGAGTAGGTGATTCAGACAAATCCTTTTCAGAATATGTTTGAATGTACTCTTCTTTAATATCATTATTATTGCTTGCTTCATTTATTCTGTTATAATCAACAGAATTTTGCATTTTGTCTGATCGTAATCTTTTTGTTTCTTCACTAGATTCTACTTCATCAGATGCTTTCATAAACGTCATTTAAAATCCTAAGTTCATGTATCTTACATCGTATAACGTTGGTGAACTAGATATTGCCTTTGTCAGCTACTTTGGATTTTCCCAACCAATACCAGATTTAGAATTATAAAATTCTGTGTCTTTTGGTTGATTTAAATAAATGGTTTGATCTGTTTGCCCTCTTTTGATAAATTCATCTTCCATCTTCTTTATTTTCTCATAAAGTTTAGTTCGTTCTTCAAAAATAGCATGATATTTTACAGAAAAATTTGAAGCTTCTAATTCTGCTATTCTCAGTCTTTCTTGTAGGTCAGATATATTATGATTAAGTTCTAGTATTTTGCTTTGAAGTTCTTTTTCTTTATCTTGTAAACCTGAAACTGCTCGTAAGGCTAATGCTTTATCTTTGGAAAAATCTAAAACTAAGTTATGTTCATTACGAAGTTTGTTTTCCAAAGACTGAGCATTTTTCTTTTCAGCCTTTAATGATTTTTCAAACTTTTTAAGCATAAAGGCCATATGAGTTAATTTCTCTTCTAGCACACAAGATTCATCAATATTAGAGTCAGAGTTAGAATGTACCTCCGGCTTGTCTGAACCATCTGATCTGATCTATCTGACTCTGAATCTTCATTATCCTCAACATCAGTTTTTCCAGTTGCCATCAACGCAACTTCTTCTGTCTCTTCCTCCTCAGATTCTTGTTTTTCTTCATCCTCTTCATCTGTTAAACCAACCCATACTTCATCCTCAGCTATCATGGCTGATTCACTTAATTCTGACTCATTGAGAACCTCTGATTTCATGCAAATATGAGCATCCTCATCTAGAATATCTTCATCTTCAGATAACTGCAGCCAGTGGTCATCCTCCGCCATAAGAGCTTTTCCAGACTCCTTTTCTTTGGCTAAGAGAGCCTTTCTTGTATAGTAGTCAGAGTTTTTGACTACTGGAAGTCTACATTCACGGGCATAATGACCTGGTTTTCCACAGTTATAACATTTCTGCTCTGAATCTTTCTTTGCTGACTTGTCTGATTTTTCATATTTGTCAGCCTTTCTTCCACTGCTTTCTCCAGATTTTTCATATTTGTCTTTCTTCTCAATTTTTCTCGAGCCAGTCTTGTAGCGCATCTTATTGTTGGTTGGCTTTCTATAGAACTTCTTTTGAAATGCTTTGGTTAGCAGTGCCATCTGCTTTTTCATTTCTTCAATCTCAGAATCTGTAGATGAATCGGAGGATTCTGATTCGGAAGAGGTACTGTTGACTACCGCTCTTTTCTCCTTTTTCAATTTATATTTGTACTTCTTTGCTGCCAGTAGAGCCAATGGGTCAGCAGTTTCTTTCTCGACTTTCTTCTTTCCTGATAATTTCCTCAGCACAACCTCTTGGTAGTTATTGAGGTTCTCAAATATCATATGAAAATCCTTTTCTTCAATTTCCTTTGTCTGCTGGATAATCATGGCATATTTCTCCCATTCAGGGTTCAGAACGTTTAAGAACTTGACATTTATGTCCAGATTGGACTTTGTCACTCCATTTCTTTTCATTTCACTTACCAAACTCACAAACCTCAGGTAAGTGTTTTCCAGTAGTTCTCCTTCACGAGCTCTACAATTTTCAAATGTCACCAGGCTGTTTCTAGCTCTGTTTGTTGCAGCTCTATCGGATCCCCTCATAAGTTTACACACTTCATCCCATATGGATTTGGTAGTTTTTGTGTTTGTGAGACATGTGTAAATATCATTGGGGATTGAGATCAGTAGTAATTTCCTGGTAGTTTTATCCCCTAGTTTTCTTTTCTTTTGAGCCTCAGTCAGGTTGGTAACCTCGACTGTCCTTGGTGGAATCGGGGGATTACCGGTAGGTACTCCAGGGATTGTTTCCATGAATGTGGCTGGTCCTTCTGTTAAGGATTTCAACATCTCTTCTGACAGATCATGAAAGCTTATGAATTCTAGAAACCTCTCCCTCCATTGGACGTATTCTCCCCTGTAAAGAATTGGGGGTTTGGTTTCTGATCCCATTGCTAGAGCGTCTTTAGACATTGTGATTGATATTTTGGAAACTGTCCAAGATCTGATGAACTTTGATTGAAATTGAAATTGTTGAACAACAGTTGAAGGTTGATCAACCTTTATAAGAATGATTAGTGAAACTCTATTGAATCAACTTGAATCTACAATAAACTAACTTGTTAGAAGCAATGATCAACTCGAATTAAACACTGATGAAACTCGAATGATGATGTGTAAAACTCGAATGATGTTTGGTGAAACTCGAATAAGGCTATGTAAAACTCGAATGAGCTTTGTATAAATCTCGAATTAGCCTTAGTGAAACTCGAATTAGTTTGAGAAACTTGAATGTTAGAGTGAAACTCGAATTACTCTTATGTGAAATTCGAATTGGTCCATTGTAAAACTCGAATTTACTTGTATAAAACTCGAATGAAATTCGAATTTACTTGTGTTAAAACTCGAATGTAATTGAGAGTAAACTCAAACTGACTAAGATCCAACTTGATTGATTAATCAAGTCAACTCGAATCAACTAAGATCTAACTCGATTGATTAATCAAGTCAACTCGAATCAAATTAGATCCAACTCGATTGATTAATTAAGTCAACTCGAATCAACGAAGATCCAACTCGATTGATTAATCAAGTCAACTCGAAATCAAATTAGATCCAACTCGATTGATTAACAGTTTCAACTCGATTCACTTGTTTGTCAACTCGATTGACAAGGGCATTCAACTCGAATTGCACATAAGCTATGTGTATTTCGAGTTTCTTAGTTTTTCAGATTATTCAAGTCTGAAATTCAAATTAATTCGAAAAATTTAGCCATTTTCACTCAAATTGAATCGAAGGTGAGGATTTTGATTACAAACACTTTTTGTGAAACACTGTTGTCCAAAATAGATCTAGACTTGACTTTTTCAATAGAACAGTGAAAAACTTTGAGTTTTTCAAAATTTTACAAAAATCTCTAGATCTTTTGCTGTGTTTTATGAATCAAATCAAGTTTATAGTCAATTAAATCGACTACTGATCCTATTCCTTCGATCCAAATTTCACAGTTTATGATTAACAGATTAAAAAACCCTTGGTGATTTTAGGGTTTTCGAAGAAAAAGAATTAAGAACAGTTCGTGAATTTCAATTTCAGATTCAAAGTTTCACCCCTAGAAGCTCTGATACCAATTGTGAATTAAAGTTTCTTATCAATCAGACAACAATTCAATATCAAGAACAATAATAGAAATCAAAACTAACCGAATGATTATATTCCCAAAATGTCGATTACAAAATGATGAGATGGATCTTCAATGTCAGTAACCGTTTTCTTCCTGAATTCTATGCGTGCAGAAGTAAATTGTCAGATCTATCTATTTTAAAAGTCAAACTTTCTATTTATACACATTTACACAACTATTCACTATTTACAAAATAAACCCCTTTACTTTGCATTCCTTCAACTAAAATGTATTCTAACAAGTAGGTTTCAGTTATGGGATCAGCAGACTTCATATCCACAACATATACACCTTTCTTCCTTTGTGCACACAACATAACCTTACCTTGGGGGTCCAGTATGTACCCTAGGTGCTTATCAAAGTTAACCTTGTAGCCAGCATCACACAGTTGTCTAATGCTAACAAGATTATGTTAGACACATAGGCTACTCTTTTGAATATTGCAGCACCAGCTTGAAGGGTTCCATATCCTTCTGTGGATCCCTGAACATTGTCACCAAAAGTGACTTTTGGCCCTTTTTCAGACATGAGATCACTCAGCAAATCTTTGCAACCAGTCATGTGGCCTGAGTAGCCGCTGTCCAAGTACCAAACTTGGGATGGTTGTTTAACCTGCAAAGTGTCATGGGAAAATATTAGTTATTTTTAGGGGAATTCATCTTAAGGATGAGTTCTCCTTCTTCATCAACATTTGTTGATGGACCACTGAGAGCAACACTAATATTTCCAATTTGCATAGTATCAGCTTGGATACTCTCCTCTTTGACCATGTTACTTCCAACACTACTAGTTTTTTCAATGTTGGAACTAGCAGAGTCAGTAGGCCTTATGTCCTCCGTTTCAGGACAGTCTTTGGCCATATGAGTCTTCTTTCCACATTTATAGCATTTTCTTTTTTTGGACTTTTTAGAAGAAGTACTCCCAGAAACACATTCTGGATTATCTTTGTTGGGCTTCTCATCAGGTTTAGCAAACTTATTACTATTTTTAGAAGGGCCGACAGCTTGAGTGGAAGGAACAATAACAACAGCTTTACCTCTGTCTTCTTTCCTTTTCTTAGGAGGGCAGATATCAAAAATTGGAAGTTTAATTGCCTTTTGTCCTTCCACAGGTTTGGGAAACTTATTCCCAACTTTCTCAATTTGGACAATGGCTTTGCCTTTGCCTTTACTGAGATGTGATGAATGTTGCCTATCAACATAATCACTACTTCTGGTTTTTAAAAATTTTCCTTCATTTATAACCAGTTTTCCACGATGATTTAAAACTTATTTGAAATCACAGTAGCTTTACTTCTAACATGAGACTTACCCCAGTTGAAAGCAGGCTGCTTTTCTTTTGAAAACTTTTTCTCAAAAAACTTAGCATCAAAAGGAATAACGGGTTTCTTTCCATCAGCTTTAGATCCAGAACCTCTCTTGTGAACATGTTTAGTATCCAAAGCTGCAGTTTGAACTTGTTTTCCTTTCTTTTGTTTGTGAGAACCAGCTATACACTTAGCAGGCTGATTTGACGGAGAACACATTCCATCATCAGCCTTTAAAGCTTTTTCACCCAAACTGTCAGGGTTTTGAGGCTTGACAAACCTATTTGTTGAGATCAGCTTTCCATTTATTCTTTGAATAAAAGTACTTGGAAGCTCACCAAGAGTGGACAAGTCTTTTTCCAGATTATTTATCTCAACAATTGAAGCTGTTGTATCAAGATCCCCTCCAAGATAGGCTTGGATTTGAGCAAGGAACTGCTGACTGATACAATGGTTAACTTTTTATGCAGATTGGCACCAAGAGTCAACTATCTTTTGAAGCTTGGCATGATTTGAGTCTGTCTCTCTCTTTTCTTCTAACAAAATGGTATTGATGTGTTATACTTCATCAAGTTCAGTTTTCAACTTATGAAAATTGTCCATTTCATTAGATTTTGTTTCAAGATCAGTTTTTAACTTAGAGATCTCAGACTTCAAAGCATCATGCTTCTCAATAGCAGCTCTTAAATCAACAAGCAAATATTCAAACATTTTAACCTTTTCATCAGAACTGTAATCCATAAAATTTTTTACCTTATACATCATAGTTGGGTTCCAGTTCTCCAAGCTGCTGAGAGCTTCTGCTTCAGCCAAATCCTATTTGAAGTTGCTTGTTGATGGGACGTCAGAGTTGGCCACTAGACAGTTATTGTCCTCTTCATCAGATGATGAATCAGACTCTTCCCAGTCACAAGTCTCAGCCATGAGTCCCTTTTGCTTGTTGGAAGCCACTGAGTCTTCTGACTTCTTTAGCTTAGCCATGGTCATTAGGTTTCTTAACCCTGTAGCCATCGTCTTTATTTGTCTTGTATGGTTTGGATGAGGAGCCAACAGCTTTAGACACACAGTCAGCAGCTATATAACATGCATTGCCACATTTAAAACACTCAGCCTTAGTTTTTTAAATGCTTTCTTTTTTACAGCACCTGACTTCTTTTGCAGCTTTTTTCCACCAAACCTTTTCTTATTGAATTTCTAACAAGCATAGAAATCATTTGCTCATCATCAAATTCAGTAAGATCTTCACAGTCATCTTCCTCTGACAAATCTTCCATTTCATCATCAGCCTGTTGGTCAGCTTGTGTGAACACATCACACACCTGACTAGCAGGTTGTCTCATGATGGCCACTAAGGCAGCACCTCTTTTGGACATCTCTAAGGCATTTCTTTTCTGTTGCATTGACTGTTCATCATTCAACAAGGATCCATAAAGATTCACAAGATTCATGCCTCTAATGGTGCCTGAGTTTCTGAGGATAGTAGAGAAGTAATCCCATTCCTCAGGCAGTATGTCCAAGAATTTGTTCACCAAAGTTTGGCTGTCTTTATTGATCCCAACAGCTTTGAGATCATTTATCAAGGCAGTAAACCTGGTGTAGGTTTCAGTGAGTGACTCCTTCTGCTATGCAAAGAACAACTCATACTGTCTAACAAGATTGTTAATCTTGTTATCCAGTGTGATAGTGGGACCATCATAGACGGTACACAAAGTATCCCACATCTCCTTTGCAGTCTTCATTTTCTTTCTAGTTTGAACACATCATCAGGAAGAGAAATAACAAGGTTGTTCCTAGCCTTTGCGTCAAGTGCAACCAGCCTTTTGTCTTCATCAGACCATTGAGCTTTAGTCTTCTCAATAGTCCTGAATTCAGGAACAACTCCTTCAGCAGCAGGAGTTATATTAGTAAAAGAAGTTGGCACATAGGGACCGTCCTTAACTATCTCTGGCAGTTGTACATCCAGATTCTCCAAATAGAGCATCATTCTGCACTTCCAGCCAAAGAAGTTTTGATGATTGAACTTGGGAGGTTTTGCCACTGAACCATTGTCATAGTAGGAGGAAGAGCTGGCAGCACTGTTGTCCATGGTGGGAAATAGGGAGAATGAGAGATCTAGAGTTAGCACACACTCTATCTGCTCTGATACCAGTTGTAGGTCCCAAAAGGTTTCCCTAGTATGTTGCTCTAAGCTATAGAGGGGGGGGGGGGTGAATACAGCTATTTAAAAGTCAACACACTTTTCTCAATGTTTGTATGTATTATCAACAAGTGTTAATTACAAACAAGCTTGAACTGCGAAAAGGTTCAAGCTGAGATGACAGATACGACAGATGTTCTACTAATCTAAGACACACTCAGACCAGTTACAATGAATACACTCACAAAGATGAACTCACTGTTTACAAGACAAACAGACAGCTTGAACAAGAACAACTTGGACACACTTAACTGTTTTATTCAAGAAGACTTTGAATGCATGAAAACACACTTCTTTGCACATTCTGAATATCATACTCTTGGTTCTCTCATTCCTTAGAAGCTTCCTTTTATACTCTTCATAGAGAATACCAGTGAAACTTCTTCATTGGTTGTATAGATAATGGAGTGACTTTCCAAAAAGACAAAAAACACCTTTCTGCACGTATCTGACAAAGCAGTATTGTCTTTATATTGCAGAATCTTTGTCTTTTCCTTTTTCTCTCTGTAGTAGAAGGCTTTAACCAAAATAAGAATGTCAACTTTAAACCTTTCATCTTCTGGAATGGCCATTTTGATATAAGAAATGGTGTGTCGCCCATTTCAAATATCCTCTTTGTCTTCATGAAACAGAACAGCGTAGGCAGTCTTGGCAGTTTCTGTTTTCCACTTTGTCTTCGACTTTGTAAACTGATCTTGTAGTCCAAGACAATACATGAGGACTTGGAAACATATTCCATAAAGTGTTTAGCATGTTCCCAAAGAACAGGTGTTGTTCACAAAGAACAGAACACTTAGAATTTGCCCAAGCTGCTCAACAGGTTAGAGCAGCGTCGACAGTTTATGTTCAGCCTGTTCAGCAGAACAGAACAGCGTGAACACTCTGCCTTAGTTGCAACAAATGCAACAGGATAAACAACTTTGACTAATTTTGCAAATCACTTATCTGGTTTCAATAAGACATTAACAGGCCTTAAATTATACGTTCAAGTGCATCCAACAGGTTTGATTAATAATCTCCCCCTAAGATGTATCACAAGTTTGACTGAGGCCTTTTTATGCCTAACACAAACCCTAACAAAGAACAAGAAAAGTAAATCAAAATCAAATCAAATGGATTTTAACAGGTGAAAATTGAATAAACAAATACCAATTTAAACATTACTTGATAGGTTTCTTATTTCAAACTATAATCAGTTAACAGAATTGTCAACAAACTTGATGAACACTACAAAACCTTAGAGAATCAAATTGATTAGAATGTGTTTGGATAAACACAATGATAATAAAGAACTGATGAAGTAGAAAAAGATGATGATGCAGAAGCAGAAACGATCAATGAAGAATCGTGGGTGATAAAAGCAATATGATAATGAAAAAAGAGAAAGACAATTTTCTTAAAATTAATGTTTATTTTAATCATTTGATGTTATGAACAATATAATAATAGAAAAAAACAAAAATCTGAACATCAATTAAATTAGAGATTAGATCACGAAAAACTAATAGAGTGGTTAAATAAAAAGAATTATGAAAGTTCGAATGATTTTTTTGATAATAAGTATAATTCATAACAACAATTGACCGGTCAAACAGGTTACCAGTCAAAATGAATGTCTAAATCAATAAATCTAAAAGTATATTGATTAAACTAATAGAAAATAAAAAGTGCAGTGATTTAATCGGTCGGGAAAAAAATTGAATGGCTAAACCGATAAAATCATAAAAGTGTGGATGGTTTTTTTGATAATAACCCTTAAAAAAATATTTCACATTGGAATACAGATAAACATAATGCTTTCGTAATGATATACTTAAATTTTTATAAAATATAATATCAGAAGGTATAACAAAAAAAATAGTTATATAATTGGTCAACTGCATACATGTTTGCTTAATGAAATAGTTCAGACGGTAATAAATTTTATATTGCAACGGAATAATGCAATCATAATAATATATTCAAATTTTATAAACATAATATATCAAAAGTTATTACAGAAATACAAAAATGTTATATATAATATATAAAATAATAAATTAAGTCAGTTCTTTACCTCTCTGCTTAAGCTATCTGGCTGCATTTGCAAACTGGTTTTCGTTTAAATATACTGATAATGTATATTTCAATCAATTTATTTGGATTTTTAACACACCGAATACCCTTTGCTATTTTTGATACAAATTTATTGTAGTTGCAAACGAAGTCGATAACTAGAGGCTTAGAAGTGTATTTTTATGAAAATTTTCGACTTTTAGTTTTATAGTATGTTTAAAATAGATAATTATAGTCGTACATTATAAGTTTAAATTACATAAAATAAAAATTAAAAATAAGTTACAATTTTCTTTGGTTATACACAGGTTTTGGTTTTGTCATTTTGACATTAAAATAATAATCATAGTATTTATGATTGACGTTTTATCTTGCTTTTGATCTTTTGACCATGCATTTTTTTTATAACCAATTTGCATTTCAATTTGTTTCACTCTTGAATCCTAATAAATTAATTTATTTTTTATTTTATTTTCAACACTAGTACAAAATATGTCATTCGTCACGCTAAAAAACCGTGGCCATAGACCTTTGGTCACAATTTCATTTTTCATTCAAATCGTGACCAAAGGTCGCATCACTTTTGGTAATTTATGGCTACATTTAATATTCGTGACTAAATCATATGTAAAACCGTGGCCATAGCCTAAAACCGTGGCTATATGGTAACAATTTCTATATAGTTGTGGTCTATATTTTTTAGTAACCGTGACCATAAAATACTTTGTCACAATTTCTTTTAACATCATGACAGTTGGATACATTTAGATACACATAAACAATTAATCCGTGACGTTAACATTCTTACAGACACACATAAACAAATAAACCGTGACCACCTGATATATTTAAAGATGCACAAATATTTAATCGTGACCATTGGATAAATTTATACACACATAATCAGCTAAACAGTAACTATTTGAGACATTTAAACACACCCCATGACTGGAACCGTGACAAGTGGTTATATTTTGATGCACATAAACTATTAAGTGTGACCCTTGGTACATTTAGACATGCATAAACAATTAAACCGTGACCGTTGGGTACACTTAGACACACATAATTAATTAAAATGTGACCATTGGTTGCAATTGGACATACATAAAGTATTAAATCGTGATAATTGATACATTTTGACACACAAAAATAATTACACCATGACCATACGATTATTTTAGTCACATAATAAATTATTGATTCATGACAATTGCTTACTTTTTGACACATATAATAAACAATACAGTGACCATAAAGTATTTATAGTTACTTATTTCTTCCTAATCGTGACAATTGATAACTTTTAGACACATGCAACAATACAATATGTGACCATTAAATACATATTGTCACATTATATTTCTTTTAAAATCACTATTATTCCTTTTAGACACGTGTAAAAAATTAAACTGTGACAAGACAAGTATTTTATGTGAAAGATCAGTTGGACAAGAAAAAGTCAATTGTGTTCATGACACCGCCCAAAAATTACAGAGATGCCTATGACGACGTCGATGAGGAATTTAGTACTGTAATTTCTCCACACAATGGTAATATATTGCCGCTTGTAGATCCACTTGACTTGGGTAATGAATCTCGCAACGATTACTTTCAGCCGCATTGTCGGGGTATTATTATACGTAACACCAAATGAAACTTGTGGTCATTACTCAGTGCATCTGTGGCTAGGTATTTGTTTATTGTTTTTATTAGTATTAATTTGGAAATGCATGTTCACTTGGTGTTTGAATTGCTAAAACAAATTTTGTTCTTTAAAGTGAGGTTTCATGTTGTCAAATTGACAATATTAGAAGTGTTCATAAGTGCTGCCGATTATCTTACTTGGCTCTAAACATTTAGGTAAGACCTGATAAAAAGTTTCTATTTTGGCAGGTTCGATGTTGGTTGTTTGTTGTTGGTGGTCTGGAATGTTGCATTATTCAAGTTTTCTTCAGGTTCTATGGTTTTCAAAAGCAACTTTGTTTGTCTAACGTGCGATACTTCTTATGTAATATGACGTTCTGGTCGTATCTCTCCTATTAGCTATAAGATATATAATCTGCTTAGTAGTGATCTCTTGCCTATTCTTGCTTTTGTGTTCCCTCCCTTTGTGAAGATTCCATTTCCCTTTAAATAAAAGCATAAAACAAGTTAGGAGGTTGTATGTGATAAAAATACACTTTATGTGGGGTTCAACTTATTTGTTTATGCACACTCTGTACAACACACACTCATGTATACAATTTTAGAGAGAGAGAGAGCGTGTGTGTATATACATACATACATACATACACACACACACACACACACACACACAACACACCACACACACACATATATATATATATATATATATATATATATATATTATATATATATATATATAATATATATATATATATATATATATATATATATATATTTATATATATATATGCTACTACATCATCGCATATAAACACGCTGCACACAACACTTGTTTATATTTAAATTGTTGTTGCTGCTGTTTTATGACTGTCCGAGACTTGCAGATGGCCAAATCTCGGATTTCATATGCATACATATATATATATATATATATATATATATATATATATATATATATATATATATATATATATATATATATGTTGATGCTATTGATGCTGTTGTCTGTTGCTTCTTGCTTAGACAGAGAACATTCCAAGACTTTAAATCCTACTGTTTTCTAATTGATCAATAGCCTGAGATTCACAAAGTTTATTTCCATGTTACTGCTACTGTCCAGCACTCACAGATACACACTTAAATCAATTAAGGGGTTGATGTTTCAATTCAAATAGTCCGAGACTTTAGCCATTTGCATAAGTCCCGAAGTCCCTCTTGACTCTACACTACACAATACTTCAACTAATTATTTATGTTTGTATAGACTGGTGTTGCTGCTACTGTCTTATATACACACATATGTACATGGTGCTGGTACTGGTACTGTTTTCAATTTATTTTCCAGCGGCAAAACCAAGCTCATAATAGCACAATACCTTTCTGTTTTTAATCTTTTTATGCAGCAAAAAAGAAGAGGATAATGAGTGATTTACGCATCAAAATTATTAACAAACAACATAATATTGGTTAGGGCCATGGCCGAAGGCCAATGGCCTTTCTTTGGCCATTCTCTCGGACGGGTCAAAAATAGAAACAAAACATAATATATGCAGAAACATATGCAACGCCCACTCCACACACTCTCTGCTCCTAATGTGGTTACTGCTACGTGCTTTGTTGCTGTATATTTTATTTATAATTGTACATCACACACTTGTATTTATATTGATGTTGTATGGACTTAAGCAGGACCACTTCGAGACTTGCAGACTTAAACATATTAATTTGAATGTATATATGTATGTACTGTTATTGTTGATGGGTAAATCAGGGCTGACCCTACTCATGGGCAGTCTGGGCCGAAGCTCAGGGCATCAAAATTTTGAAAATTTTAGGGGCATCACAGACTTGGCACAATATATACAATAGTAGGTTCAGTTGGGTACCCGTCAGCTATCAAGCCCCTTACGGTTCCTTACCTGATTTGGATATTTTGAGCAATTAAGCATTCTAATGTTGAGCATTCCAATCTACAATCTTCCATTACAATCTGATTTAGTGAAATTGAGCATTCTGAAATTCTGATTATTTTGACTTTTGAGCATTCTAATCTGATTTAATGTTTAATTTGATGTTGATGTAACCCATTTGAACATTCTGTGAGATTGCAATGCTCAATTTGAGAATTCTGCTTTCAGTGATTATTTACTATGATATAATCTGACATTTTAATGCTCAATTTACAATCTGCCATAGTTCTATGACATTCTGATTTAGTAATTTAGTGAATCTGTGAGATTGAAATGCTCAATTTAAGCATTCTTATTTAGCAATTGAATCTGTGAATCTGTGATCTTCAATCTGATTTAGCAGTATGGTTGTTGGCTTGTTGCTTTTTGTTTGACATTGTGGATCTTCCATTAAATTCTGATTTGTTTGATATGTGTGGTCAATCACCCAGAATTCTTGATTTATTTTGATGATGAAGATAATAAATAAGATTCAATTACATGTGTGGAGTGTTATACATCACCTTCTTATAAAGATTGATATTTGTTTTAGCAATAAGATATTTGTTTGGCTCCTGCCACTTTATTTGCATGATAGATTGGGGTTCGATTGAGAACTTTTGTGCATCGGACTATCTACCAAGGACGCACAAAGGGCATTTAGTGGATATTAAATGTATGAAAATTATTTTTGAATTTAAATGTTTTTAAGATAATTAAAAGCTAAATTTGGTATGAAAATCATTGTTAAATTCTTTCCTAAAACCACTCTCTCTTTCTCTCTATCTCTCTCTCCCCTCTCTCTTAGCCCCCTCTTGCTTCCTTCCATCCTCGACCACACAGCACCATAGCACCGCCACCACCACCGGCAATCGTCAACCACCAACCACCACCACCATCGTGCACATTTTCTCCACCGTCATCAATATTAACATGCACACCATTGTCATCTCCTTTATTTTCTGATACACCATCGTAACTGCACCACCAGCGCACCAGCCGCCACCTCCCTTTCCCTATCTCGGTTCATGGCCGCTGCACCACCGTCCTCCCCCCACAGGCCATCTCTCTCTCTCTCTCTCTCTCTCTCTCTCTTTCCGGCCAATAATCACCGCATTTTTTGAATGCATGATAAATTTTTTAATGATGAACACCTTCAATGAAAAAGGCGATAAAAGGATGCATTTTTGAATGATGAACACCTTCAAAGATAAAAGGATATATTTTGATGATTTTGGAAGAGATGAACGATATGAATGTATTTTGATGATGAATATGATGAACGATATGCATGAAGAGATGAACGTTTCATGTTTGTATTTTGACGTATTTTGATTTTGGAAGAGATGAACGATATGTATGATTTATTTTTGGAGGAGATGAACGATATGCATGTGTTTTGATGTATTTTGAATTTGCATTATTTTTGTTAATTTTGGAAGTGTATTAATTAAATAAGGATTGCATAATTCCTGTTTTACCCCTCCGCGAATTTCATTATGTGCACTTGATGCATAAAACTTTCTATTTAATTACCCTTTTGTCATTTGATCTAACCCACACATTCTTTTCATCCAAAGGACAGCGGAGGTTCTTTTGTGCCTCGATGCACAAAAGTTCTCAATGGAACCTCCCCCCCTCTATATATATATATATATATATATATATATATATATATATATATATATATATATATACCATCATGTTTGTACTTTATGCATTAATGATTATACTTTTTGGCCTTTGGAATGGTAAATGAAATCTAGCTTAATCTCTAGTCAAAACTAAAAGAGTGTCTAGTTATTGATGTTAGGTTCTACTTTTTAGGCCAGTGTTCAACATTTTACATTTTGATTTTCTGTTATGATGCAATGAGAATTTAAAATGTAATGAAGGTCCCTGTTTTCTTGATTCGAGGATATTAGCTCAAAACAAATAACCAATAATGAATATCATTGATGAAAACAATGGTACATGTAACATTGACTAGGTTTCAAACCCCTAAAAGATGTTTGTGTTTTTATTTAGGTATTTTATGGGGCATTTTTTTAGTTCTCGCCCTGGGCATTAAAAAACTTAGAACCGGCCCTGTGGGTAGTTAAACATCAAACACACAAGTCTCGGGGTCACACTTGCACACATAATACTTTACTTTTAATGCTGTTATGGGGCTGTTTTTAAATGCAGGACACACATAGGCACACACCACTCTTAAACTAATTATATGGGTATACTGTTGCATTGCTACTGTTGTTGCTGCTTGCTGAAATCCGAGACACACAGAAGGTGAGTCTTGGAACTTTTGCAACACAAACTAAGCATCTATTGTGATGCTACTATTATTGTCGCAAATCACAGCACACCGTTGTTATATATAAGGTTAAAGGGGCTCTTGTTTTTGTTCAAAACATCAGAGACTTACATCTCATGATGAATCTAGGAAGTTTTGGATTTCAACCCACACAAATGTTTAGCTTTTATTTAATTTATATGAAACCAGGAAAGGGCTGCTGCTTATTAATGATACGTCCGAGACTTTGCATCCAAGATAAGTCTTGGAAGTTTCTGTTTCATGCATTACAAATACACACATCACAGCTCATGTTTCTTTCTTGTTTTTCTTAATTTTCCAACAACCAGAGACAAATTAACTTAACATGTTATGTACCAAATACACACATAACACACATCACAGCTCATGGTACAAAGTCCAATATACCCATTTTTAACACTTATTATCATTAACTTAACATGTTATGTACCAAATCAGACCCCTTTTTGACCATATTCGTAAGACCCAGTATTTCTCAAAGGTCTTAAGACTAGGCCCCAGTGGCAATGCAATATCAATCAGAAAACTAAGATAATAATTAACAGTGTGGAATTAAAGTTAATTACAAACAGAGACAAATTTAAGTAATAAGGTACAAACTTCAAGACTATTACATCAAATCACATAATATAAACTAGCCCCGAACCCTAAAGCTCTATCATCAATCAAGTACCAAGGTGTTGAAATAGGTTCTAAGGCTCTTCAAGCTTTTTCAGAGTCCTGACCTATGAACTAGGTTCAGCCAATCCTTTGCCTTTACCTGAAAAGTAATGCAACAACGGGGTAAGCTTAATTGCTTAGTGAGAATGTAGAATTCACATTTAACATGCAATTATGAACGTGGAAAGCTCATGCACTGCACTCAGCTCATTTTGCTCATGCACTACACTAGGCTCATGCACAGCTCAAATCTCGAAGGGACATTGGCCAATTTAAATGCTCTTGATGTGCGTCTTTGCTCAGCTCCCAGTTATAAAACTGTTGTTGCTCTTGAGAATTTTAGAAATTCATAAGGAATGCTCGGATAATGATATCACCATACACACGCATCATTAGTGGGGATCAGCCACATACTGGGCTAGCTACCAGTAATTGCTGTATGGGTATCATCAGAATGCTCAGGTCTAGCTACCCTCTGTGCTTTCATCATGTAAATCAGCACATCATAAGCATAACAATAACCCAACACTGAGAAATAATGTTGGTGTTAAGCTTAACAATCAATGACTTTACAAAGAATAGAAGCTAAAAGAAGGAAAGATCGGCTCAACAAATCATAGTAATCATGATAATTATAACAAAATGCTCAATAAGATCTGAATGCCAATAAAATCAGGATAATGCAACAAAAGTCTCAATTCACATAATTTGCAGTTAAAGTAAAATCTACAACTCACAGTTACTGGTTAATTGTACTTTTTGGCTCTGGCTCTGTTGCTCACAATTTGTAGTGGGTTAGAACCACTCTCTGACTTATATCAGACTTACAGACAGCTTGCTACTTTGCTACAACCTTCACAGATGCTCTTTAATATGACTTTTAGCTTCTCTTGTTGCTCAATCTGTTATTCATATCATTTCAGATATTTATTAGTCTTTATATCATCTAAATAATATATTCAGTGGTATGTTGTTGATCTTTAATCTCAAATTCTCATATTTTAATTATATTGAGATGAATATGGCCAACAATGTCCTTAGGACATTTCATTCAAGGTTCAATGGTTATACTTGTCATATATGGAGTGTCGTTGTGTTGTTATTATGTCTAAATATGTGTTTCTGATTAATTATGTCTTTTAAGGCTTGTAGACATGTCTTAGGACTCAATAACGGTCATATAAGCACACATATACGCAATATTAATTCAATTGAAGTGTATAATGTGTTCATGATCACCCTTAGCTTGTTTACACTTTCTAAAGTCCATTCATAACACACTATGGCTTATCTTTTATTGTTGTTATTATTATCACATTTTAGCCCTTAATGGCAAGGCTAAAAGACCTATGGACTTAGTATACATTCAAGCTTTAAACATATTACAATCGAAATCAAAACACTTGTATAAACTTATATTTTAAGGGTCTTAAACATGAACCATGGCTAAGTGTCTTATATACCTTAAGGCAAATTAAGTTTGCCCCATGGCCACCTAAATACGATTATTTAACCATGTACATGTTGCTGCTGATGCATATTTATTTTCTATTTCAAGCGATACACTCGCACATATATAGGCTTCATTCTTTTATGCACACACCATGCAAAGCACACACAACTAAAGCCTATCTTGGGGACTTAACAACAGCCATATTATGGGCTAAAAACATGTTATTAGAGAGTCTAGAAGTTAGGTTTAAAGACCACGGAATTAAACCCAAACACATAAGGATTAAGGTCATGGTTAAGGACAACGCCGCTGCGATTTTAACCCTTTATGTTGGCTGCTGTTACAGCCCGTTTTAGGCTGTTAATGACAGCCTCAATACTCTTTGTTAATGTATTATTAAAGGGTCTAACTGTCTTAGCCAAAGGCCAAAAGAAATGGTCGAGAGTACGAGGGATTTTTTGGCCAAAGGCCAAGCTATAATCGTGAACTTTCGGGGCTGTTTCGTGGTTGTTTTAGCTGCTGTTCTTGAAACTATTAAAGCTCATTTTTGGGGTTTTATAACAGCCTAATGCACGGTAGTAACATGCCATTAAAAGATCTAAGCGTCTTGGCCAAAGGCCAAAAGATTTGGACTAAGAATGAGAGGCTTTCGGCCAAGGCCAAGCCATCCTTAAACGTTTTATAGACTGTTTTGGGCTACTGACCAGACCTTTAATGGCTGCCCAACCTTCGAATTACTGCAGCCCCTAGCCCTTGGATTTTTCAGGAAGTCTATGCTACTAGTTCAAGAGTTAAGGTGCAACATGGAGGCCCATTAGAGACGAGAATCGTGTCTGAAATTACATTTTGCAGCACCTATATATATGTACATTGGATGGGCGTTATCCCTTTTGTTGCTGTTTCACCTATCATAGAACACACACATATATGTTTAAATGTTACACGCACATTATGCACAGCACACCTACTACACACAGGACACACACCTACAATACCTGCTGCTATTGATTCTACTTCCTATTTCATTTTCAGCCTCCATCACGCACACACTCTACCGTGTTTTATAAGAAATAGAAAAAGGAAATTGCTACTGGAATCACACATTGCAATCTATGTTTTAATTGATTTGAAGTATCAATGGCTGCTGACTTTCTGTTTTCTGTTATTACTGGACCAGCACACATCCGAGAAAGAAAAGGAAAAGAAATCATCATGGTTTCGGTAGTCTGTGAATTTGGGTATTACCGAAACCTTCAAGGTTTCGGTAGGTTTTGGTACTCCTTCAAATGGGTCTCGATATTATTCATGGTTTCGGTATTACCCGAGACCTTTATGGTCTCGGTAGGTTTCGATATCACCCTGTAGGTCTCGGTACATGCATCATACACACGCACACACATCTGCACTTATGTTTCTGCTTTTGCTTTCATTCCAGCATCGATTGCAACACAATTTTAAGATGTTTCATACTTCTATGTGATGGATAAACACACAAATACATCTTATTTATGGCCGAAGGACAAATAGTCTTATTGACCCGCTTTAATTTCGATTAAAACATAAATGTAAGCTCATGGACTGCAGCAAAATCCTCCATTTAAGTTCCAGATTTTTAAGTTCAAAAGTTGAATTAAGGCTCCAAATGGCTAAGATGATCATCTAGACACATATCTAGAACATGCATGTGATTATTTTTTATTTTTAAACACTTAATGATGCTCAATTTCATGGTTTTGGGAACAAATTTAAAGTATACATGTTTCCCAGAACCGTAGCATTCATATGATCCCAAAGAACAATCTAGACATAAAATTTTTACCTTGATTCTTATACAGTCTTGTTTAAATTCTGAATTTCTTGGCTTCAATTTAAATTTTGTTGCAACTTCTTGGTGATGATTCTTGATGATGAATGGGATGAAGGAACTGTATAATAGAGATAGCGGAGAGTTTCGGTTTTTTTTGGTGATTAGATGATAAATGAGTAGGTAATACTCATTTTGGGTATTTATATTTATGAAGTTTCATATTTCACATTTTCACCACATAAGTTACTTTTTTTATTTCTTTAAAACTAATATAATACACTTATAATTTAGCCCACTTGACTTTTATTAACTAAATAACAGTTTAATTATTTACATTGAAATTATATTTTTATATCACTTAGAATAAATATCATTTAACTTACAATTAACGTTAAGCCTTGTTATTGTCATAATTTAAAGTTCAGGTTGTTACAGATTGGGCTCCACCACGCATAAACTTCGTCCTCGAAGTTGTCTATGTTCAGATAAGCGTAGTTAGGAATTACAAAGTAGGCATGAATCCCTAATTTCTGACACACACATTTGGTGTTTATCGAATGAGCATCATCTGTATTTCGTAAATTTTTGTCTCTTTGGCTTTTATAACCAATACATTTAATATGTGGGCTTATGCTTTGAGATTTAAAATATACCTCAATCAATTCGGCTAGCAAATCGATACATTAATTAGCTCATATCTCTCTTTTGTTTGATCTTGAACTAGCTACAGAGCTTTTGGAAGTCTGGTTTCTATTCTTTATGGAACAATTTCATTTATTGATGATGTTATGATGATAAATCGCTTAGCAGATTTCTGAATTGCGTTGATTGTTCTGAAAACTTGCAAGGACTATGCATTGACAAGCAAATAGAATAAGAATTCCATTAATTATGCGTACAGACTTATGTTTGACTTTTCATTGGTGAATCTCTGAGTATATGATTACTTCACTCTCTTGGCAGAAGCTTTTCATTTTACGCACAGTCAGGTGGAATAAAACTTCTATATTGGACAACTCATTAGTCTCACGTCGACATATAGAGAATCCATCACTTCATTTATATTGACATATAATGGGCTTTTCATTAACCATTTATGACCAATCGCTTAATCTTATAAAAATCTCAATTTATTTTCTTGTGATTCTCGCTCTGTGTCTCTGTCTTCTTTGATTCTTAATTGACTCACACTTTATATTTTTGTTCATATTGACATTCATTGTTTGACAATTTTTTTTAAAGGTCACATTCTTTATTGATTTTATTGAATTGGCGACTTTCAAGTCTGCCTCATGGAGAGACACGCTATAATCATTTAGATTACTAGGTTTTACGAAGAAGCTTGTGTTTAGGATTCAATTTTGATTTCCTTAGGGCTTTTGAATCGCGCATGATTCATATAATAATACCTATATTGTTTATAGGTATAATTTTAGATTGGCAAGACATCTGTATTGTAACTTTAACTGATACAACCCATATGTCATCCGCATTATTCACTATCGATGACATGGTTGTACAGTCTAACTCAATACTTATTTCAGAATAGAAATTCATCTAGCAATTGACTTTAGAACATTTAATCATATAAGACACTTAATATTAATTACCATTGTGGTCTTTTGGCATTTCTGGTGTCTCCTCAGCATCCTCGGCAGTTATATGGTAAGCTCGCGCCTTTGCTGTCGGTATCATTGTAGTACTCTGTTGGATTGCTCT
Source organism: Centrapalus pauciflorus (assembly GCA_020465985.1). Taxonomy (NCBI): domain Eukaryota; kingdom Viridiplantae; phylum Streptophyta; class Magnoliopsida; order Asterales; family Asteraceae; genus Centrapalus; species Centrapalus pauciflorus. The sequence continues at coordinate 171,881 of JAANYP010002165.1, read as the reverse complement.
GCCAACTGGTTGTTCAGGATTAGTAAGCCTGTGTGCATTTGGGCAATGCTTAGCATAATGTCCATGTTCGCTGCAATTATAGCACATATCATTTCTTTCTGGGCACTCATCACTTCCATGTCCAATCTGTTTACAGGTGTAACTGATCATATCTCTAGGGTTGCAATGTCGACTATGAAATTTGCTATAACGTTTACACGGTCGTGCTTCTGACTGTATGAAATAGGCTTTAGTCTTCTGAGGCGTAGAAGATGCTTATGACTGTTGCTGACTAGACTTTGATGAACCGAAGAATCTACTTAATTTCTGCTTCTCATGTGGAGATGGACAAGTTGGGCTTATAGCCATCATAACGGGTTCACTACTGAGATTTATGAGTTCCCGTTCCACCATTCTTGCTGCTTCCACTATACTGAGATACGTCTTAAACTTTATGCTACTCATTTGTTTTCTATATGTTGGATTCAGACCCAGTCTGAATCGGTTTATCTTACGTTCTTCTAATGATACTTGATATAACGAGTAGCTGCAAAGTCTCGAGAACTCATGCTCATATTCTTCAACGGTCTTAGTTCCTTGATTCAACTGTATCAACTGCATCTCGAGGTCATCTTGTTTATTAGTTGGACAATATTTGGCGTTGAACATTTCTAAGAACTGCTCCCAGTCCAGTGCCTTAATTGATTCCTCACCATAGATGCTCTTTTGTGTCATCTACTAGGCTCTAGAAGCTCCAACAAACAGTGTTGTAGCGAACTTAACTCTATTGTTGTCCAGACATTCAGAGATACTAAAGATTTCTTCAGTATGGCTTACCCAGTCTGATGCTTGTATTCAGTTTACAATGTCTTCAAATGTTATGGAACCACTTGCTCTGAAATCTTTGAATTTACAACCTTTTAGCTGCTCAACTTGTTAATTGACATGATGTTAGGTAGGGGTGTTATTCGGGCGGGTTAAATGGGTATCGGGTTATTCGGGTTTGAGAGTGTGGGTTCTTTGGCCGAACCCGAACCAAATAAGGAAACGGGTTAAACGGTTTTGGGTTAAATGGGTATCGGGTTAATCGGTTTGGGTTAAACGGGTTATTCGGTTTTGATATAAAAAATGAAATGCTTTACAAATTAGTTTAAACATGTTAAATGGGTTGGGTGATTTGGGTACATGAGTTAAATGGTTTGGCTATTAAAATTGAGAATTTAAATATTTACATTTTTATATATAAACAATTCTAATTCTAATTAAAATTGAGAATTTTAAAATTAAATGGGTTATTCGGGTTATTTGGGTACCCGAATAATCTTGAACTCTACCCGATACCCGAACCGAATATATTATTCGAGTACCATTTAACCCGATTAACAAAACCGGAAACCGAATAACCCGACCCAAATAACCCGTTTAAGATTCGGTTCGGGTGGGTTATTCGGGTTCGGTTATTTTGCACACCCCTAATGTTAGGCAAAAAAAGGCCTCAGTCAAACCTGTTATACATCTTAGGGGGAGATTTTTAATCAAACCTGTTTGATGCTCTTGAAGGTATAATTTAAGGCCATGTTAATGCCTTATTGAAACCTGAAAAGTGGTTTGCAATATAAGTCAAAGCATTGCTTACCCAGTTGCATTTGTCGCAACTAAGGCAGATTGTCCAAGATGTTCTATTCTGTTGAACAGGTTGGACATAAACTGTCTATGTTGCTCTAATCTGTTGAGCAGCTTGGTCAAATTCTAAGTGTTATGTTCTTTGTGAACAGAACCAGTTCTTTATGAATAGGCTAAACACATTTTGGAATATGTTTCCATGTCTGTATGTATTGTCTTGGACCAAAGGATCAGTTTACAAAGTCGAAGACAAAGTGGAAAATCAGAATCTGCTTTCACTGCCCTAGTTGTTCTGATACATGAAGACAAAGTGGATATTTGAAATGGGTGACAGACCATCTCTTATATCAAAATGGCTATACAAGAAGATGAAAGGTCTAAAGTTGACATTCCTCTTTTGGTTAAAGCCTTCTGCAACAGAGACAAAAAGAAAAAGACAAAGATTCTACAATATAGAGACAAATATTGTTTTGTCAGAACATGCAGAAAAGTATTTTTGTCTTTTTGGAAAGACACTTCACTATCTCTGCATCCAATAAGGAAGCTTCAGTGAGATTCTCTGTGAGAGTATAAAAGAAAGCTTCTAAGGAATGTGAGACAACAAAGAGTGTGATATTCAGAATGTGCAAATAAGTGTGTTTTCATGCATGCAAAGTCTGCTTGAGAAAACAGTTAAGTGTGTCTAAGTTGTTCTTGTTCAAGCTGTCTGTCTGTCTGTCTTGTAAACAGTGTGTTCATCTTTGTGAGTGTATTCATTGTAACTGGTCTGAGTTCAACCCTGTTTGTAATTAACACTTGTTGATAATATACATACAACCATTGAGAAAGTGTGTTGAAAATTTTAATAGCTGTATTCACCCCCCCCCCCTCCCCCTCTAAAGCTTAGAACAACATACTAGGGAAACCTTTTAGGACCTACAACTGGTATCAGAGCAGTTTAGAGTGTGTGTTAACTCTAGATCTCTCATTACTCCCTATTTCCCATCATGGACAACAGTGCTGCCAGTTCTTCCTCTAATTATGACAATGGTTCAATGGCAAAACCTCCCAAGTTCAATCATCAGAACTTCTCTAGATGGAAATGCAGAATGATGCTCTACTTAGAGAATCTGGATATACAGCTACCAGAGATTGTAATGGAAGGTCCCTATGTGCCAACCTCTGTAACTACTATAACTCCTACTGCTGAAGGAGCTGTTCCAAAAGTCAGGACTATTGATAAGGCAAAAGCTCAATGGTCTAATGAAGACAAACAGCTGGTTGCTCATGAGGCAAAGGCTAAGAACAATCTTGTTATTTCTCTCCCTGATTATGTGTTCCAACAGGTTGAGAAAATGAAGATTGCAAAGGAGATGTGGGATACCTTGTGTACCGTCTATAATGGTCCCACTATCACACGAGATAACAGGATCAACAATCTTGTTAGACAGTATGCGCTGTTGGGATCACTAAAGATAGCTTACACCAGGTTCACTGCCTTGATAAATGATCTCAAAGCTGTTGGGATCACTAAAGATAGCTTAACTTTGTTGAACAAAATTTTTGGAGATTTTTCCTGAGGAATGGAATTACTTCTCTACTATCCTCAGAAACTCAAGTACCATCAGAGGCATGGATCTTGTGAATCTTTATGGATCCTTGTTGAATGATGAACAATCAAGACAACAGAAAAGAAATGCCTTAGAGATGTGTTAGATATTAAATTTCGATCTTGTGACTTCATTTTGTAATAATTATTGTGGTTTAATTCCTTGTAATTTATTTCTAGTCTTTTCTTTACTTGTATTTATTTTGATAGAAGTCAAGGGGCCAATGTGTAATTCATGGAAACTTGATTTAATTGATGTAAAGGGAAACCCCACCTAGGGTTTCCCACACAACTTTTCACTTTTACGAAATTGAGCAGCCGCCGCCTTTGAAACATTCTCTCTGACATTCTTTCATCATTATTCTTGCATTCATTGAGTAATCATTCTGTTTGCATTAGAATATTGGTGAATTCATTCTCATGTGCTGATTATTCTGGGAAATCGACTTACAACAATTGGTATCAGAGCCTCACGGTGGATTTCAACTGATTTGGATTCCAAATCTGCAAAGTGTTCTTCCCAAAAAACCCACGGTTTGGTCCAAACTTTCATCTCCATATTCTGCTTTTCGTGTTTCTTCATTATATAATCATCTATTGATCACTATGTATTGATTTAGAGTTGTTCCTGTTCAACCATTACCTGCTTTCATAATTTAAAAACCGATTTTTATCATCGAAATATAGGGTTTTCGTTTCGGTTTTGGTCCCAGTCATCATAGATTTTTAAGTGTTTTGGTTCGTTTTAATTCCCTAAAAGTGTTTAAAATATTATTCCAAACATTTAGAAATAGTTTTTAGGCTGAATACTGCTTTTTACAATATTCTGAAAAATCTGAAATTTTATAACTGTTGAAATTCGGACTACTTCGGACCTCCTCAGATCCAAATTCGGTCCACTTCGGATCCATTTTTCGGACTTCTTCGGACCAAATTTAACAAATTTCGGACCCATTTTTGGACTCATCCGAACTTTGGATCATCCAAAATTTTGTTAAAGTGTTTTTAAGGACTTAAAATTACTTGTGCTTAATTTTTGAATTCCATCTCGGCCCATCCGAAGTTCAGATCATCATCCGAATTCGCTCAGTTTGAGTTGAAATGTTTTAAGTTTCCATCTGAAGTTACATTGTTCATCTGAAATTCGGACCACCCGAATTTCACCCATCCGAGTTTCATTCCATCAGAGTTCGGTCCATCACAATTTTCACTGTTCATCCGAAGTTCTCATCATTCGAATTTCACTGTTGATCCGAATTCCTCTTCATCCGAATTTTTCAAAATTCATCCGAATTCATACCATCTGAAACACTGTTCATCCGAGTTCTGATAATCCGAACTCCAGTTTCCACCTTCAAGTTCTCATTTTTTAAAATCAGCACTATCCACCATGTCCCGAGAGGCACTTGTTTTAGGATCTGAGAACAGACAACCTGTTCTCTATCCTGATGAATACGAGCAATGGAAATCCAGATTCCTGAAATTCGTCGGTATGCAGCCCAATGGAAATCTCATGATACAATCTATTACTAAAGGCCCTGTTATACACTATCGGGAAATACATGCCAGGCCCGAAGCCGACCCACCTGTTCTAGTATCAAATACAGAACGTGAACCTGTCATAAGGCTGAGAGGGAAAGACAGCATGCAGACAAACGGGTAGAGTATCTCATCTACCAAGCGCTTCCCACCAATATACTTATTGGAGTGGACAGCAAGATGTCTGCCAAAGAGATGTGGGATGGACTGAAAGTTCAAATGCTCGGGGCGGATTTAGATGACAGCGCCAAAATCGAGGAAGCCAAGGCAAAATTTACCGAGTTTAGAGCCAAAGATGGGGAGTCTCTTCAAGGTACATTCACTAGATTCTATGCAGTTCTGAACGAATTGAACAAGTTGCACATCAAGAAAGATAAGGATGACATCAACATCCAATTCTTTGCTTCCCTGGCCCCAGAATGGCAAGTTGCCTGCCGTGCTACAAGACGAGTTCTGGACATTCCGAATGTCTCTATCAATGTGGTATTTAAAGAACTCAAAAAGTATCAGGGGGATGTGGATCAACAAAAGCAGATGGCAAACACGTTGGCATCTCTGCTACTATCAGCAAACACGGCCATCAAACCGGCTGAATCTCTGGCCCTACTCTCCAACAAGACACTATCTCCTGCACCCTATGCTCAAGGTTCCTCATCATCTCAGTGCGGATATGCTTCACCGCCACATGAGCCATACGATGAAGAAGAGGCAAACATTCAGGAACAGATTTCCTTATGGTCAAATCGTCTTCAACAAAGACGTTTCTCTAACAAAACCAACAATCAGCTTCGGTATGATACAGGCTCGCGGAGGTATACTAATGATAGACGGGATGACAGGAGAGATGACTATCAGAGAGATGATAGGAGAGATGATTATCGGAGAGATGAAAGAGACGAAAGGAGATATGATCACCGTAGAGACTATCGAGATGATCGTCGTTATGAAAGGCGTGACGATAGAAGGGACGCGAGGAGAGACGATAGAAGAGACTACAATTGTCGAGATGATCGAAGGGATGAGAGGAGAGACGATCGGAGGGACTATGATTGTAGAGATAATCGGAGAGACGAAAGTCGTGAACCTCGCCGAGTTGACAAGAGGCCGGTTGAAAGAAGAGATGATAGGCCCAGAGCTGATGAGCCGAAAGAAAATGATGAACGTCTGTGCTATAAGTGTGGGAAACCGGGCCATTTTGCTCGGGAGTACAAAAACCAGTTCGAATGAGACGTTGGGTACTATAAGCGGCAGCTGAAGGCCGCAAAGAAAAGAACTGATGCAATGGCTCTAGTTGCTCCGGAGGATTATTTGGATGATGCAGATTCTGACGAAGAGGACGATAAAGGAAAGAATTGATACATGGTTGATCGTATTGGACTGGACAAATATGCTATGACATTAGACTCAGAGTCAGACACGGCTGCTGAGGGGGAGACAAAGCAAGATCCAACAGCCTGTCTGACGGCCAAGTCCGAGGATCCCGAATGTTCCACATCAGATTCTGAGGCACATGAGGTACATTCCTTTTACATTCAAGAGCATGTAAATAATTTATCTGTACAAAATGAATGTAACTTGCACACACAAATACTTGATCTAGAAGCTAGGTTTAATGTAGAAAAGGAAAAGTGTGTCAAGGCTGAAAATAGCCCAAACCTTAAAAGAATCATCTGAATTATATGAAAAGAAGTGGTTAAATAACCATGAAGTTATAAAACAGATGTTAATTGAAAAGGTAGATGTTCAGGATAGGAATACGTACCTTGAATCTTGTATGGATAGACTATCTAATGAAAAGAACTCTTTAAAATCAGAAATATCTGTTCTTTCAAAACAATTAGAGTCTGTAAGTACGGAAAACATAGATAGTTTGGAAAAATATAAAATGATAGAAGAAGAAAGAATAGGTTTGTACTCTCGCATAAAGACCCTAGATGATGAATTTCTAAAAAGGGGTCAAACAGAACAAACTATTCATTTAAACCAACCCAAAGAAACTAGGTTTTATCATTCCAAACAAGGAATTGGTTTTAAAAATCCTAAATATTTGGAAAAGGTTCAGCAAGTTTTACCTCTTTTCAATGACATGAGATATATGGGTGCTGGGTTGAAGTCTTTCGTTTTTCAAACATCGGAAGAAGTTTTAACCCAAGAGGATGAGAAACGAAATAAAAATAAAGAAAAAGAAACGTTTTTAAATATGAAGAACTAAACAAGAATTATCCTTATAGAGTACCAACTCTAAAGGAAGATTTCTTGTGTAGCTATTCAGAGGCTGAAATGAAAGCAGAACCAGTCAAACCAATCCCTCATCTTCATATTCATACAAAAGTTCTTCAACATAAAATCAAAGTTTTAGAAAAGGAATTAAAGACAACTCGAAAAAAAGCTCTTGAGTATCAAGAAGCTCTTCTTAAGAGTGAGGAAAAATTGGCAAACCAAAGTTTTCAACAAACTGTAGAATTAACTATCTATAAAGAAAAATTTGAGATGGTTTTAGAATGTTTGGATTTTCATTTAAAAGAGCTAAAAGTTTATCATCCTACCAAAATCTTACTCATTTCATCTGAAAAAGGTAAAGCCAAAGTTAAAATTTCTTCTGTCAGTTTTAAAGGTGAGTGCTCAAAACCTTTCAAAGCTAAGGTTTCAAAGAAGACTCAGAATCAATCTAAGTCTTCTAAGAAACCCACTCACCAAGAAAAAGAAAAATCTTCAAAGTCTAAGTCTTCCCTTCGTACAGACTCTCATCGTTTTGTTCCTACAGATCATGTGAGAAGAGTGCCCAAAACGTCTATGCAAGATTTATCCAGTTTTTTTTTGTGAAGAAGGCTGTTATGCAAGATGAATTTGTTTCTAGAGATAGGTTGCATGTAATATCTGAAAACAATAATTGTAATGATGTATCGAATTCTATTTTTTGTTTGAAGTATTCGTTTGGTGACTTCTTTAAATTATGTCTAACTCGTTTTAGACATCAAGTACCTGAAATGAATGCTTTTGTGCCTTATCCTGTTAAAAGAATTCGGAAAAAGGAAACAAAAATTACTGCATCATCTGCCTCCACAAAAACTGAGACTTATACTTTGCCTAGGCCCAAAACCAAAGCAAATGTTAAACAAGTTTCAAAAAGTCCAAAACCAAAGGTAATTTCATCGCCTAAGGTTACAAAGCCTGTTAAATCCAAATATAAATTGATTCCAAAAGGCTCTGCATTTAGTCCACACATAACTGCTAAATGGGTTCCTAAGACTGTACATGTGCCATATTCACCTGGAACACCTAACCCAAAAGGACTCATCTTAAGATGGGTACCCAAAGTAGTGTGATTTTAATGCAGATGGTTCTTGGTTACTTCAGATCAAGACTCGAAATTCATTGTTTGGCTTCTAGTTATCATAGGCTAGGACCCGTTCTTCTGCTTGTCGGTTGTGCTTAAACCGACATGTTTGGCTTCTGTGCACTCAGCTCAGGACCCGGTGTAAAATCATCATGTTTTCTGAATTTCTCGGTTCAGAACACGGTTTGCGTGTTGATTTATGATGGATCTGTTTAAATGTCTATAGATTTTCATTGCATGTATTCTTTATTTTCAGGCAAAATCCATCTGGTATATGGATTCGGGTTGCTCTAAGCATATGACTGGGAGGAGAGAATTGTTGTCCAACATAGTAGAACAATATTGTGGGACAGTCAAATTCGGGAACAATAATCATGCTCATATAAAAGGATACGGGAATTTAGTCTTTAATAATTTAGTCATCAAGGATGTTGACTACGTTGAGGGGTTATCTCATAATCTATTTAGCATAGGTCAACTCCGCAATAAAGGGCTAGAGGTTACATTTAGGGCTAAGAACTGTAGTGTTAAGATTATGGATGGAAAACAAATCTTATCCGGTTCCCGTAGCTCTAACCTTTACACCATGGATGTAGCTAAGCTTATGGTTAAGGATAGCATTTTCCTTCTGTCAAAAGCCTCTTCAAAAGACTCTTGGTTATGGCACCGTAGGCTATCCCACTAAAATTTTGAAAATATCAACAAGCTGGCTGCAAAACAACTGGTGAAAGGACTCTCAGAATTGAAATACGAAAAGGATCATCTATGTGGAGCATGTGAGAAAGGAAAAATGAAAAGATCATCTCACAAGAAAAACCCGAACCATCTTCAAAGAGAGTGTTGGAGTTACTTCACATGGATTTATGCGGCCCCATGCGAACACAAAGCATAAATGGGAAGCGATACGTATTGGTTATCGTTAACGACTATTCGCGATATACCTGGGTTAAATTCTTGCGATCCAAGGATGAGATAGCTCAAGAGATCATAGATTTCATTAAGAGTGTCGAAACCTAACAGTAGCTGGTTGTTCAATCAATCCGATCTGACAACGGCACGAAATTCAAGAACTCAGTATTAGAGAGCTTCTTTCGATCCAAAGGTATTCATCATCAATTTTCTGCTGCTAGAACACCTCAACAAAATGGAGTCGTGGAATGGCGTAACTGTACCCTTGTGGAAGCTGCTAGCACAATGCTGACATATTCAAAGCTACCTCCGTTCTTGTAGGCCGAAGTCGTGTCAACTGCTTGCTACACGCAGAATCGCTCCATAATCCATAAGCGCTTCAATAAAACTCCATACCAACTCTTTCTTAATAAAGTTCATTTTATCAAGTACTTACGTGTATTTGGTTGCAGGTTCTACGTATTTAATGACAAGGATAACCTTGGGAAATTCAACGAGAAGGCGGATGATGCAATCTTCATTGGATATTCATTCAACTCGAAGGCATATCGCGCATACAACACTCGCACCAGAATAGTCAATGAGAGTGCATGTAACATTCGATGAAATGGCTGAACTGGCACCCAAAGTTGACCAATCAGGACCACGCATTACACCAATGCCTGGAGACTCTTCTCAGACTACTTCTTTTTCTCCTTCCGATCTAGTTAATTTATTTGATCCGTTTTATGTAGAAGTTTTTGGTTCTAGTGCTAATACTTCTAATGTTTCTTCTTCTGTAGTTAACACATCCAACAATTCAACTGCGCAACAAACTCCATCTGATTCACCTACCACTTTATATCCTCCTCCATCCACTTCATCCACTGATACTTCTCCAGTTGAATCTACTCATGAAATGCCCTTACACATAATGCCAAACATTATTCCTTTAACTGATCAAGCTGAACCCGAACCGGAACCAGTGGTACCTTCATTCGAAACCATCGACCCTGACTCATCATCCATCCCTACACTCACCACTGAGCTTTCATCTCGTTCACCCCTTCCACAAAAGACAAAATGGACCCGGAGTCACCCAACCGAACAAATCATTGGTGATCTCTCTACCGGTGTCCAAACTCGAAGGGCATCTGCTAATGAATGTCTCTTTGCGTCATTCCTTAGTATGATAGAGCCTGCTCATGTTGATGAAGCGTTGAATGACCCAGACTGGATTGTAGCAATGCAAGAAGAGCTCAACCAGTTTGAACAGCTCAGAGTATGGCGGTCAGTTCCCAAACCCAAACTGAACCATAATTGGAACAAAATGGATTTTTAAGAACAAGCGAGATGAAAACGGCATCGTGATAAGGAATAAAGCAAGACTTGTCGCCAAAGGCTACCAACAGCAAGAAGTCATAGATTATGACGAGACCTTCGCTCCAGTTGCACAGTTAGAAGCGATCAGAATCTTATTGGCATACGCGGCACACAAAGACTTCAAAGTGTACCAGATGGACGTCAAGACAACCTTCCTGAACGTTGAACACAACGAAGAGGTGTACGTTGAACAACCACAAGGATTTATTGATGCACATAAACCAGACCATGTTTATGTGCTAGACAAAGCCCTCTATGGTTTGAAACAATGTCAGGATCAAAAACTTAACTACCTAAGATTAACTGATTTGAATTGATCAGAGTGTAAACCAATAATCTTATATTAAATCAAAGTCTAATTAAGAAGTTTGCAGAATAACACTTAATTATTTTGATAAAAGCTTTCAGAATTTATAACAAATAAACATAAGAAATAGACAAAAGTGCTTGTATTGCTGAATCAGAATGATTACAATCACCTCTAATCTGTTTGATTAGACGAAGAACACAAATTGTTCTTAGGGTTTTACAACCTTAAGAGGCTTATACAATTACAAACTTTGAATATGCAGAAACTTCAATACAATAGAAAAACCTATTCTATGTATTTATAATGCTTTCTGATTTGTTTCCTTGAAGGACTCTGACTTCTCTGATAGTAGATATGCTAGAATCTTCATGTAAATATCTTTTCCTGAATATCAGTACTTTCTGTTTATAAAACTGTTGAGCAGCTTGAATCTCTTAGCAGCTTGAGCAGAGCAGCTTGAGTGAAATTACTCTGGCAGCATGAACTTTTATACTAGCAGCTCGAACTTCTTCAACTAACAGCATGAACTTTGTACTTACATAGAAATTCTACTAACAGTCTGAGAAGTCTATCTAACAGTTTGAACTACTTAGAATATTTCCCAACAATCTCCCCCTAACTTAAATTCTTTACACAAGACTTTAAGTTCTATACGAATAAGGAAATAAAACAAGTAAACTGTTATTTACAAACCAAGGCTTTCAAAAACTTACAACTGTGCAAGTTTCTGATTGACAGCCTTCAAAATTTCTCTCTTCAAATCTTCTCTATCACAATATATCCTTACTGACCTCATTTGAAGTAGCATAGCCTTTGGAAGATCAAAAAATTCAAAATTGAAGAATATGCAGGATCCATTTGCAAACCTGATTCTGTAAGTCTTTGATTTGACAAACAGATCAACTTGTACAATTTTCATCTCCTTGGCATCTTCTATATCCTTCCTTATTGACTCAGGATCAAAAATGCTCTGCAAATCTTTAATGGCTTGTTTTACTTGTGGGAGGGAAGATCTGACTTGAGTTGCAGTTCCAACATGATACATCCTTGTGAGCTCATCTCTTGTCATCCATTGAGCCATATGCATTATACTTTTATACTCTTCCTCAGGACCAGTTTCTCTCCTTACTACAAAATGATATATAAGTCAATGTTATCCATTGGCTTAGCATACCAGTAAGTAATAAGAGGTTTTGAGAAATCATGCTGGTCAAGAGACTTCTCTATCTGCATCACTTGTTGCAACTGATGCTCAAAAAGCACCCTTTTAACTTGATCAAGCTTTGCTTGTGAAATTGACTCTGATTGAGGAATAGGAGCAGCAGCTTGAATAGAAGGAGCAGGATCACTGGCAGCAGCTTGAACTGAATCTTGTGATCTTTGGAATTCTTGGGAGACTTTGGCTACCTTACGTTTTTCCATTTCCTTGTCATGGATATCTTGCAGCCTTTCTGTGCTCATGGACTGAGCCATCTTCTTTGGGATACCAGCTGAAAAGGCAAAATTAATCAGAAACCTTCTATGCTCGGCCTTTGAATGCCCTGTTGACATCTTCCTCTTCCTTTCACCTTGCTTGACCACAAACCCTCTTAGGTAGTCTCCTAAGGTTTCATCATCTTGCATTGGGGCATGGGTTTGCTGGTCTAAAGCCTGATCTTGTTCTTCTACTATTTTTCTGGCAATCTCAGCATCAAAGGCAATCTGGGCTTCTTTGGTAGAAAATTTGTGCTTTGGAGACTCAATAAGAATACCCTTGCCCTTATCTTTTGTAGCAGAAGATGTAGCTTGGACTGAACTGATGGGAGCTTGAATTCCTTCTCTTATGACAACTCCAGTTGCTCTTGTAGAAGCAGCTTGAGTTTCTAGGCTAACAGCTTGAGAAGCTGTTGGGACTGTTAGCCTAGATTATTGGACTGTTGGAGCTGCTTGGACTGATTTAGGGATCTCCTGATTCTCCCCCTTTTTGAAAGCATTGGTTTGGTCAGGAGGACCTACAACCTTTGCCACTTGGGTTCGAAGCATCTGCTCTAATTGAATGATCTTATTCCCACAGAGGGTAAACCCTTTATGGAGATAATCCATTCTCTGATTTTGAGCCGCTTCTGTCTGCCTGAGTGCAATTATTTATGCCCCCTGTGCAGCAATGATGGACTGATGATATTCCAACATTGCTACAATAGGTTGCAGCTTAGGATCCGTTAATAACATGAGTTGCAGACTAGCCTCAAGATCAGCAAACGAAGGTGGTGCTTGTGATCTATCACTGGCATTGATACCAGAAGTAGAAACCTCTGGGCCCCTCTATTCTTGGTACTGGGGACTTCCAGATGGTGCTTGCACACCCTCTGTTGCCATGGGTGTGGTCTTAGTGATGTTGGCACTGTCCTGTGCCTCTTGTGCAGAAGCAACAGTAGTGTCAGCCACCGAACCCATATGGACCATCTCTGGTGAGATGTCCACCTCCTGATTGAGGTTGGGAGTGTCCTCAATTGGTGCCCTTTAGATATTCTGTGCAGAAGTGTCCTCCTGCACAGGGTTATTTGGCTCTTGTATAAGGGTTGAGGAGGAAGGAGCTCCTGGACCTCTTTTTCTTTTGTATAGTTGGAGTGGAGATGTGGGCTTAACAAAAGGAACAGAAGGCATTTGGGTATCATGAGGAGTGGTTTGGGGTCCTGGGGGTGAAGCAGTAATGTTAGGCTGAGCCTGCTCAGGACCCTCTCCTCTGTTTCTTGAAATGATGCCCATCATTGCAGAAGGCAATGGGACATCTACACTCAAAAAATTGGCACTTGGCTTTAGAAGCCTTTTGATAGAAGATAGTGAGTGCCTATGGGAAACATGTATCCTCTTATGTATATGAAGATTTGTGCAAGTTTTTGCAATTATTTCTGCTAAAAATCGAGGATACATCAAAAATTTCCCATTCTTTAGGGAATGATGCCTTAACATCCCCTGGAAAATCATATTTGAAAAATTGAACTGTTGGCCTGTTGAAAAGCACACTAAGGCAGTGGCAATGTTTGATGAAAATTCAGACCAACCAGTTCTTTTAGGGCTAATACACTGCTGAATTATGTGCACAAGATATTTCCATTTAGGTGAAAAGTGTGCTTTAAAGAAAGTAAAAGAATCAGCAGGACCCCTATAGCCAATATTATAGAGACCAGAATGTAAAGCATTAAGGGATAGGTCAGTTATACCTGAGGCATCTTGAAGATGCAGATGTTGTCAAATGGATTCCTCAGTCACTGTGATGGTATTTCCATCGATTTTGGATGTCAGAGAAGAGACTCCATTGATGGTTTTTAAAGAAGCATGGTTCCAGAACTGCTCAATATGTGAGATGTATATGGTGGGATTGATATTGAGGGAATGATGGATATCGGAACTTCGAAGGAAGTCCATCATGTCATGGAACGATTGAAGTTCAGAGTGTTTAAGAGAGTAGGGTAAGCAGTTGTGTTCTTTGACAAACTCCATTGATGAACGAAGGATTTAGGGTTTCAGTGATGTGCGTGGGAATTGTTTCAGAGAATCAAGAAGGGTTTTGGAAGATATTTTGCAACTGGTAGTTACAATTGAACGAGACTGGAACCTTTAAAGGTTTTAAAAAATATCTAAACCCGCGCACACACTTATGGAAATGACCAGATTACCCTGCACACTTTGACAGATCAAGTGAAACAACTTTCAGTCCGAGAAAATGAACTAGCAGCTTGAGAATCTATTATGGAATAACTCATATGGAGTTTTTCCTTAAGATTGAACAATCTGAACCCTGTTTAGAACATAACAGGCTGTATTGACTGCTTCTGCCCAAAAGGTCATTGGCAGTTTTGAATCAGCTAGCATGGTTCTAGCAGCCTCAATTAATGTTCTGTTCTTTCTTTCAGCTACACCATTTTGCTGTGGTGTTCTTGGTGCACTATATTGCCTATCAATACCTTTGGACTCACAAAAACTATTTAGAATATGATTTTAAACTCAGTTCCATTGTCTGATCTTATCACCTTGACTTTTGAGTTGGATTGGTTTTCTATCTTAAGAATAAAAGACTTAACTAGCTCAGCAGTTTCATCTTTAGATCTAAGAAAGTAAACCCAAGTAAATCTGGTGAAATCATCAACAATGACTAAACAGTAAGCCCTTTTGTTCAAACTCAAAACAGATGTTGGACCAAATAGATCCATATGAATCAGATGAAGAGCAGATGAGATTGAATTTACTTCTTTGGCCTTATGAGAAGTTTTGTGTTGCTTGCCTTTAAGGCATGCTACACAATGATCATCACATATGAACTCCTTTTGTGGTAAACCTCTTACCAGATTCTTTTTGACTAAAATATTCATGGATTTGAAGTTCATGTGACACATCCTTCTGTGCCAAAGAGCAGACTCATTGGATGATGCTTTGGATATGAAACAGCTTAAAGTACTTGATTTGGATAAAAGTTCTGTGTCCAAACAGTATACATTGTCCTTTCTTGGTGTTCTTAGTAAAACAAGATTTTCAGGAATTTTAAAATCTTTTGAAAGGACAATGCACTCAGAATCTGTAAACAAAACAATATTTTGTTTGTCACAGATTTGAGACACACTCAATAAATTATACTTAAGCTGTTCAACATACAAAACATCATTGAAAGTCATGTTGCCTGCATTAACAGTACCTTTACTTGTAACCTTACCTCCTTTGGAATTGCCTCCAAATGCAACAAATCCTCCTTCAAAGCCTTTGAAATTTGACAAGCACTCAGAATTGCATGTCATGTGCCTAGAGCATCCACTGTCTAAATGCCATCTTGTTTTATGAGGTGACCTGCGGTTGCCCTGCACAAATAAAAGCTTAGTTTGTAGTGGAGTAAACCCAAACCAAGTTGGTTTTGGGTTGTCCTTGTGCATTAACATAACTAAATACTGTCTTTGATTTCTTATACTTAGTAAGATCCACTGATGGATTTTGTGGAGAGTACTTAGTTATCACATGAGGTATCCAGGTATTTTGTTCAACCTTTTCAGTAACAGTCTCAGATGATCCATTATCAGTTCCAACTTTGAGCTTACCAGTCTGAATTGAGTCTGTAGCGCTAACAGCTTGAGAATTTGCACTAGCAGTCTCAACTTTAGACTTGGCAGTTTCAACATTTGTGTCAACAGGTTTACCTGAGTTTTGACCTTTAACACACCATATTTGTTTAAAATTTAATTTTGGTTTAGCTAAAACCTGTTTTTGATGTGTGGACTGTTTCTTATTAACTTTTGAGAACCTGTGATCAATTGTTTTCTTTGGAACTGATGTAGTAGGAGGTTTGGCCTTTGAATTTTTTGAATTTTGAGAGTTTGTCTTTTGATGAATCACAGTCTGTTTTGCAACAGATGGTTTATAAAAACAATCTCTAGCCAAGTGATTCTTTCTACCACAATAAAAACATTTTTTGACTGTTTGAATTGGAGAACCAGTTTTATTGGACAATTTCTGGTTCTTGTTCCTCTGATTTCCCCTTACCTGCTGTTGTTTGGGAAACTTTTGGACACCATGCTTTTGGCATGTGCAGACTGGAACATTTTTACCCTTTTTATTATTCATTGAAGAAGATGCAGTGTTACAGTTAGAAGGTACAGAAACCTGTGGAGCAGCATTGCACACACTCATCTTCTCCTTTCCTTTCTTATTGGGGACTTGGATTTCTATAGGTGCACTCATTGTTTTGTGCTCTTTCTCAAATGCTGTGCACTCACAGTCTCTATTTTGAATCTGATCTTCTTTAGATTCAGGAATGTTATCAAGGACAGGATCTACAGTAGTCATAGACTCATCTAATGGTTCATTGACAAGCCTATTAGCAACCTCACTCATTGGATGAATGTATTTGTTGTTGTATGGGGGTGGAGTAGCTCTGTATCCTATACCTTCGTTGAGATTAACCTGAGATTTTACCCTATCTTTAAATTGGACTTCCATTAGGTGTTCCAGCTTTTGATTTGCCAATTTGAAGTTACCTAGATCTATATTAACAGATTCTAGTTTCTTATTAGCCTCTAACACCTTTTGTTCAGTCTCTTCTACCTTTTTATTTAGGGATTCTATTTTCTTATTTAGCTCCTTTTTCTCCCACTCATGATATGTTCTATCATGTCCCATTTGAATCTCATTATCCTTATAGTCATTAATCTGTTTTTCAAGATCTTCTATTGCTTGCATGTATTCATATCTCCTTTCTTCCATCTTAGCTAGAGTTTTACACTTGCTCTCATTATGATCTCTGTACTTTTTAACCATATTTTTGCATGTTTGAGAGCAGAGTTTAGAATTTACCTCATATGGTAGTTCAGTGGAGGAGACATTTGATGTTTCTGCCATTAGAGCTTGATTTTGAAACTCTTCTTCTGTCTGATCACTCCAGTCAAACACATTGTCTTCTTGAGAGACAAGTGCTTGTGATGATGAAGCCTGATTAGTCTGCATTCTCTAGCAAAGTCACCAAGTTTGTGACATTTAAAACACTCAACTTTTGACTTATCAAAAGCTGGTTTGCCTTCTACTCTGGCTGGAAAGGTGGTTCTGCCAGTTCTTTTCAGAAACCTTTTGGCTCTCATGGTCAGCATTGCATGTTGCCATTTCAGATCCATCTCTTCTAGATCATCTGGATGAATCTGTTCTAGATCTTCAGCATTTAGAGCAAACAGTCCATCATTAGCAACAAAAGCCTCATAGTGACCTTCAGTAGAGTTGCCATCACCACCTGAAAAGAAATCACTGCTATTAGATTTTTTAGATGACAAAAGAGCAGTATTGTGATTATAAGAAAGAGATTTCTTTTTAGTGTCAATCTCAGTTTCAAACACTCTCAGACTGTTGTACAGATCATCCAGTTCTATTTCATCAAGAGTGTCTTTTGTTCTCCATTGAGCAACATAAACTGTCCATTCTTCTCCAAGAGATCTGAGAAACTTTCTGTTGACCTCATCTTGATCCAGGCTGACTTTTGCACTTTCCAACTCACTTATCAGTTTGTTGAACCTGTCAAAAATCTGAGTAAGGTTTTCATTCTTGCCACCAGAAAAGTTTTCATACTGTTGTTTCAAAAGATCCTTTTGATTTCTCTTGGTACTGGCATTACCAGCAAATCTTTTCTCTAAAGCAATCCAAAAAGAATGAGCAGTATAAAAACTTTTTGAACTGATGTTGATAAGCATTGGGAATGGCTATTTGTAGAAGTGTAAGAGCTTTCACTTCATTCATTCTAGCCTTCCTTTCAAGTTCAGTTTTTGGAGGAGTTTTGACTGGTTTTCCCTCATCATCAAGTTCTGGATCAACTACAGGAGGAAATTCAACAGCTTCCCATATGGCATAATCAATGAATTGAATATGCTGTTGAATCTTGAGTTTCCACATCGCAAACTCAGTGGGTTTGAGCATAGGCACTTTGAGTTCTTGCCCAGATCCACTGCTACTATTATCAAATTCCATTGCAAAAGATTAAAAGAAAGCTTTCGACTTTGAAAAACAAAGAATGACATGTGGCTCTGATACCACTTGTCAGGATAAAAAACTTAACTACCTAAGATTAACTGATTTGAATTGATCAGAGTGTAAACCAATAATCTTATATTAAATCAAAGTCTAATTAAGAAGTTTGCGGAATAACACTTAATTATTTTGATAAAAGCTTTCAGAATTTATAACAAATAAACATAAGAAATAGACAAAAGTGCTTGTATTGCTGAATCAGAATGATTACAATCACCTCTAATCTGTTTGATTAGACGAAGAACACAAATTGTTCTTAGGGTTTTACAACCTTAGAGGCTTATGAAAACTTAAACAAAAAGCAATTACAAACTTTGAATATGCAGAAACTTCAATACAATAGAAAAACATATTCTATGTATTTATAATGCTTTCTGATTTGTTTCCTTGAAGGACTCTGACTTCTCTGATAGTAGATATGCTGGAATCTTCGTGTAAATATCTTTTACTGAATATCAGCACTTTCTGTTTATAAAATTGTTGAGCAGCTTGAATCTCTTAGCAGCTTGAGCAGAGCAGCTTGAGTGAAATTACTCTGGCAGCATGAACTTTTATACTAGCAGCTCGAACTTCTTCAACTAACAGCATGAACTTTGTACTTACATAGAAATTCTACTAACAGTCTGAGAAGTCTAACTAACAGTTTGAACTACTTAGAATATTTCCCAACAAACAAGCACCTCGAGCATGGTATGACAGTCTTTCTAACTTTCTTAACTCAGCTGGTTTCAGCAAAGGTGTGGTGGACAACATTGTTCACTAAAAGGGAAGGCCAGCAGATAATGCTAGTCCAAGTATATGTCAACGATATTATATTTGGATCTACTAACTGTAATTTCTGTAAGGATTTCACATCCCTAATGGAGCCCAGTTTCGAGATGAGTATGTTGGGGGAAATGAATTTTTTCCTCGGATTACAAGTCAAACAACTTGAAAATGGGATTTTTGTGAACCAGTCGAAATATACTCTTGACATTCTCAAGAAGTATAAGTTAGACTCTTACACGAGTATGGCAACTCCCATGGCTTCAAACTGTAAGTTAGACACTGATCCTATCGGGAAAAATGTCAATGATACAATTTACAAAGGAATGAATGGATCCTTACTGTATCTTACGGGTAGTAGACTAAATATAATGTTTTCAACATGTCTTTGTGCTCGTTTTCAGGCCGACCCAAAAGAATCACACCTAACTGCGGTAAAACGCATTTTTCGTTATCTTAAGGGTACACCCGATCTTGGTCTCTGGTATCCAAAGGGAACCAACTTTGATCTTACTACCTTTTCAGATGCTGATTTTGCAGGTTGTAGAGGTGATAGGAAAAGCACATCAGGAGGAATACAGTTTTTGGGAGACAGATCAGTGAGTTGGTCCTCCAAAAAGCAGATTTGTGTTTCAACAACCACAGCAGAAGCTGAGTATGTAGCAGCCGCAAGCTGTTGCTCTCAAGTGTTGTGGATGAGAACACAGTTACGTGATTATGGGTTCTCGCTCACCAATGTCCCAATCTACTGTGAATCTAAAAGTGTGATTGCTATTTCTTGCAATCACGTGTAGCACTCACGAACAAAACATATGGACATCAGGTACCATTTCATCAAAGATCACATAGAAAATGGAACAATTGAATTGTATTTTATAGGCACAGAATATCAACTTATTGATATTTTTACTAAAGCTTTAGACAAACCTCATTTTCAGTTTTAGTATCTCATATCGGCATGTTGAATCCACCTTCTAGTTAAATTTCAGACATTTTCTAAAATAATTCTATTTCATACATACGTGTTTGAAATTCCTTTATTTAGAAAATATCTGTTATTTTAATTTAAAGGTTGTGTCACAAAATTAAATTCAATATTTCTTTATCTATGTACATTTTTTATAATTAATGATCCTGAAATTTGATATGTGAATCGTTCATAATTGAGTGGGACGCTAATATTTCCAGGTTTGTCTGTATTTCAATGGGTATAAAGGTTCTAGGTTCTAGATTAGAAAGGATATATGTTTAATTGAGGGGGAGTATTTTCAGGATGTTAGTTTATGTAATCTTACTTCTTAATTTTCTAAAATTTTAAGTCTTAGGCTGTTTTAATTTTTAATTTTAAGTCATTTTATAAAATCCTTCAGATAAACTCAAAACGACTTTGTTTTATTTAGCTTGTTAATTTACTAAAAACTCAAAAAGATTTTATTTGTGTCTCAGTCAAATTTTTGTTTTGTCTCTTTAACAGATAAACTCAAATATATTTTCTGTTGGTTCTTACTTTATTTTTATTTTTTTATTATTTTTACTGTAGTTTAAATTAATGTTAAGTTTATTTATTCAGTTGAGTTTAGCTTTTTTTTTTTTTTTTTTTGCATTAGTCTAAATCAGAAAATGCAAAAAGATTTTTTAATTGGGCTCAATTTTCATTTTTTGAATTTAGGTACAATTTGTTTTTAAGCCCATCTTGTTCTATTTTAAATTCGGCTGGCCCATTATGATTCAAAAAGCGCGGATCCTAACTGACCCACCTCGCCCCGCCAATTTAAATACCCGGGGTTGGGTTTCTTCTCCATTAAGTTATTTCTCTCTCACCGTCGCTTACCCAAACCGCCATATCCAACGTTTTTTCAAGCTTCAAAGCTCCAAAATCAACTGATTTTCATCATTTTTCTTGCATTTTGTTGCCTCTGCATCATCAGGTAACCCTTTTCTTCTTTTATTTCAGTTTATAACATCTTATATTATGTTTTTAATTTTAGAATTTTTAAGGGTTTTTATATTCGGTTTTTAGCATTTTTAGGTAGTTTAATCTATGTATTTTCAGTTCTTGTAGTTATATAAAATGTTCATTACATGTTTTTGTATTAGGATCTGCATTTTCATGCATTTTTAAGACCTTTTAGAACTGTTCACGTTGCATGTGCATGAACTCATTAACTGCTAAAATTTGACTAAGTCTTCAATTCGGTCCATCCGAAGTTTGGACCATCCGAAATTCGGATGAGCCCCACTTAGGAATTTTTTCAGTTTTTAATGTTCACATTTATGGACTCCTCCGAATTTCGGATTAGTAGACAATACTTAGAAAATATATAAGTATATTATGTGTATCAACCGAATTTCGGACCATCCGAAATTCGGATGGACTCATATAATATCAATTGTATATTTTATCGAACTAAGTTCTTATCTCGGTCCATCCGAATTCGGTTCTAATCCGAATTATTCATTCATGTTTATTTTTCTAAGTATTTACCATTTTAACCATCACTAGAATTCGAACCATCCGAATTCGGTCCCCATCCGCATTTTGGTTCACCCATCTTTAGTTTCATACTTAGTTTTTCAAGCATCATTTTCATCCGAATTTGTATCCTACCAGAAATTCGGATCCTTTCATCCGAATTTCCCAAGAACAGAATTCGGATCACTATTCATCCGAATTTCGGCCCATCCAAAATTCTACATTTAGGATTTTTTTAAAATTTTTCCAGTTTTGCATTTTTACCAAAAATCAAAAATCACAAAAATATTTCATGTCCCATGCACCATTGATTAGAGTTAGGATAAGTGTTTGAGTGAAAATGTCTATTCTAACATTGGTCTCTTAACGACTGACTTTGGACTTTATTGAGTAGAATTTATATTCTACTAATAAAAGACCCGATCCTTTAAACAGAATAGACAGTTTCAAATTCACGCTTATTTCAGACTTAGTATCAATGCTTCATTCATTTAAGGCTGATATCCTAACACTGTTGCATGTTTACAGGACTCATGGATCCGCAAATCATCTTAACCCTTCTACATTCTCCGCTACCAAATAACAATGCCCAACTACCCGAAGAATCTCTTATTCCCTCTTCCCAGTTTGTTGAGTTTGCCCTTCACAACTGGTAGCTTGACCTTCAACCCTTCGCCAAGAAGCCGAGGATATCACGTTCGATATTCTCAAAGGCCACCCCATTTTCTAGGCCTTAACCACCGCCATTTCTGTACCTACCATCTACCTCCAACAGTTTGGACATCACGTAACTTTCATATCTAATGTTGAACCCCACTTCCTCACTACAATCGATTCCGTTCCCATCAAAATCACCCTAGAAGCCATTCGCCATATTCTCCGCCTACCCTCCGAAAACCATTCCGTCAATAAATACGCTTTTGCACCCATTCCTTTTCCAATCCAAACCCTGCATGAAATCCAGACCTGAGATACACATTTAAAACACTGGCTCAGCTAATGCTGGTGAGAATGTAAGTGTTAGTGTATGATTATAAAACTCAATAAAAAGTAGGCTCAATAATAAAGCGTTCGGCGTTCTCTACTGAACAAGTAATATGAGATCCCACAAGATAGCTCAGATAGGTACTCAACCCGTGTAGACGAATCCACGTACCCAAATCCCTAGATCGCACAAAGCAGTCGTCAGGACTCAAAAGGGAATCGGGAGCTACCCGACCCCTTCCCAGCCGTACGGTTTAGTAACTCGGTAGCTCAAGTATCTCAAATCTCATATTATAAAACACAGTTCTCAATAAAGCACAGTAATACATGCATGATAATATCTCGGTAAAAGCTCGCAATAAAACTCATAGGTAATCTCAGTAAAAGCTCAGTAAAAGATCATGCAGGTATTAAATAAATAATCGTAGAAGTATCTCAGAAAAACATGCAAACTCAGCTGCCTTGAAGTCACACTACTCAAGTCTCGGTTCCCTACCTGTCCCCAACCCTATCAACTCAAGACCCTGGAATCACAACACAATGACTCAATATCTCAATCACAGCCTGATAACTCACGACTCCCCGATAACTCACACAACCCCAAATACCCATACACAAGACTCAGAAAGCCCCAAAACCCTAACCCTAACCCTAGCCGGATCGCGTCCGCACTCATTCAATCGTGGTCGTGCCCGACCTATCGCGGTCGCGCTGGTCGATCCCGGCCGCGCTCACCCTAACCATCCGGGACCCATCGCGCTCAAAAGAAACACGGCCTGGGCTCCCCTCAAGAACATCGCGGCCCGCGATCAAGGGATTGATCGCGGCTCGCGCTCACGGACGAACAGAGGTGATTCTGCTCTGCCTTGGAAGACAGCAGATGAATTCAATCCCTTACTCACTACCAACTCGAATTAACCCGATTACTTGACTCAAGAAAATACTCAAAAACATATATAAACTAGACCCACAATCCTAGCAGCAGCTAACAACATAAAAACCACAAATTGAAGGCTTAAACTCACCTTAAGCTCAAGGAAACAATTTGATGAAGATAGTCAAGAATTGCAACTTAAATCTCAGGTGGTTGTTCCAATTTCTATAGCTTCATCTGCTAGAAATGTTCATAACACACATACACACTTAACTCTCTGCTGGGAAGATGAATTAAAGAAGCAAAGAAAAGGAATATATATATATATATATATATATATATATATATATATATATATATATGCCAACAGAGAAGCAAGCCGAACCACCATAAGCGGATCCTGAGCATGAGTCAGTACGTCAGTCTTTTCTTATGATGACCTGGTCGAGAGAGTACGATACATCGGTGTAAAAGATTGATCCCTTTTTATATATATGTTTTCGGTATAACTCGGCTCGATACCCAATATCCGATCCCGCTATCAAAAAATACAAATTTATATCACCGGGTCCCAAATTAAGTAATAATCAACAATTAAATAATTCCACGTACCTGTCCCAAAATTGGGATGCTACAAAGAACCACTACAATTTGAATTTTTTTTTAATAAAAAACAACGAAGCATTCGAAATTTAACTTTTTCGATTAAAAAGTAACGAACCATTTTAATTTTTGATTTTTTCGAAACATTCAGAATTAAAATTTTCTTTTATAAATATATTCAATGAAGAAACCACACATCATTTTGATTATATATTTTTTCCAAATGAAGAAAACTTTAACACGTCGATTTTTTCAAATGGAGAAAAAAATAAAGAAGGACAAAAATAAATTTGATTATATTTTTGATTATATATTTTGAATTATATATTATATTTTTTCCAAATGATTATATATTATATATACTTTGATTATATATTTTGAATTTATTGAATGGAGAAGAAAAATAAATTTTTTCGATTTTAGATTTTCTGAATGAAAATAAACTAAACCTAATTATTATTTTTATCTTTTCTAAATGAATAAAATAGAAAAAGATTTAGATTTTCAATAACTCATTGAAGAAAAAAGAACTAGGTGTATCATATAATAATCTTAAATAAATAATTATGGTAATATATATTTAAAATGTTACATTTGGATAATTAAATGATAAAAAGAAAAGGAATACAAAAAATATATATGAAAATAAATTATGATATAAAGAAAAAAGAGAAAAAAGGATAAAAGAATAAGAAAGTTGGAAAATTACACAGATAGTCCCTGAAAGACAAAAATACAAAAAATGCCCCTAAGGCTAACGGTTAAATTTAACCACCTAGTTTCAGGCACCAAAATGTTACAACCCTTTAATTTTTGGGACTTGTGGTGTAATAAATTCTTTTAGGGACTAAACCCGTAATTCTATACAAACCACATTGACCATTTATGTAATTTAGTCTAGTAATAGTAATAATAATAATAATAAAAGATGATAAATTAGAAAATTGAAAAAAAACTATTAGAAAATTACGTAAATGGTCCCTGCGATGAAAATGACGAAAATGCCCATGTGACTTAACTGCCTTAACGGTCTAATTTGATGGTAGGGACCATTTTTGTGAAAGATTTGAGTCTTTGGGACCCATAGTGTCAAAAGAATGTTGTCGGATGAAAATCGTTGTGAAACCTATATATCAATCAACAATTAAGTAATACAATTAAGAACAAGATCAAGAACAACTAAACGAATGATTGTATTAATCATAAAGACGATTACAGATTGGAATGAGATGAATGCACACTGTTGACCTAGATTCCTTCTCTGAAATTCCGTGCAATATCAATATTCTGATTGTCAGATCTCTAAACTATTACAAAGTCAAAGTTTACATTTATAATATTTACAACTTTGAACTAATTACACTTTGAACCCTAGACTTTTATTTCATCAACAAAACAAGTTCTAACAATCTCCCCCTTTGATGAAATAAGCAAAGTCTTCATCTTGTTAGTCCCAACTTCATCTCAAAATTTCTAACACTTTTTCTGTTGGCAAGCCTCCACTTTATCTTTGATATGAACTCTACCATGAGCTTCTTATCATTAGCACTGAGGGCTCCTCTTTTTGTTTTCCTCTTCTGATCAACAGCTAATTTACCTTTCAGCCCACTCATAACCTTCTGGAGGGTTCCATCACAAAACTTGTTTAATTCGATGTTACTTATAGCTCTCAGCTTTCGATTCTTATCTTTGTACATTACAACTGGACGTTTCACCATTATAACTTGAAACTCTTTCAGCTCCCCTGCAAACTTGATTTCCTTGTTCGGTGGAGTCACATTTATCTTCCGCATGCCTCTTTCGACACCGATTTGAAGATCTTTAACTGACATAAGAACAAGCTTAATATTCATGAAATGAAACAAGATCTTCAAAGCAAATCTGCAGTGTTCATTCCTTTTGTTTCTGCACAATTCGTCAAACAAATCTTCAATATCCACCAAGTTCATCCAAAACATATCAGCTTCAGTGAATGTGTAAGTATTTCCATCAGATCTTGTAACCGTGAAAGTAGGATAAAAGATCCTAACAAATCTATCCTTTTCAATCTTTATCAGATCAACTATTGGAAACTCACTTCTAACCTTTTCTGCACTTTGTGCCTTATTCTGAAGAAAACTTGCATAATTCACCAGATTATGTCTATTCAGCTCCAAAACTCTAAGTAATTTCAGAAATGTGCATGGTGCTTGCTTTTTGCAAAAAATCTTCTTCTCAAGATAGTCTTCAAGATATGGCAATTTATTTCTTTTTCTAGTATACTCAGTCGATTTCTTCGATGTAAGCTCCAAACCCTTTTTCCTTTTCTTTCTAACTTCTTCTTCATTCAGAATGCACAACATATCATCAATTTCCCTCTGAACTATTCTCTGAGCTTCAAACCTCAGTTGATGTTGTCTTTGCGATTCATCTGCTAAGACATATTCATTAAAAAATCTCTCCATAAACTCAAACTCAGTTACTTCTTTCACAACAGAAGGAATAAAACTCTCAACTGGAATGACTCCAACTCTTCTTCTTTCACTTGTACCGTAACCTCAGGCTTTTCAACTGTTGGTATAGGTATATCATCTTTCAGAATTTCTTGTACTAAAACTTCTTCTTCTATTCTGTCATCTCTAACTGCAACATCTGTGAACTCAATGACATCATCATCATCTGATTCTTCTATCTCTATAACCTTCTCAGCAACATCCTCAATCATTGAAACTTGCTCTTGTACATCATCATCAAAGTCTTCATATTCATCGAAATGATAAAACTCTGACTGAATGCTCAATGGAACAGGAACATCTTCATAAAGAATCAATTCTTGTCCTTCTTGAACATCAGCAGGTTCTTTTGAGCTTCCTGCTTCACCTCCCTCTTGAGCTTTCGTCTCTTTCTCTGGATAAGTAATCATTAAAAGACCATGTGTTGGCTCATCAAGCTTCCTCCTCTTCTCCCCCTCATAAGGAGCATCATCGGAGTCATCATCATGCTCGTCATGTTTTCTTTTGGGCGCTGAAGCTTGAGCCTTGCATGTTTGTTCAACGACTGCTACACGTTCTGATAAAATTTCCAAAGCCGTTATCACTATACTCTCCAACCCTATCATCCTTTCTCTGATTTCATCAAATTGTTCAAAAACAAAATCTCGTAGCTCTGCTATAGCTTGATTTGGATCTGGTTGGTTTACAGACTCTTCTGCCATAGATTTTCCCTTCATAAACTTATGAATGTTTGTCATCTGAGCCATAACCTCTGATAATTGGGCTGTGACATGATTATTCACACCAGCAATAGCAGCATTCAACACTTGATACAGAGTTGATTCAGTTACGAAAGGGGAAAGAGTAACTACTTGGTCACTTAGACTTCCAGTTGACACAACAGTGGAACTTGTAAAAAGAACCTCTGTGTGGCTAGTGCTCAGAGATGGCATAGTTGTGGCTCTGACTGGACTTCCAACCTTTTCAAGTGACGGAGCAACAAATGCTTCCATTACTAAGGTTGTTCTAGCAGTGACACTGAGTTCTACTGCATTTACTTCAACGAATGAAGTAGACGCAAGTGTCCTAGTGTGTATTCATTCTAAAGAAAAGAAGTCGTACACTCCGGAAAATGTGTACTGGTTTCAATATCCATCAAATCCAAAGGATTATCGGATAGAAGTTGAGCTTGATCCTGGTGTTCAAATGAAATAGTCTCCTGTTGAGAGGAGACTGAGTGGATGGTGGGGTGTGCAATCGTCAGTGTCCTGTTGAGAGGAGACTGAGTGGATGGTGGGGTGTGCAATCGTCAGTGGGATACTGACTTCTTCAATGCTAACTCCCTCTTGGGAGCTAACAGCATATATGGCTCTGTCCCGGCTTTCTGGGCTTTGGACATCCCTCACACTCTGCTGAGCTATATCTACAATATCAATTAATGCAGCTCCTCCCTCATCATGATCAGGACCACCTTCATCATCATCATCATCATCCTCACCTTCCGCAGCTCCCTCATTAATATTTGACAAGGTACATTCTAAATCGGAGCTACTAGCTTCTCCCTCACCACCCCTCACTTCAACTTCTGCTCCCTCAGACACTCTTAGGCTTCCCTGAACTTCGACCCCTTGCTGAAGTTCCTCCTGTCCTACAACTCCTTGGTTTAGAGAACCCGGTTCTTGGGTCTCTATGGGAGCGTGATCTATTCTGTAAAGCCTCACATTTTCACTCTCCTGATCTTTTATTTTAGCATTGCTTCCAGAATAGGCATGATGTTGGCATTTGGAGAATCTGGTACTTCGTGTAAGCTCATCATTACATAATCAGGACATCTTTGTGTTGTTTTGGCCAGCACAACTTCTTTGAGTTCCTCCCATATGCACTGTACATAGTCATAATGCTTGTTAAAAGCTATGCCATGAAAGATTCTCAGAGAGTGTATACTACATCTGTCTATGCCTGTATGCTTCGACGTCGTGCACCGATTAATGATTCCAAAGAGAGTGTACCATTCACCATTCAGTCCATTGCGATGGAATTTTGAACTCTTAGGTAGTGGCTTTCAATATCCCAAACAGATTAAATCATGCACTAACTCCTCATCTGATAAAAAAAATCCTCAAAGTCGGCTAATTCTGGAAAATTTATTGTATCTATTCTACGGGGCAGGAATAGATTGTGCCTGAGTCTAGCTAGAGTGATTTTGGTTTTAAACTGACCGATGGTAACCTTGAAATGATGGTTACCATCAGCGGGAACAAACTTCACGGTATGCCAGAATTGTTGAAGATATACATGAGGAATAGAGGATTTATATTGAAGAAGATATCCCAAAGGATGGCCTTTGAGAATATCTACGATGATTGGATGGCTTACTTTGATGACTTTGGTATCAAGACGGTGATTATTATCTCTGAATGGTAAGCAGTATCTGGGTTTGACTAACTGGTTATCGGGAATGAGGGAAGATGGTGAAGGTCGAGTGACTGATGCGGAACGAACGTGTTTAGATACGAGGGTGTGGTTTGATGAAGAATGGGAGTCAGAGGAGTTTGAGGGTTGGGATTGAGCTTGTGAAGCCATCTATAACCTGTGAAAAACAATAAGCATGTTAGATTCAACAGATAAACAAATGAAATCCTGTAAAATAGAAAAATAAAACATTTTGCTAGAAATTATAAAAATGTGTGCTTTTCTGTTTAAAGCATCGGGGTTCCAGACAATAATATGAAAAATATTATTGATAGGATTCCAAAGTCAATCTTTCAGAGACCAATGTTTGAAAAACACAGATTTAAACAATTTCTTGAAAAATGTGACATTTTTCTTAAAAATTTTAAATTCAAACACTTAGACACTTTTTCAAAAAAATTAGTATAAAACTCGAATGACTCTTAAAAACTCCTCGAATGACACTAAAACCAACTCGAATGAAGTAGAGTGGTTCTCGAATGTGCCCATGTACCAACTCGAATGAAATAGAATATTTCTTGAATATGTCTAAGTACCAACTTGAATGAAGTAGAAAATTTCTCGAATGACTTACAACTCAACTCGAATGAATTGGAGTCCTTTCTCGAATGAAGAACTTATCGAGAATTGATTTGAAAATTTTCTAAGTCCTGGATTCAAGGCAACTCGAACATCAAATGATGTTTCTCGAACTAAGGATAAACCTAACTCGAATGATATACGAGTGAACTCGAATGAAAAATAGATTCTACGTTCTGGAATTAGTTCAACTCGAATATCTCTTGAATGGACTCGATTAAAAGATGAGTCCAACTCGAATAACACTTGAATTTTCTCGAATTACTTAGTGATCAACTCGAATTAAACAATACATTTCTCGGGTGATGTATCATTCAACTCGAATGAAACTGAATATGTTCTCGAGTATAGTTTTATTCGAGAAAATGTGCTTGAAAATATTTGAAGTCCCTACACACTGATTTTCAAAATTTTGATTCCAGGGACTGTTTTACTGATTAAAAATATGAGTCCCACTCGAAAATTGATTTCTGATAAGTTTTGTTTACTGAACTTTGTTCAGAATCAACACTTCTTTGTTAAAAATCCAATTTTCAGTATTTATTAGTACTCGAAAAAATTTGAACAAAAATTCAATTTTCTGTTAGTGTGTTTTAAATTGAACCTTGAAACTTGAGATTCAAGTTCACAATGATAATCCGCAAACAAACACACTATTAATTTCATATTAACACTACCAAAAATTAAAAACCCATGAACACAAAAAACACAATGTAAACAAATATACGAACAGATACATATATTGAAGAAACTGAAAATAAAATGTATAGTACTGAAATATAAAACATGAAATAGAAATAAAACTCACAGTCAGTTACTGAAATGTTGAAATAATCAAATTCTTGTGAGATAGATGAGGTTTCTTTGTGAGGAAGAAAGACCCGTAGTAGAGAAGGTGAACAGTGGCGTGATTTCAAAAAAAATGAAATTGAATTTTGAAATTCAACTTTATAGTTGAAATTTTTAAAATTCAAAAAACATAGACCCGACCCACTTTCTCCCATGACTTCGATTATCTCAAGCCCATTTCACACAAAACAAAATTTCCTTTAAAAAAATTAAAACAAAATTAAAAATAAAAAATTTATAACACTAAAAAAAATTTAACCACATAAAAAAAAACAAAAAACAAAAAAAATGTAACTAAAACTAAAAAAATGGAAAAAGGAAAAAAAATCACAAAACACAAAAAAATATCTAAAAAATTTTAAAAAATTTAATGCTCCCCCTTGATGTTTTCAATTTAGCTCCCCCTCAGATGTATATATTATTTTGCATGTCTGCTCCCCCTACAAAACATCAGATAAAATTTATCAGATTTTCTCAAAATCAGATAAAATCATTTTCTGCTCCCCCTGCACATGTCAATCCTGTAGGTCCCAAAAGGTTTCCCTAGAGTATTTGTTCTAAGCTATAGAGGGGGGGGGGGGGGGGGTGAATACATCAAATTAAAATTCAACACTCTTTTGTCAATGTTTGTGTATACTATTAACAAGTGTTAATTACAAACAAGCCTGAACTACGGAAAGGTTCAAGCTGAGATGACAAATACAACAGATGCTTAACTAATCTAAGACACACTCAGACTAGATACAATGACTACACTCACTTAGATATACTCACTGATTTTACAAGACACAGATGGAAAGCTTGAGTATGAACAGCTTAGACACACGTACTGTTATATTCAAGCAGACTTGCATGCATGAAAAACACACTTTAATGCACGATCTGATTTCTCACTCTTGGATGTCTCACAATCCTTAGAAGCTTCTTTTTATACTCTCACTGAGAATCTCAGTGAAGCTTCTTCATTGGAGAATGAGAAAGTGGGATGTCTTTCCAAAAAGACAAAACACATTTTCTGCACATGTTGATAAAGCAGACTTGTCTTCATGTGGCAAAATCTTTGTCTTTTTCTTTTTGTCACTGTTGCATAAGGCTTTAACCAAAAAAGGAATGTCAACTTTGCATCTTTCTTCTTTTGTTAAGGCCATTTTGATATAAGAAAAGGTCTGTCACCCTTTTCAGATATCTGTTTGTCTTCATGTAACAGAATAGCGTAGGCAGGCTTTTGCAGTTACTGTTTTCCACTTTGTCTTCGACTTGTAAACTGATCTTGTAGCCAAAGACAATACATGAGGACTTGGAAACGTATTTCATAAAGTGTTTAGCCTGTTCACAATGAACAGAACACTTAGAATCCGTCCAAGCTGCTCAACAGAACAGAGCAGCGTAGACAATTTATGTCCAGCCTGTTCAGCAGACAGAACAGCTTGGACAATGTCAAGATCAAAATCACTATCTAAGATTAACTGGTTTGAATTAATCATAGTATAAACCAATAACCTTGTATTGAATCAAAGTCTAATTAAGAAGTTTGCGGAATAACACTTAACTGTTTTAAGAAAAGCATTCAAAACAAATAACACATAAACATAATCAATAATCAAAGATCACTTGTATTGCCAAACTCAATGATTACAATCACCTCTAATCTGTTTGATTAGACGAAGAACACAGATTGTTCTTAGGGTTTTACAACCTTAGAGGCTTATGAAAACTTAATCAGAAAAGCAATTACAACTGAATAAACTTGTACGTGCAGATTTACAACAGAAAAACCTATTCTATGTATATATACTACTTTCTGATTTGTTTCCTTGAAAAACTCTGATTTCTCTGATAGTAGATATGCTTGAATCTTCGAATACATCTATTTCTGAATATCAGCACTTTCTGTTTATTGAGCTGTTGAGCAGCTTGAAGTCTATCTGTTGAGCAGCTTGAGTTTGAACACTGTCAGCTTGAACTTTTGAACTAGCAGCTCGAACTTCTTCAACTAACAGCTTGAACTTTGCAATTACACAGAAAATCTACTAACAGTTTGAGACATCTAACTAACAGCTTGACATACTTAGAATATTTCCCAACAATCTCCTCCTAACTTAAATTCTTTACACAAGACTTTAAGTTTCTATACAAATAAGGAAATAAAACAAAGTAAAACTGTTATCTACAAACTAAGGCATCCAAAAACTTACAATTGTGAAAGTTTCTGATTAACTTCCTTCAAAAATTCTCTTTTCAATTCTTCTCTATCACAGTATATCTTCACTGAGCTCATTTGTACCAACCATGCCCTTGGAAGATCAAAAAATTCAAAATTGAAGAACATGCTGGATCCATTTGCAAATCTGAGTCTGTATGTCTTTGATTTCACATACAGCTCAACATTGGCAATCTTCATCTCCTTGGCATCTTCTATATCTTTCCTGATGGACTCTGGATCAAAAATACTCTTTAAATCCTTTATAGCCTGCTTGACCTGGGGAAGTGAAGACCTAACTTGACTCACAGATCTAATATGGTGCATCCTAGTAAGCTCATCCCTGGTCATCCCTTGAACTAGGTGCATTAAACCTTTTATATTCTTCCTCAGGACCAGCTTTTCTTCTGACTACAAAATGATATTTTAAATCAATGTCATTCATTGACTTAGCATACCAGTATGTAATGGGAGGTTTTGAGAAGTCATTTTGGTCGAGGGTCTTTTCAATCTCCATCACCTTTTGAAGCTGATGCTCAAATAACACCTTTTTCACATGATCAAGCTTTGCCTGTGAAATTGCTTCTGATTGAGGATTAGTGGCAGCAGCTTGAACAGAAGGAGCAGGATCACTAACACCAGCTTGATTATCACTTATACCAGCTTGAACTGGTTCTTGTTGGCTTTGGACTTGATGGGAGAGTTTGGCTATTTTTCGTTTTTCCATTTCTTTGTCATGAAGTTCCTGTAGCCTTTCTGTGCTCCATGATTGAGACAACTTCTTTGAAATCCCAACTGTATAAGCAAAATTTGTCAAAAACCTTCTGTGCTCTGCCTTTGAATGCCCTGTTGGGATTTTCCTTTTCTTCTAATTCTGTTTGACCACAAACCGTCTGAGGTAATCACCTAAGGTTTCATCATCTTGCATTGGAGTATGGGTTTGCTGGTCCAAAAGTTCATCCTGTTCCTCTGCTAACTGTCTGGAAAATTCAGCATCATGAGCAACCTGGGCATCTCTAGATGAAAATTTAAGCTTTGGAGATTCTATGAGAATGCCCTTGCCCTTATCATTGGTTACAGTGTGTTGAAGTGCTCTGATTTGTGCCCCTGTGCAACAATAATGGACTGATAATATTTCAATACTGCCACAACAGGTTTCAGCTGAGGATCCGTTAAAATCATAAGTTGCAGAGTAGCCTCAAGATTAGAAAAAGAGTGTGGTGCTTGTGATCTATCACTGGCAAGAATTCCAGAAGTAGAAACCTCTGGGCCCCTCTGTTCTTGGTTCTGGGGACTTCCAGAAGGTGCTTGCACACCCTCTGTTGCCATGGGTGTGGTCTTAATGATGTTGACACTGTCATGTGCCTCTTGTGCAGAGACAGCAGTAGTGTCAGCCACAGAACCCATATAGACATCCTTTGTTGGGATGTCCACCTCCAAATTGAGGATGAGAGTGTCCTCAGTGGGTGCCCTTTGGATATTCTGTGCTGAAGTGTCCTCCTGCACAGGGATATTTGGCTCTTGTATTTGGGCTGAGGAGGAAGGAGCTCCTGAAACCCTTTTTCGTTTGTATAGTAGGAGTGGGGATGTGGGTTTGATAGAAGGATCAGATGGATTATTTGTATCATGAGGAGTGGGTTGGGGTCCTGGGGGTGAAGCAGTGATGTTAAGCTGAGCCTGCTCAGGACCCTCTCCTCTGTTTAGTGGATTGATGCCCAACATTGCAGAGGGCAATGGGACATCTACACTCAAAAAATTGGCACTTGATTTTAAAAGACGTTTTATTGTTGGTAAAGAGTGCCTATGGGAAACATGTATCCTTTTATGTACATTGAAATTACTGCAAGTTCTTGCAATAATTTCAGCCAAAAACCTAGGATACATCAAAAATTTCCCATGCTTTAGGGCATGATGCCTTAACGTACCCTGAAAAATCATATTAGAAAAATTGAACTGTTGGCCTGTAGATAAACACACTAAGGCAGTGGTTATGTTTGAAGAAAATTCTGACCAACCAGTTCGTTTAAGGCTTATGCATTGCTGGATAATATGTACAAGATATTTCCACTTAGGGGCAAAATGAGTTTTAAAGAAAGTATAAGAATCAGTAGGGCCCCTATACCCTATAGCAAAAAGGCCTTCATGTAAGGCAGTAAGAGATAGATCGGTTATACCTGTGGCACCTTGAAGATGCAAGTGTTGGCGTATGAGGTCCTCAGTGATGGTGACAGTGGTTCCATCGATCTTGGATGTCAAAGAAGTGACTCCATTAATGGTTTGGACAGAGGCATGTTTCCAAAATTGCTCTATATGAGATATGTAGATTCTGGGGTTTATGGTGAGAGCATGATGAATGTGGGAACTTCGAAGGAAGTCCATCATATCGTGGAATGGTTGAAGGTCAGAATGTTTGAGAGAATAGGGAAGACAGTTATGTTCTTTGACAAACTCCATTGACGATCAATCGGTGATTTAGGGTTTCAGAGAAGTGTGTGTGAATCGCTCAGAGAGAAAAGAAAGGTCGTGGAAGATATTTTGCAACTGGTAGTTACAATTGAACGAAACTGGGACCTTTAAAGGTTTGAGGGTTTCGAAAGTATCTAATCCCGCACACACACTGTAAGAAATTACCAAATTACCCTGCACACTTTGACAGATCAAGTGAAACAGCTAGCAGTCCGAGAAAATGAACTAGCAGCTTGAGAAAAGACTCAAGCTGTTAGTTGAAAAGTAAGCATATTCGATTGAAACAGTGTCTCCCCCTTAAACAAGCATATGAAATAAACATATTTTTCATAAAATAAGAGAGAATGATGAAAAACAAATTAATCCATATTAACCATGCCAATATTTGATACTAGGAAGGTGAATCTTCCTACATCACATGGTTTTGTAAATAGATCAGCTAACTGATCATCAGTATGAATTTTGGTAACTTGGATTAATTTCTTCTCATTACAATCCCTTATAAAATGAAATCTGATGTCTATATGCTTGGTTTAGGGAAATTTCACTGGATTTTGTACAATGCTAATTGCACTTGAGTTGTCAATGTAAATAGGAGTGGATAGGAAATTCATACCATAGTCTCTCAGTTGATTCTGAATCCACATCACTTGGGAACAGCAGCTTGCAGCTGCTACATATTCTGCTTCTGTGGATGAGGTGGAGACAGTTGTTTGCTTTTTGCACTGCCAAGAGACCAATCTTGCTCCTAGATATTAACATCCACCAGTTCTTGGCTTTTTGGTCAATGTTGCATCCTCCATAATCACTGTCAGAATAGGCTGTTAGTTCAAGAGGAGAGTCTTTAGGATACCAGAGGCCCAAATGTGGTTGGCCTTTGAGATATCTAAAGATTCTCTTAACAGCAAATAGGTGTGAGTCCTTTGGAGCACATTGAAACCTGACACAAACACAAACAGCAAACATTATATCAGGTCTAGAAGATGTTAGGTACATAAGTGAACCTATCAAGGATCTGTGATGAATGTCCACATCTGCTCCATCTTTGTCTGCATCAAGCTGCTTGTGAGTGTCCATTGGAGTACTAGCAACCTTGGTATCTTTGTAACCAAACTTTTCCAGTATGTCTTTAACATACTTTGATTGACTTATAAAAAGTCCAGTAGGCTTCTGCTTGACCTGCAATCCTAGAAAGAAGGTGAGTTCCCCCATTGAACTCATTTGAAACTTTTTGTGCATCAATGCCTCAAACTCTTTGCACAGACTGTCATTGGTAGACCCAAAGATAATATCATCAACATAAATCTGAACAAGCAGAATCTCAGATTTGATGGACTTTGTGAACAATGTTTTGTCCAGAGTACCTCTCTTGAATCCATTCTGTAGAAGGTATGATGACAGAGTGTCATACCATGCTCTAGGGGCTTGGCGGAGTCCATAGAGGGCTTTGTCTAATTTGTAGACTCTGTCTGGATACTTTTAGTCCTCAAATCCAGGAGGTTGACACACATAGACCTCTTCTTCAATTGTGTCATACAGGAAAGCAGACTTCACATCCATTTGATACACTATAAACCCTTTGAAGCTTGCATAGGCTAGGAACAGTCTGATGGCTTCAATTCTTGCCACTGGAGCAAAAACATCTTCATAGTCTATTCCTTCTTCTTGAGTGTATCCCTGTGCTACCAATCTTGCTTTGTTCTTGATGACTATCCCTCTCTCATCCTTCTTATTTCTGAACACCCATCTTGTACCAATTGCTCTCTTTCCTTTAGGAAGATCAACTAGAGTCCATACATTCTGAATCTTGAATTGTAGAAGTTCTTCCTGCACTGCCTCAATCCAAGATGGATCTTTCAAAGCCTCGGATGCCTTCTTAGGTTCTAATTGTGACATGAAACAGGCATGTTCAAAGGCAGCTAGACTGAATTCTGGAACTGCTGATTCAGCATCAGTAGACTCTTTGTGAACCATTGTCCTTGTCTGCACAGGATTGCGTGGATCATCCATTATCTGATTTAGAGGATGATACTTGTGAACTCTGAGTGTTGGATCTCTGTCTGTCTGAAAAGAAGTTCCTAGATTTGTATCATCTCCATCAGGACCACTTGATGGTTCAGCTTCAGGAACAGCTTGACTGGAATCTTGGACTATTTCCCTTTGTGATGGAGTTGTTCCCTCAGGACTTGGGATTGGAACTTCATAGTTTGGATTTGAATCATGTTGAGCATCTAGTACCCCTGGTGGGTCACAAGATAGAAGTGGTATAACCGTATACACATCTCATTGACCAGAATCTTCAACAGTCTGAAACTTTGTACCAACAGCTTGACCATTTGTGCTACCAGCATGAGAATTTGTGTTGGCAGCTTCAACCCTGTTTTCATCAGTTTCTGCAGTAACCTCAACAAAGCTCAGAGAATTAGATAGAGTCTAAATCAAACAACCAATCAGGACCAGTGCCTTTGACATTTGCAGTGTTTTCATTAAATTCAACATTTGCACTTTCTTCAATGGTTTTAGACACACTGTTATATACCCTATAGGCTTTGCTTTGAGTGGAGTATCCTACAAAGAAACCTTCTTCAGCCTTACTTTCAAACTTCCCTAAGTGAGTCTTAGTGTGAAGAATGGTGCATGAACAGCCAAAAGACTTTAGAAAGGCTATTAAGGGGACTCTATTATGGAATAACTCATATGGAGTTTTCCCTTGTGATTGAACAACCTGAACCCTATTTAGAACATAACAAGCTGTATTGACTGCTTCTGCCCAAAAGGTCATTGGCAGTTTGGAATCAGCTAGCATGGTTCTAGCAGCCTCAATTAAAGTTCTGTTCTTTCTTTCAGCTACACCATTTTGCTGTGGTGTTCTTGGTGCACTATATTGCCTAGCAATACCTTTAGACTCACAGAAACTGTTTAGGATATGGTTTTTAAATTCAGTTCCATTGTCTGACCTTATCACCTTAACTTTTAAGTTGGATTGGTTTTCTATCTTAAGAATAAATGATTTAACTGGCTCAGCAGTTTCATCTTTAGTCCTAAGAAAGTATACCCATGTGAATCTGGTGAAATCATCAACAATGACTAAACAGTAAGCTCTTTTATTCAAACTCAAAACAGATGTTGGACCAAAGAGATCCATATGAATAAGATGAAGATCATATGAGATTGAATTTACTTCTTTGGCCTTATGAGAAGATTTGTGTTGCTTGCCTTTAAGACATGCTACACAATGATCATCACAGATGAACTCCTTTTGTGGTAAACCTCTTACCAAATTCTTTTTTACTAGAACATTCATAGATTTGAAGTTCATGTGACACATCCTTCTATGCCAAAGAGCAGACTCATTAGATGATGCTTTGGATATCAAACAGCTTAAAGTACTTGTTTTGGATAAAAGATCTGTGTCCAAACAGTAGACATTGTCCTTTCTTGGTGTTCTAAGTAAAACTAAGATTTTCAGGTATTTTAAAATCTTTTGAAAGAACAATGCACTCAGAATCTGTGAAGACAACAATATTTTGTTTATCGCAGATTTGAGACACACTTAATAAATTGTACTTCAGCTGTTCAACATATAAAACATCATTGAAAAGCATATTGCCTGTTTTGACGGTACCTTTACCTGTGACCTTACCTCCCTTGGAATTTCCTCCAAATGCAACAAAACCTCCTTCAAAGCCTTAGAAATTTGACAAGCATTCAGAATTGCCTGTCATGTGCCTAGAGCATCCACTGTCCAAATGCCATCTTGTTTTATGTTGTGACCTGTGGTTGCCCTGCACAAATAAAAGCTTAGTTAGTAGTGGAGTGAACCCAAACCAAGTTGGTTTTGGGTTGTCCTTGTGCATTGATATAACTAAACACTGTTTGTGACTTTTTATACTTAGTGAGATCCACTGGTGGATTCTGTGAAGAATATTTAGTTATGACATGAGGAATCCAGGTGTTCTTTCCAACCTTTGCTTTAACAGTCTCAGATGATCCATTACCAGTCCCAGTTTTAAGCCTAGAAGTTTGAACTGAGTGTTTAGTGCTAACAGCTTCAGAATTTGCACTACCAGCTTCAACTTTAGGCCTAGCAGTTTCAACATTTGGATCAACAGTTTGATCTGGTTTTTTGCCTTTAACACACCATACCTGTTTAAAAACGGATTTGGGTTTTGCCAAAACTTGTTTTTGGTGTGTGGACTATTTTTTATTGACCTTTAAGAATCTGTGATCAACTGTTTTCTTTGGAACTGGTGCAACAGGTGGTTTCACCTTAAGATTTTTTGTGTTTTTAACAAATGTCTGTTTCTGAACCACAGTCTATTTTGCAACAGATGGTTTGTACAAGCAATGTCTGGCCAAATGGTTTTTCCTGCCACAATGGAAACATCTTTTGACTATTATGATTGGAGAACCAGTTTTATTGGACCACAACTGGTTCTTGTTCCTTTGATTTCCCCTTACCTGCTATTGTGTGGGAAACTTTTGAACACCATGCTTTTGGCATGTGCAGATTGGAACAGTCTTACCCCTTTTATTACCCTTTGAGGAAGATGCAGTGTCACAGTTAGAAGGTACAGAAACATGTGGAGCAGCATGGCATACACTTATCTTCTCTTTTCCTTTCTTACTGGGGTTTGACGCTGCTATAGGTGCACTCATTGTTTTGTGTTCTTTCTCAACTTCTTTGCACTCACATTCTTCATTTTGAATCAGATCTTCTTTAAATTCAGGACTGTTTTCAAGGATAGGATCTACAGTGGTCATAGACTCATCTAATGGATCATTAACAAGCCTATCAGCCACTTCACTCATTGGATGAATGTATTTTTGTTGTATGGAGGTGGAGTGGCTCTGTATCCTATAGCTTCCTTGGGATTGAGCTGAGATTTTACCCTATCTTTAAATTGAACTTCCATTAGGTGTTCCAGCTTTTGATTTGCCAATTTGAAGTTTCTTAGATCTATATTGACGGACTCTAGTTTCTTATTAGCTTTTAACACCTTCTGTTCAGCCTCATCTAATTTCTTATTTAGGGACTCTATTTTCTTATTTAGCTCCTTTTTCTCCCACTCATGATATGTTCTATCATGTCCCATTTGAATCTCATTATCCTTATAGTCATTGATCTGTTTTTCAAGATCTTCTATGGCCTGCATGTACTCATATCTCCTTTCTTCCAACTTAGCTAGAGTTTTGCACATGCTCTCATTATGATCTCTGTACTTTTTAACCATATTTTTGCATGTTTGAGAGCAGAGTTTAGTATTTACCTCAGATGGTAGTTCAGTGGAGGTGACATTTGATGTTTCTGCCATTAGAGCTTGATTTTGAAACTCTTCCTCTGTCTGATCACTCCAGTCAAACACATTGTCTTCTTGAGAGACAAGTGCTTGTGATGATGAAGCTTGATTGGTTTGCTGGGGTCTTGGTGGCTGTTGACCTTGGGATCTGCATTCTCTGGAAAAGTGACCAAGCTTGTGACATTTAAAGCATTCAACTTTGGATTTATCAAATGCTGGTTTCCCTTCTGGTCTGGCTTGAAAGTTGGATCTGCCAGTTTTTTTCAGAAAGCTTTTAGCCCTCATAGTCAACATTGCATGCTGCCATTTCAAGTCCATCTCTTCTAGATCATCTGGATGGATTTGTTCTAAATCCTCAGCATTTAGAGCAAACAATCCATCATTGGCAACAAAAGCTTCATAATGAACTTCAGTAGAGTTACCATCAGCACCTGAAAAGGAATCACAACAGTGAGATTTTTCATATGACAGTAGAGCAGTGTTATGATTATAAGAAAATGATTTCCTTTTAGTTTCAATCTCAGTTTCAAACACTCTCAGACTGTTGTAAAGGTCATCAAACTCTATTTCATCAAGAGTGTCTTTGGTTCTCCATTGGGCAGCATAGACTGTCCACTCTTCACCAAGAGATCTAAGAAATTTTCTGTTTACTTCATCTTGATCCAAGCAGACTTTGGCACTCTCCAATTCACTTATCAGTTTGTTAAACCTGTCAAAGATTTGAGTAAGGTTTTCATTCTTGCCACCAGAAAAGTTTTCATACTGCTATTTCAAAAGATCCTTTTGATTTCTCTTGGTGCTAGCATTGCCAGCAAATCTTTTCTCTAAAGCAATCCAAAGAGAATGAGCAGTGTAAAACTTTTTAAACTGATGTTGATAAGCATTAGGGATGGCTATCTGTAAAAGTGTAAGAGCTTTCACTTCATTCTTTCTAGCCTTTCTTTCAAGTTCAGTTTTTGGAGGAGTTTTTATGGGTTTGCCCTCAGCATCAAGTTCAGGATCAACTACAGGAGGAAATTCAACAGCTTCCTATATGGCATAATCAATAAATTGAATGTGCTGTTGAATCCTGAGTTTCCACATCTCAAACTCAGTGGGTTTGAGCATAGGCACTTTGAGTCCTTGCCCAGATCCACTACTGCTATTAAATTCCATTGCAGAAAGTTTTTTTTTTTTTAAAGAAAGTTTCTGACTTTGAAAACAAAGAAAAACCTGGCTCTGATACCACTTGTCAAGATCAAAATCACTACCTAAGATTAACTGGTTAGAATTAATCAGAGTATAAACCAATAACCTTGTATTGAATCAAAGTCTAATTAAGAAGTTTGCGGAATAACACTTAACTATTTTAAGAAAAGCTTTCAAAACAAATAACACATAAACATAATCAATAATCAAAGATCATTTGTATTGCCAAACTCAATGATTACAATCCCCTCTAATCTGTTTGATTAGACGAAGAACACAGATTGTTCTTAGGGTTTTACAACCTTAGAGGCTTATGAAAACTTAATCAGAAAAGCAATTACAACTGAATAAACTTGTACGTGCAGACTTATAATAGAAAAACCTATTCTATGTATATATACTGCTTTCTGATTTGTTTACTTGAAAAACTCTGATTTCTCTGATAGTAGATATGCTTGAATCTTCGAATATATATTTTCCTGAATATCAGCACTTTCTGTTTATTGAGCTGTTGAGCAGCTTGAAGTCTATCTGTTGAGCAGCTT
The DNA here is from genome assembly GCA_020465985.1 of Centrapalus pauciflorus. Classification (NCBI taxonomy): domain Eukaryota; kingdom Viridiplantae; phylum Streptophyta; class Magnoliopsida; order Asterales; family Asteraceae; genus Centrapalus; species Centrapalus pauciflorus. Next base: position 129,935 of record JAANYP010002165.1, on the reverse strand, counting down.
GAGTTTGAACACTGGCAGCTTGAACTTTTGAACTAGTAGCTCGAACTTCTTCAACTAACAGCTTAAACTTTGCAATTACACAGAAAATCTACTAACAATTTGAGACATCTAACTAACAACTTGAGATACTTAGAATATTTCCCAACAGACAATCTGCCTTTGTTGCAACGAATGCAACAGGGTAAACAGCTTTGGCTGATATTGCAAATCACTTTTCAAGTTTCAATAAGGCATGAACAGGCCTTAAATTATACCTTCAAGTGCATCAAACAGGTTTCATTAAAAATCTCCCCCTAAGATGTACAGTAGGTTTGACTGAGGCCTTTTTGTGCCTAACAAATCCAGATCTGTTAAATTCCTAAAAATTTAAACTTTTAAAATTCATGAATTTAACATCAAATGAAGGTCAAAATAAAAAATGTAAATTTAAAATTATAATTTGTAACTAATGAATTGTTAAATTTAATGATTCAACATACCCAACTTGTATACCAAAATGTTAAGCCGTTTTTCATCTAATGCTTTGGTAAACAAGTCAGCTAATTGATATTCAGTCGGAACAAAATATAATTCTATATTACCATTTTCTACATGATCCTTAATAAAATGATACCGGATGTCGATGTGTTTGGTTTTTGAGTGTTGCACTGGATTAGATGCTATAGCAATTGCGCTCTGAGAATCACAATATATCGGAATCTTTTGTGGTGTAAACCCGTAGTCTCGCAGTTGGCTATTCATCCACAACACTTGAGAACAGGATGATGAGACAGCAACATATTCTGCTTCGGCTATAGACAATGAAACACAGTGTTGTTTCTTGGATGACCAGCAGACAGGTTTGTCAACTAAGAATTGAACTGCACCTGATGTACTTTTTCTGTCCATTTTATCACCTGCGTGATCAGCATCAGAAAAAGCAGTTAAATTGAATGAAGATTCTCAGGGATACCACAAACCAAGATTTGGTGTTCCCTTCAGATATCTTAAGATCCTTTTAGAAGCAGCTAAAGGTGATTCTTTTGGATTTGCCTGATATGTAGCACAAACACATGTAGCAAACATAATATCAGGTCTACTTGCAGTTAAATGCATTAATGACCCAATTATTCCTCGATAATGAGTTACATCTAAAGGTTTCCCTGAAATGTCCTCATCGAGTTTGGATTTTGAATCCGGAGCCATGGGAGTTTTCATAGGAGTACTATTGACCATGTTAAATTTCTTTGACATGTCTTGAATATATTTGGACTGATTGATAAAAATTCAATCAGTTAGTTGTTTAACTTGTAAACCTAAGAAAAAATTTATTTCTCCATCATGCTCATTTCAAATTTCTGGGACATTAAGAACGCGAATTTCTTGCAAAATTCAGGATTTGTAGACCCAAATATTATATCGTCTACATATATATGAATTACTATAATATCTGGCCCCTGACATTTTATAAACAGGGTAGTATCCACTGCACCTTTGTTAAATCCACATTTCAACAAGTATGTTGAAAGTGCATCATACCAAGCGCGCGGTGCTTGTTTAAGGCCATACAGGGATTTATCTAAAATATATACATGATCAGGCTTCGAAGGATCAGTAAACCCTTTGGGCTGTATACACTTCATCTGTTAGTTCCCCGTTTAAAAATGCAGTTTTTACATCCATTTGGTAAACAGTAAAGTTTTTATGAGCAGCAAATGCCAGAAACATACTAATTGCTTCTATTCTTGCAACTGGAGCGAAAGTCTCATCATAATCGATCCCTTCTTGTTGACTGTATCCTTTGGTGACGAGGCGAGATTTGTTACGAATGATGACACCATGTTCATCCTTCTTATTCTTTAAAATCCAGTTCGTGCCAATGATTGATTTATCTTTAGGTCGCTCTACCAATCTCCAGACCTTCAACCTTTCGAATTGATTCAGTTCTTCTTGCATTGCCACAATCCAATCAGCATCCAGAAGAGCTTCTTTCACATTCTTTGGCTCAATTTTGCTGAGAAACTTTGAAAATAAGCACTCGTTTATTGTTGCTCTTCTGGTTTGGACTAATGCAGAAGTATCACCAATGATATTTTCAGTTGGGTGATTTCTTGTCCACTTAAAGGTATGTGGATACGGTTGAATTTGGTCTTGATTGGGATTTAAGTCTAAGTGGGGAATTCGGGGGTTAGCTTCGGATGTAGATGGTATATTATCTGATATTGGGGTTTCTAAGTTTTCCAATGGTAAGGGGGTCTCAAAAGACACTGGAGGTTGAATGGGTTGTACACTATCAGTAGGTAAGTGAACTTCTGTCGTTAAAGCTTCTCCAGTTTCTCTGAAATGGGTTGAGGAGGATAATCCGAGACTACGACTGGATCTTCAGTAATCCTGTCAGGCACCAAATTTGAAACATTAGTTTTGGGCTTTTCAAAGTATTCTTCATAGAAATTCTCGAACAGTTTATTTAAATATGAATTATTTGCACTCTGTTCAGTTGACTTCATAGAAGTCGGCTTGTTATGGTCAGGTCTTGAACTGGTATGTTCAGAAGCCATTACTACGCCTTCATCAAATTTTATATTCACGCTTTCATTGACTGTCTTGGTCCGCTTGTTGTAGACCCGAAAAGCTACCGACTCCTTCGAATACCCAATGAAGAGGCCTTCATCAGTTTTTTGACTAAATTTTCCCAGATTGTCTTTGTCATTTAATATGAAGCACCTGCATCCAAGACATGGAAAAATTTAACATTGGGTACCCGTTTGTTTATTAATTCGTACGGAGTCTTTCCGAATCTTTTATTGATTATTGATCGGTTCTGCGTGAAACAAGTTGTTGCAACAGCTTCAGCCCATAGGAATAACGGAAGATTGGAATATGCCAGCATCGTTCTTGCATATTCCACTAGTGTCCGATTTCGTCGTTCAACGACACCATTCTGTTGTGGAGTACGAGCGGCTGAAAATTGATGTGTTATTCCCACAGAATTCAGAAACGATTCGAGAGATTTGTTCTTGAATTCTGTCCCGTTATCTGATCTGATGGTCTGAACTGAAAGCTGCAACTTTACTTGAATTCTTCGGATGAAGTCTATTATGATCTCGGTAGCGTCAGATTTGGAACGCATGAAGAAAAGCCATGTGTATCTGGAGTAGTCATCGACTATTACCAACACATATCGTTTCTTGTTTATACTTTGTACTCTCATTGGTCCACACAGATCCATATGTAGCAGTTCCAGTGCTCTCGTTGATGAGTGCTCTGTTTTGGACTTGTGTGAGGCTCTAGTCATCTTTCCTTTTTCACAAGCGGCGCACAACTGCTCCTTTTGAAATTTGAGAGTTGGTAGCCCTTTAACTAACCCACCTTTTGCAAGGTTGGTTAATTCGTTAAAATTCAGATGTGAAAGACGACGATGCCCATAGCCATGATGTTTTAGTTGTTGCTTTTGACATTAAGCAGACATCCTTCTTCAGATTTATTGAGGCTAGGTCAATTGAGTACAAATTGGTTTTCCTGTTCCCTGCAAGGATTTCTTTTCCTTCTCCAGACCTTATGCTGCACCGATTTGCTTTAAAGTTGACCTCTAATCCTTTATCGTAGAGTTGTCCAATGCTGAACAAGTTGTGACCAAGACCGTCAACGAAGAAGACTTTCTGAATTGTAATCTTATCGTACGGAAGACTCCCATAACCTTTGATCGGACAAAATTGATCATTCCCAAATCTGACCGTCCCACAGAACTTATCTACAAAGTTAGTGAGTGTTTCTCTCTGTCCGGTCATGTGCTTTGAGCATCCGGAGTCAAGGTACCACACATGATTTACCTATAAGACGAAATAAAACATGAGGTACCCACTTATAGTTGGGTACTTTTGACTTTGGTAAATCATGCGCGGTTGAATATGCTTTTTCTCATCAGATACGTCTTTTATTTTAGGTACCCACTTATTAACAGTTCTTTTTGGTATCCATTTTTGTATAGTTCAATGTGGAACTGTTTTTGAAGTTTGTTGCTTAGGAACCTTTTTCTGTTTAAAAGGTGGGTCCTTTTTCTTTGGTAGCCATACAAGCTTATCAGATTTAGCATGCATTGATTTACAAGAAACAGAATTTAAAGCAATTAAAGCAGTGCGAGAGTATTTAATACAAGATTTTTCTTTCTGCTTCTTTCTCCATTCTTGCTTCCGAGAACCTTTCACAATATAATACAAGAAACACGAGAATTAGTGATTTTAGAAACTTGTTTCTTCTGTAAAGGTCTCTTACCTTTTGAATTTTGGACCTTGAGTGCAATAGAGTCCTTTGTGGAAAATGATTCACCTTTTTCATAAGTAGGAGTCATAAAAGTAACTTTTGTTTTCTCCCTTTTCGGTTGTAAACTTGGTGATTTCTCAGATGATTCCTTTGAATCTGTAGATATTCTTTGCAAAATTCTAACAGGGTCTTTAAGGTCATCAGTTTGTTTGTTGTGTAAAGGTTTTACAAACTCATCTATTTTAACAAACATATCTTCCAATGAGTTAAAATCAGAGTTCATGTACAGATCAAAGTCCTTTTTCAGAGTTGATAGAATCAAGTGGAATTGAAGATGTTTGATCTGATATTGATTTGTCCTTAGGCTGTTTTTGTAACTTTGGTTCCATAGATTTAAGTTCAGCCTTAAGAGTTTGATTTTCTGTCTCAAAATTTTTGATTTTCAATTCAAGATCAGAGTTTATCTTTTCAAGAATTGAAACTGGTAAGTATAACTTTTGAGATTTAGTAGCAGATTCAGATAAATCCTTTTCAGAATATGTCTGAATATACTCCTCTTTAATGCAAGTATTTTTATTTGATTCATTTATTTTGTTATAATCAACAGAATTTTGCATTTTATCAGATCTTAGTCTTTTTGAATCTTCACTTGTATCTATCTCATCTGATGCTTTCATAAATGTCATTGTAATCCTAAATTCATATATCTGACAGCATATAAAGTAGATGAATTTGAAATAGTCTTTGTTAGATATTTAGGATTATTCCAACCAATACCAGATTTAGAATTATAAAATTCGGTATCTTTTGGTTGATTTAAATACATTGTTTGATTTGTTTGACCTCTTTTGATAAACTCGTCTTCCAAGGTCTTTATTTTCTCATAAAGTTTTGTTCTTTCTTCAAAAATGGCATGATATTTTACAGAATAATTTGAAGCCTCTAATTCTGCCAAATTCAGTTTTTCTTTTAAGTCAGATATATTGTTATTTAGTTCTTGGATTTTACATTGAAGATCATTTATTTTATCTTGCAAATCTGATACTGCTCGTAGTGCTAATGCTTTATACTTGGAAAAATCTGATACTAACGCGTGTTCTTGATTTAGCTTGTTTTCCAAGGAATGAGCATTTTTCTTTTCGGCTTTTAAGGATTTTTCAAATTTCTTTAGCATGAATGCCATTTGCGTTAATTTTTCTTCAAGCAAACAGGAATCATCATTTTCAAATTCAGAGTTAGAATGTACCTCCGGTGTTTCTGAACTATCTGATTTCTCTGAATCTGATTCATCAGATTCTTTGTCTTTGCTGCAGCCAGCATTTCCTATTGCCATCATCGCAAATTCTTCAGTCAATTCCTCATCAGACTCTTCCTTTTCCTCATTCTCTTCATCCGTCAACCCAACCCGTCCTTTTCACGGTAAAATTACAATTACAGTACTTATGGTTAGAAATTTGTTTTGCTTTTGGTCCCTTTCTCCAATAATTTTTTAAAAATGACGATTTTACCCTTGAATTTATGTCATTCTTGGTCCCTAATCAAAATATTTCATTTTCTTGATGATTTATTATTCTTTTATTATTTATTTAATATATTATCTTATTATTACTATTAAAATTTAACCGAAGTAATAAAATATTTAATATGTTTTATTTTCATTATTTATTTGACACTATTATTATTATTTTGTTATAGTTTAAGTATTTACATGAATAAGTAGTAGTAATGGAAAATAACTTGTACATGACTAATTTTAATTTATTGTATTGCTGTTAATTATTGTTATTAATATTAATATTATTGTTCTTCCATATAAATTTTAAATATACACTAAACTATCTATATATTTATTTTTTAATTGGTATTTATTTATTTTCTTACTATTTATTTAATATATTTACTATTTATTTATTATATGGTCTAATTATTATTATTAAAATTTAATTGAAGTACACATTATTCAATATGTTGTATTTATTTGATATTATTGTTACTAGTATTAGTATTATTATTTATTATGAATTAAGTACTTACATCACTAACTAGTAATAAATGAAAACAACTTGTATATGACTTAATTTAATATGTTGTATTTTTGTTAATTATTGTTATTAATACTATAATTATCGTTCATACATATTGATTTAGATGTATATTGAATTATTTATATATTTATTTTTTCCAAATGTATATATTTTATTTATTACTTTTCATTTATAAAATTTGTAACTTTTCTAAATGTATTTATTTTGTTAAGTGAATATGTTTTAATTTATTATAGAATATATATATAGATTCATGTTCAAAAAAGTACGTCTCGAAATCAAGTGCACCCGAAGGTACCAACGTTAAAAAACTTTTTTCAAATTTTTTTTTCTCATAAACATGTTTAATTTAACGTTATACGCATGATATATGAATTTCACATACATTCACACTTTCTGTATCCTTATAAATTATGTGAATGCTCAATGCATATCCATGTGAATGGTCATTCACACCATGTGAATGACCATTCACATGATTTTTTTACCATTCACAAGATTTATGATATTGCTCCTTTTGAAAAAAAGTCTTATAATGTTGTCTTATGCATGTTTATTCAAAAAAAAAAAATACATGTGAATGATCATTCACATTAGGGTACGCTGATTAACCTGATTCTATATACGCTGACAACATTATAAGACTTTTTTTCAAAGGGAGCAACATCAAAAATCCTGTGAATGGTAAAAAAAGATCATGTGAATGGTCATCCACACCATTCACATTCACATGAATGACCTTTGACATGGATGATCATTCACATAAATATGCATTGAGCATTCACATAATTTTTAAGGACACAAATAGTGTGAATCTATGTCAAATTCATGTCCACATAAATATGCATTGAGCATTCACATAATTTAAGGTTGGTACCTTCGGGTGCACTTGATTTCGAGTGATACTTATTTGAACCTGACTATATATATATATATATATATATATATATATATATATATATATATATATATATATATATATATATATATATATATATATGTGTGTGTGTGTGTGTGTGTGTGTGTGTATAGTGTATATATATATATATATATATATATATATATATATATATATATATATATATATATATAGACTCAGGTTCAAAAAAGTACCTCTCGAGATCAAGTGCACCCGAAGGTACCAACCTTAAAAAACTTTTTTTAAATTTTTTTTCTCATAACCATGTTTAAATTAATGTTATACACATGATATATGAATTTCACATACTTTCACATTTTCTGTGTCCTTAAAACTTATGTGAATGCTCAATGCATATTTATGTGAATGGTCATCCATGTGAATGATCATTTCACACAATGTGAATGGTGTGAATGACCATTCACATGATCTTTTTTATCATTCACAACATTTATGATGTTGCTCCTTTTGAAAAAAAGTCTTATAATGTTGTCTTATACATGTCTATTCAAAAAAAATATATGTGAATGATCATTCACATTAGGGTACGCTGGGTACGCTGGAATCTCATAGGTACGCTGATGAACCTGATTCTATATATATATATATATATATATATATATATATATATATATATATATATATATATATATATATATATATATATATATATATATATATATATATATATATATATATATTATATAATGTTTTCATGAAATATATAACTTTTTTAAACTAAAAATTTTATATGTATATAAAGCGCATATGTTTAAAGGTTGTTGAACTTAAAAAAATATATAGATTTGACATATTATATGTATAAATTAAATTATTTTGTTAAATTTTCTATAGCTTCGTATGAATTTTATATTATGGTCAATGTATTAATACATTGAACATATGTAATTTATATGAATATTAACTTTATGAAATAAATTAGAATGAATTCCATGTTAAATAATATATTTCGTTATTAACATATAATTTTTATAGGAATATAAAAAATTAAGATATAAAATATAAAAATTAATACATATATGTATAATTTTGGACAATAAATAGACTAATTTTATAAGTATTTATATAAAGTAATATAAGGTAGAGACAAATGATAAATATATTAAATGTACAAATAGTTAAAACTTTTAAATGAAAAGTAATAAAATAATAAATAGACTAAATTACATAAATGGTCCCTGTGGTTTATATGAAATTACGGTTTTGGTCCCTGAAAGAATTTTATTAAACCACAAGTCCCTAAAATCGAGAAGTTGTAACATTTTGGTCCCTGAAACTAACGGCGGTTAACTTAAGCCGTTAGTTTCAGGGGGCATTTTTGTCCTTTTGAATTCCAGGGACCATTTATGTACGTACCATACTCTTAGAGACCAAGCTGTTACTTTCTTTTTACAATTTAATTTAATTTCATAGTTTTCATATATATATATATATATATATATATATATATATATATATATATATATATATATATATATATATATATATATATATATATATATATATATATATATATTATTTCTATCATTTTTTAAATTAATTATCCAAATATAACAATTTATTTTTTATTCCTTTTGTTTTAATTATTTATTTTATTTGTATGTTTATTGTTATTATTAAGGTTAGCTTTTTATATGTATTACTATGATTATTTATTTAAGATTATATATGATATACATGGTTCATTTTTTTTCAATTATTTATTGAGAATCCAAATTTTTCTCTATTCTTTTTTTCATTTAAGAAAAATAAAATACGGTTGTAATTTTTTTTGTTTGGAAAATCTAAAATTGAAATGATTTATTTCTTTTCTCCATTCAAAAAAGTTCAAAATAAGGACGTGTTGAAGTTTTTTTTCATTTGGAAAAAAAATACAATCAAAATGGTTCGTAGTTTCTTCGTTGCAAACACTAAAAAAAATTTAATTTTAAATGGTTTGAAAAAATAAAGAATTGGAATGGTTAATCGCTTTTTAGTAAAAACAATTAAATTTCGAATGGTTTGTTGTTTTTATTAAAAAATTAAAGTTTTATTGATTTTTTTATCTACGTTTAATTAAAAATCAGAATGGTTTTTTGTTTGAAAAAATCAAAGATCATAATGCGTTTTTTGATCAAAAACTTAAAATAAAAAAATATACATTCTTAATTTATTTTTTTATTTTTTACTAAAAAGCGATAAACCATTCCAATTCTTGATTTTTTCAAACAAAAAAATCATTCTTATTTTAATTAAACGTAGATAAAAAAATCAATTAAACTTCAGTTTTTTCAATAAAAAACAACAAACCATTCGGAATTTAATTTCTTTTTACAAAAAAGCGATGAACAATTCCAATTCTTGATTTTTCAGACCATTTAGAAATAAAAATTTTATTAACTATTTACATAAATGGTCCCTGAAATTCAAAAGGGACAAAAATACCCCTGAAACTAACGGCTCAAGTTAACTGCCGTTAGTTTCAGGGACCAAAATGTTACAACTTATCGATTTTAGGGACTTGTGGTGGGATAAAATTCATTCAACTTTCGATTTTAGGGACTTGTGAGTAAGGTTGAAGTTGGTCTTGATTGGGGTTTAAGTCCAGATAGGGAATTCGGGGTTTTGCTTCTGAAGTTGATGGTATATCAACTGAGATCGGGGTTTCTGAATTTTCCGAAGGCAAAGGGGTTTCAAAAGATACTGGAGCTTGGATAGGTTGTACACTGTCAACAGATAAGTGTGTGTCTGTCGTTGAAACCTCTCCAGTTTCTTCCGAAATTGGTTGGTGAGAATAATCTGAGACTACGACTGGATCTTCAGTAATCCTGTCAGACACCAAATTTAAAACATTAGGTTTGGTCTGTTCGAAGTAGTCTTCATAAAAATTCTCGAACAGTTTATTTAAATCATTATTTTCTGCACTCTGTTCAGATGACTTCATAGAAGTCGGCTGTTTAAGTTCGGGTCCTGAACTGGTATGTTCAGAAGCCATTATAACGCCTTCATCGAATTTAACATTGACGCTTTCGTTAACAGCCTTTGTCCTCTTATTGTGGACTTGGAAGGCTACAGACTCTTTTGAATAGCCAATGGAGATGCCTTCATCCGCTTTCTGACTAAACTTTCCGAAATTGTCTTTGTCGTTTAAGATAAAACACCTGCATCCAAAGACATGAAAAAATTTGACATTAGCGACTCGTTTATTTATTAGTTCATACGGAGTCTTTCTGAATCTCTTGTTGATTATAGATCTGTGCTGTGAAAAACAAGCCGTTGCTACAACTTCAACCCAAAGGAATAACGGGAGGTTGAATAAGCCAGCATCGTTCTTGCAGATTCCACAAGGGTGTGATTCCTTCGTTCGACTACACCGTTCTGTTGTGGAGTGCGAGCTGCTGAGAATTGATGAGTTATTCCCGCAGAATTTAGAAACGTCTCAAGTGACTTGTTTTTAAATTCTGTCCCATTATCAGATCTAAAGGTTTGAACTGAAAGTTACAACTTGACTTGAATTCTGCGAATGAAGTCGATTATGATTTCGGTAGCATCGGACTTGGATCTCAGGAAGAATACCCATGTGTATCTAGAGTAGTCATCAACTATTACCAATATATATCTTTTTTTATTAATGCTCTGTACCACACAAGTCCATATGAAGAATTTCTAATGCTCTCGTTGAAGAGTGTTCATCTTTTGACTTCTGAGACGCTCGAATCATCTTTCCTTTTTCACAGGCTACACACAACTGCTTCTTTTGAAATCTGAGAGTTGGAAGCCCTTTGACTAACCCACCTTTTGCAAGGTTGGTTAACTCATTGAAATTCAAGTGTGAAAGACGGTGATGCCATAGCCAAGATACTTTAGATGTTGCTTTGGATAATAAGCAAACATCTTTCTTCAGATTTATTGAGGCTAGATCTATGGAGTACAGATTTTTTTTTCTATTTCCTGCAAGTATCTCCTTCCCTTCTCCAGATCTAATGTTGCACCTATTCGCTTTAAAATTGACCTCTAATACTTTGTCGCATAGTTGTCCAATACTGAACAGATTGTGACCTAGACTGTCAACGTAGAAGACCTTTTTTATTGTGATCTTGTCGTACTCAAGACTCCTATATCCTTTGATCAGACAGAATTGATCATTTCCGAAACGAACCGTCCCATGGAATTTATCAACAAAGTTTGTGAGAGTTTTTTTTATCCGGTCATATGCTTTGAGTACTCGGAGTCAAGGTACCACACATGATTTACCTATAAGACGAAAAAAGACGTGAGGTACCCACTTATAGTTGGGTACTTTGGATTTTGGTAAATCATGTGGTATGTTATTATTCTTCTCAACAGATTGTGCCTTCAATTTAGGAACCCACTTTTTAACAGTACGTTTAGGTATCCAGTTTTGTACAGTTCGGTGTGGAACTGATTTTGAAATATGCTTCGTTGGAACCTTTTCCTGTTTAAAAGAATGAACCTTTTCCTTTGGTAACCAAACGAGCTTATCAGATTTAACAAGCATTTTATTACAACGAGCAGAATTTAAAGCAATTAAATCAGTTCGAGAGTATTTATTATATCGTTTATTAGTAAATTTATTACAGACAGAATTATCAAAATGACTAATCCTATCACTAACAAAATTTTCTTTGACTCTCCACTCTTGTCTTAAACTCTTGTTTTTCGTTTCTCGTTGCTTCTTGCGCCATTTATTCTTCCGAGAACTTTTCACAATATTATCAGACATAATAGAAACACAAGAATTAGTCGTTTTAGAAATATGTTTATCCAGTAAAATTCTCTTACCTTTGGAAGTATGGACCTTCTGTGCAATAGAATCCTTTGAGGAAGATGATTCACCTTTTTCATATATAAGAGTCACAAAATGAACTTTTGTTTTCTCCTTTTTCCGTTGTAAAACTGGTGAGTTTTCTGATGTATCCTTGGAATCTGTAGATATTCTTTTCAGAATACTTACAGGTTCTTTAGGTTTTTTAATTTGTTTGTCATGTAATAGTTTAACAAATTCATCTATTTTGACAAACATCTCTTCCAATGAGTTGAAATCCGAGTTCATATACAGATCAAAATCTTGTTCAGAATAAATAGAATCAAGTTGAATTGAAGGTTTTTGATCTGGTTGAGATTTGTCTTCAGACTGATTTTGCAGCTTTAATTCGAAAAATTTAATTTCAGCCTTAAGATTTTAATTTTCAGACTCAAAAGTTTTGATTTTCAGCTCAAGATCAGAGTTTATCTTCTCAAGAATTGAATTTGGTAAATATGGCTTTTGAGCATGAGTAGTATTTTCATTATAATTCCTTATCTGAATAAGTCTGAATATACTCCTCAGAAATGCAAGAATTTTGATATGATTCATTTAATTTGTTATAATCGACAATATTCTGCATTTTATCAGATCTCAACCTTTTTAAATCTTCACTTGATTCTACTTCATCCGAAGCTTTCATAAAAACCATTTGTAATCCTAAATTCATGTATCTGACATCATATAAAGTAGGTGAATTTGAAATTGCTTTTGTCAGATATTTAGGATTAGTCAAACTTATACATGATTTTGAATTATAAAATTCGGTATCTTTAGGTTGATTTAAATATATTGTTTGATCTGTTTGACCTCGTTTTATAAACTCATCTTCCAACAATTTAATTTTCTCGTAAAGTTTCGTTCTTTCATCAAATATGACATGATATTTCACAGAATAACTTGACGCTTCTAACTCAGCTAAATTTAGTTTTTCTGTTGGGTCAGAAATATTGCTATTCAGTTTTTGAATTTGACTTTGAAGATCATTTGCTTTATCTTATAGATCTGATATAGCTCTTAACGCTAATGCCTTATCCTTGGAAAAATCTAACACTAACACACGTTCTTGAATTAATTTGTCTTCCAAGTAATGGACATTTTTCTTTTCAGCTTTTAAAGATTTTTCAAATTTCTTTAACATATAAGCCATTTGCGTCAGTTTTTGTTCTAGCATACTGGAGTCATCATTATCAGAATTAGAGTTAGTTTATACCTCAGGTGTCTCTGAACTTTCTGGTGTAATCGAATCTGATTCATCATTATCCTTATCCTTGCTGCATCCAGCATCTCCTGTTGCCATCAGTGCTAACTCTACAGTCAGTTCCTTATCATCAGACTCTTCTTTCTCTTCAGTCTCCTCATCCGTCAAACCCACCCAAACTTCATCTTCAGCTATCATCGCAGACTCACTAAGTTCTGAATCAGTAAAAACTTCAGACTTCAGACAGATGTGTGCATCTTCATCTAAAATAACTTCGTCTTCAGATAATTGGAGCCAGCGATCATCTTCAACCATCAAAGCTTTACCAGCCTCCTTTTCCTTTCCTAGTAGTGCCTTACGAGTGTAGTATTCCAAATTCTTAACTACAGGCAATCTACATTCTCTAGCATAATGGCCTAGCTTGCCACAGTTATAGCACTTTTGCTCAGAATCCTTCTTGGCAGGCTTATCAGATTTTCATATTTGTCAGCTTTCTTGCCACTGCTCTCTCCTGATTTATCATATCTGTCCTTCTTTTCAAACTTCTGTGAGTCTGTTTTGTACCTCATCTTGTTGTTGGTTGGTTTCCGGTAAAACTTCTTCTGAAATGCCTTCGTCAGTAAGGCCATTTCTTTATTCATCTCTTCAATTTCAGAATCAGTTGAGGAATCCGATGAGTCTGACTCTGATAAACTGCTGCTAACTACTACCCATTTCTCCTTCTTTAGCTTGTATTTGTACTTCTTATATGCCAACAGGGCTAAAGGGTCAACAGTTTCTGTTTCAGCCTTCTTCTTTCCTGACATCTTCCTTAAAACAACTTCCTGATAGTTGTTAAGGTTTTCATATACCATGTGGAAGTCCATGTCATCAATTTCTTTAGTTTGCTGAATTATCATAGTGTACTTATCCCACTCCGGATTCAGTACATTCAGGAATTTGACATTGATGTCCAAATTTGACTTTATGACACCATTCCTCTTCATTTCACTTACTAGATTTACAAACCTTAGACATGTACTCTCCAGCAGTTCCCCTTCTCTTGCTTAGAAGTTCTCAGACGTCATTAAACTGTTTCGGGCTCTATTTGTTGCTGCTCTGTCTTGAACCCCTCATCAATTTACTAACCTCATCCCAGATGGATTTGGCTGTTTTGGCATTAGTCAGACATGTATATATATCATTGGGTATAGATATCAGCAACAGTTTTCTAGCTGTCTTGTCCCCCAGTTTTCTGCGCTTTTGTGCTTCAGTTAGGTTTGTGACCTCAACTGTTCTTTCAGTTACAGGAGGGTTGTCGGTGGGTACAGCAAGTATTGTCTCAAGGAAAACAGCTGGTCCGTCATTGAGTGATTTCAGCATTTCATCAGACAGGTCATGGAAACTGATAAACTCAAGGAATCTCTCCCTCCATTGTACGTGTTCTCCTCTGTATAGAATTGGAGGTTTTGTTTCTGACCCCATGGTTAGTGTGTCTTTGGACATTTTGACTGATTAACAGGAATATTACAAGATTTTTTAAATGAAAATTTGATTGAAATTGAATAATTGATCAAACTTGAAGGTAAGTTAATCAAACTCGAATGAGTATTGTATGAAACTCGAAATGAATGAGATCAAAACTCGATCAAAGAATGAGAAAACTCGAACAATGAATGGAATCAACTCGAATTGTCTCGAATCTAGAAAAAATCAATCAACAGATTAATAATGCAACTCGAATGCAAAGAACTGTTAACTCGAACGAAGCTTCTGTGAAACTCGGAATAAATGAGAATAAACTCGAATGAGATTGACTAATGATTTATTAAACTCGAATTGGTCTTGTTTAAAACTCGATTGAAATTGTAATTCACTTGTGTTTTACAAAACTCGAATAACCCTTCCTTTCAACTCGAGTAGAATACGATTCAACTTGATTAAAACATGAACAACCTTTATTGGAGTTTTTTTATGGTTTTTCTGAAAAAACAAGTCCTGAATTCAATATTTTCACTGAAATGCATCAATTGATCCCAAATTGAAATCGAAGGTAAGGTTTTTGCTTTCAAACACGTTTTCTGAAAACACTTTGGTAAAAATAATATTAAACACCTTGTTTTTTTTACAAGAACAGTGAAGAACAAAGGGTTTTTCAAAAAAGCAGAAAAATCGATGAACCTGCTTGCTTGTTTTGAATTACAGATTGATTTTATAATCAATTTGATCGATTTACAAACCTTTTCCTTCGATCAAACTTTCAGATTCAAATACCAACAGAATCAAAAACCCTAAGAGATTTTTCAATTTTCTAGAAAAACCGTAGAAACAGTGAATATTTTTAAAATATTCAATCAAGAAATCATTTCCATGCTCTAATATCAATTGTTATTCCAATTAAATCAATTAAACAATCAAAATAAAGCAATTAAGAACAAGATTCAAAGACTAACCGAATGATTGTATTATCAAAATGGTGATTACAGAGATGAAATCAAAAGCACTGTAGCCCTAGATGCTCTTTACAATTTCCGTGCAAACCACAAATGATGTCAGATCCGTACATTTACAAAAGAAATATTTCTATTTATATCTAAATTCAACTATGCTATATTTACAAAAACTACCCTAGACTTATTTAATTTATCAAGCTAAATAAGATTCTAACATGTATATAAATTGTATATGTTTAAAAATAGTTAAACTTAACAAAATATATAAATTTTACATTTTATATGTATCAATATAATTAATTTGTTAAATTTTATTATAATTTTGTTATGTTTAATGAATTAATACATTGAACATTTGTAATTTATATGAAATATTAATATTATGAAATAAAAATATTAGAATGGATTACACGCTAAATGATATATTTCCATAAGTTAAAATTACATTGAACATATAATGAACTAAATTTATAAGTATTTATATAAAGTAATATAAAGTAGTGACAAAAGATAAATAGATTAAATGTATAAATAGTTAAAAACTTTATAAATGAAAAGTAATATAATAAATCAATACATTTTTAAAAACTAAATATATAAGTAATTATATATATATATATATATATATATATATATATATATATATATATATATATATTTAAAATTTATATGTAAGAACATCAATAATTAACAATAATACAATAAACTAAATTTAGTCATATACAAGTTATTTTCAGTTACTACTACTTAGTCATGTAAATACTTAAACTATAACAAAATAATAATAATAATAATAATAATAATAATAATAATAATAATAATAATAATAATAATAATAATGATGATGATGTCAAATAAATAATTAAAATAAAACATATTAAATAATTTATTACTTCATTTAAATTTTAATAGTATTAATAAGATAATATATTAAATAAATAATAAAAGAATAATAAATCATTAAGATAATGAAATATAAAAGAAATATTTTGATTAGGGACCAAAAATGAAAGGGTAAAATCTTCATTTTTAAAAAATTATTTGAGAAAAGGACCAAAAGCATAACAAAACTCTAACTATAAGTAATGTAATTGTAATTTTATCGTGAAAAGGACGGTAACCATGATTACCACAGGGACGAAAATTGTAATTTACCCAATATTTTATAATGATCATTTTACCATTTTCTATAGTAACGCTTTGGTCGCTCAAGTTTATAGTTCATTTTAGTTTTGGTCCCTTAGATAATTTTTTTCTAATTTAAGTCTTCTATTATTATGATCATTATTGTTATTATTGTTATCATTATTATATTATTTTAATTAATTTAACTTTTTATATATTAATTTCTTTGTTTTTCTCGAAAGGCAAATTTATTTATTTGTTTATTAAGTTTATTTGTTTATTAACTTTATCATAATTTATTTGCTTATTAAGTTTCCTATATTTTTAAATTTAAATTACATACTTATTTATTTCTTTAATTTTTCATTTTTTAAATGTAAAAAACTATGAAAACCAATCCATTTTTTAATTTTTTCTGCACCAAAAAATTCGACTCATTTCAATTTTTTGTTTTGTAAAACGAAAAGAACTATAAATCATTCTGTTATTAATTTTTGTAAATGAAAAAAACTAGGAATAACTTTTATTTTCAGTTTTTACAAACTAAAAAATCGTTCTATTTTTTTAGTTTTTTCAAACTAAACCATTCCCTTTTCCTTCGGAGAAACTAAGAAGACGAAATGTTTTGTAGTTTTTTACGAAAAAATATAAAAACGGAACTGTTTGGAGTTTTTTCGTTCGAAAAAAAAAAGAAATGGTTCATAACTTTTTATGTTTGAAAAATTGAAAAACATAAAACTGAAATGATTCGTAGCTCTTTCCTTTGAAAATACTAATAAAAATTGGTTGTTCAAATTTTCTAATTCAAAAAAACTATAAAATGGAACGGTTTATAAAAACTTGTTCAAAAAACTTTAAAATGGGAATGGTTCGTATTTTTTACATTTATAAAAACTTGAAAATGGAATGGTCTATTGTTTTTTTTCGTTTGGAAAAACTAATAAAAATGGAATGGTTCGACTCAGAAAAAACAAGAAAACGAATGTAGTTTTTTTCCGGAAAAATAAAAAATGCAAAATGATTCGTAGTTTTAACATTTGAAAAAATTAAAAAACGGAATAATTTATAGTTTTTTTGTTCTAAAAAACTAATAAAAATTAAAGGGTTGAAGGTTTTTCGTTCGGTAAAACTAAAAAATAAAATGGTTTATTGTTTTTTAATAAAAAAACTAAATAATAGAATGGTTCGTATTTTTACGTTTGGAAAAAACTAAAAATTCGGAATGGGTCGAAAACTAGAAAAATTGAACGATTTTTTTGTTTAGAAAAACTAAAAATCAAAATTATCTGTAGTTTTTTCATTTGAAAAAACTAATAACATAATGATTTGTATTTCTTTTTGTTTCCCAAAACAAAAAATTAAAATGGATTGAATCTTTTGGTGCAGGAAAAAATAAAAAAATGGATTGGTTTTCATAGTTTTTTACGTTTAGAAAATGAAAAAACTTAAAAGGTTTGTAACCTTTTTTACGTTTGAAAAAACTAATAAAAGTTTAAGGCTCAAAATTATTTTGTTTGGAAAACTACAATATAATATGTTTGTATTTTTTTCATTCGAAAAAATTAACAAAGGAAATGGATTCTAATTTGATACGATTGTTTATAATAAAAGAAATAAATAAGTTTATAATTTAAATTAAAAAATATATTAAGATATATGAAATTAATAAACAAATAAATTAATATGAAAAAAGTTAAATTAATAAATAATAATAATAATAATAATATGGGTAAATTACAATTTTTGTCTCTGTAGTTATAAGTAAATTATGGAACAAGTTCTTTTCACGTCGAAATTACAAATTCAGTATCCATGGTTGGTTATCTGTTGTGGTTTTGGTCCAAACATATTAACATAAAAATGTATAAGGGTAAATTACAAATTTCGTCCCTGTGGTTTATAGCAAATTACGGATCCCGTCCCTCTATAGAAGAAATTACAAATTCGATGTTTGTGGTTAACATTTTGTTACGGATTTGGTCCTTTGACCGGTCATTTTTTTTAAAATGACCATTCTACCCTTGAGATTATTATAAAAACAGGTAATGAACTTTCTTTTTAATAAAAATAAAAACTAAAAATCCAAAACCCAATTGTTTTTCATTTTAATTATTAAAATAGTCTCAAAAATCAAAATATCTCTGTGTGTGTGAGAGATAGAGAGAGATGGCTTCTTCTACAACCCTTCTCTTGCCTCTTCCATTCGTTCCCGGCCAGCAACTTCCGGCCAGCCACCCCGCCACCACCACTTGATCTAGAGGGTGGTGGTTCAAATAGATCCAGATAACTTCCATTCGATCTCGCCACCACCGGTCAGCCACCCCGCCACCACCGGTCAGCCAACTTCCATTCGATCTCGTCTCTCTCTAACAGATCCATGCTTTGTGGTTCAAATAGATCCATATCCAGACCTAAAGCTTTGAGATCTATAGGATGGTGGTTTCATTCATGAAGGCTTCAATGATTCGATCATAAGGAACCGATCATGGATCTGAGAAGCCTCGTTTCTATTTACTCGATGGAAGCCTCGAAGTAGTTGTCGGAGGAGGTACTATTTTGGCCAGGGATGTTGAGATGTATCTGAGAAGCCTCAAATTTGCCGGACATAAGGACACAAGGGGACGAGCTCAAACGGTTCAAGATTTGCACTTTTGCAACTTTGTCACCAAGCTGTTGCTTCATCCAGTCACAAAGAAGGCTATACTCTTGCTTGCTTTCTCTCTCTTTGACCTCGTCAACATCACCTAAAATATTGACCATGCATTTCAGAAGACATGGAAGAAGCTAGTAGAGGTGGTCCTATGGATCTCAGGTCGCCGGAGTTTTATAGACTTTGGTTGGAATTCCGACGGAATATTCAAACCGGAGGAAGGGAGTAAGAAAATAGGTGAGAGGATAGATTAGTTGCAGAGAGAAAGTACTTTTGATGGTTTGATTTCATGTTTGTTTTTAATATTAATTTTTATTATTTTATTCTTTAATTGTATGAAAAATAAAGTTCATTACTTAATTTTATAATATTCTTAAGGGCAAAATGGTCATTTTAAAAAAAATGACCGGTCAAAGGACCAAATCCGTAACAAAATGTTAACCACATACATCGAATTTGTAATTTCTTCTATAGAGGGACGGGATCCGTAATTTGCTATAAACCACAGGGACGAAATTTGTAATTTACCCAATGTATAAAGAGTAAATTACAGAAATGGTCCCTGTGGTTTGCTCAAAATTATGAAAATGGTCCCTGGTCTTTAAAAACTACATAAATGGTCTCTCAAAACACTATTTACTTGCAGAATTAGTCCCTCCATCTATTGAATTTTTCTAAATGACGATTTTGCCATTATTCTCAAATTTAAATTTGGTCCCTCTAGTATTTAATTAGTTATGGTTTTAATCATTTTCATTATTTTTTTGTTTTTGTTTTTGTTTTTGAATTTTAAATTTTAATTTAATAAAATATGATTTAATTATTTTATTTAATAAGTTTATTTTAATTCTCTTGTATATATTCAATTTATTTATTTTACATTTCGTTTTTTACCATGTTTATAGATTTATATATTTTTATACGTTAGTAACTAACAATTTTATTGTGCTAACATATTTCGATTTAATTATACTTTTACTAAAAATATATAAATTTAGGATTTTATTTGTTTTGATTAACATTTTTTTTACATTAATACCTTTCGAATTAAAATTTTTTTTTTTCATTTTGATTTACATATTTTGCTACATTAATATATTTCAATTAAACATAATATTTTATTTATTCTATTATAAATACTTTGTTACATTAATACGTTATGAGTTAATTTGTATATTTTAACAAAACTATGTCGACTTGACATTTGATTCGTTTTAATTTAAATATTTTTTATTTAAATACGTTACAATTTAATTACATTTTTTTAAAAAATATAAAAACTTAGCATTTTATTTGTTTTTGCGTAAAGTCACATTAATACCTATCGATTTGATTATAATTTTTAACGTTTTGGATTGTATATTTCAATCTATACGTTTTGGTTTGTATATTTCATTATATAGGCTTCGAAACGTATGTAACGAAACATATATATGTTTTATTCAAAACATATGTACGTATAAATATATATGCATTTCAAAACATATAAAAAAATATACAAACCAAAACGCTAAAAGTTACAATTAAATCGATAGGTATTAACGTGACAAAATATTTAAGCAAAAAACAAATAAAACGCTAAGTTTATATATTATCTTTAGAAGTTATAATTAATTGAAGTGTATTAACACTAAAATATATTTAAATCAAAACGAATAAAATGTCAAGTCGACATAGTTTTATTAAAAATTATAATTAAATCAAAATGTATCAATACAACAAAATAATTAGAATTGAACAAACAAAATACTAAGTTTAATTGAAACGGATTAATGTAGAAAATTATGTAAATCAAAATGAACAAAAGACTAAATTCAAATCGAAATGTCGTAACAAAATATTTTAATCAAAACAAATAAAAGCCTAGATTTATATTTTTTTTTCTAAAATTATAATCAAATCAATATATGTTAACTTAATGAAATACTTAGTTGGTAACGTATAAAAATATAAAAATGTATAAAAATTTTAACAAATGAAATGTAAATAAATAAATCGAATATATAAAATAGAATTAAAATAATTAAATCACATTTTATTAAACTAGTTTTTAAAATTCATAAACAAAAACAAAAAATTATAAAAATTACTAAAACCAAAACTAATTATATACTAAAGAGACCAAAAGGGATTTTGATAATAAGGGCAAAATCGTCATAGAAAAAGTCAAGAGACGGAGGGACCATTTCTGCAAGTAAATAGTGTTTTGAGGGACCATTTATGCAATTTTTAAAGACCAGTGACCATTTCCATAATTTTGAGTAGACATAGGGACCATTTCTGTAATTTACTCATGTATAAATGTTTTATAAAATGAAATGTAAGATAATTGATTTTTAATAATTAAATTGAATATATAAACAAAACGTAAAATAAATAATTTAAAAATCATAATAGGGATAATTTTTAATAAAAGTATATATTTAATAACATATATATATTTAAAATTAAAATGTATAAATAGTAATAATAATAATAATAAATATAAACAAAAGGTGAAAATTTATAAAAAGGACTAAAATGGAAAATTAATTACATAGTTGAGGGACCAAATTGTAATGCGATAAGGGCAAAATCGTCATTTTAAAAAAGTTAAGAGAAAGAGGGACCATTGTTGCAAATATAAAGAATTGTAAGGTCTACGACTGTAAGATCTATCTAGACGCGAATCCGTGAACGAGTGCGGAATCCTCGTTGACGGTTAGACGGACAACTCTCAACCAACGGAAACACAGAGACTATTAGACGCTGAACGAACGACACACGAACGATCCTACGTACTAATTCTCTCCGAAACGGCACTCACCTAGCTGATAAACTCGAGATCGCCTCTTGCTCAATTCCTCACGAATTCTGCAAAAAGTCCTCTAATTATTCGAGTCTATCTCTAATTATAGACCCTGATTCGAGTCTGTTGTGGGCCAACCTCGAATCTGGCCCAAGGCCCATTCGAATCTGTCCATGTTGACAGTCTCGAATCTAGCCCATTCGAATCTAAGGTCTCATTCGAATCTATCTCAGATTCGAATGTATTCCCTTAAGTAATTCGAATCTAGCCAAAATACTTAAACTCTTAAGTGACGAAACTTATGTTTTAACTTGTGCTTGAGTTAATCTTTGACCTTTATGTTTGAACTTCTTGTAATATGTTACATCAAGTTCAAACACACAATCAATAACAGACAAACACATATTAAACATATATATCAACACTTGTTAATACTCAGAATATTACTTAAACCATAATGCAGATCGATTAGACTGCTATCGTCACACAGGGTGTACCAACAGACTCCCCCTTGACGATAGCTTCTAATTATTTACATTACACCAAATTTAAGTACTAGAGCTATATATACTACTACCTGCATATAATCCAGCATCTATACAAACTTTAACTACCTTTTGGAACTTCCTGGCTTCAGATCTCCATGGTTCAGTAAAGAAGATAGGCTGATCATGAAGCTTCTTCAGGTCGTCCTTTGATAGGTTTATCAAATGCAGTGGATCATATACCTTTAAAATGACCTGCTCGTCTTGATCTTCCATGATAGCTTCAGCAGTGTCAATCTCTAGGTACCACCATTTCATGTTGCTCAAAACGTTCTGTGGCATTGGTTTCATTGGGACTTTCTTTAGACACCTCACAGGTTTGTATTCCATCCTGGCCCATGGCCTACCTGTATGAGGATCTATTCTCGACTGATCCTCGACCCTCTTTCCGGTCCTTGGCTTGAGTCGCTCAAACTTCCCAGATCTTCCTTCTTTTCTTATGATTCTTGCCACAACCTCAGCGTACTGGTCATTACCTATATTAATTAATTCTTTCCAAGCAAGCTCCTTTACTTCAATCTTGGGCAATGAGTTAAATGCTTTTAGTGTTCGCCTCAAGTATTGTAGTCCATCTCTTCTTTTCAAGATAAATAGCTGCAGTTCTTTGTCAAAGAACCAGCTTATAATGCCTCCTGAGAAGTTTCCAGCACCTGGAACTCTCATTTTCTTCTTCATCTTCAAACGATCTTTCTTTTCCTCTTTCTTGAACCAAAGATTTATCAAGTCAGTTCTAGATGGCTCCTTCTCGGCCTCTTCAAGTTCTTTGTCCTCGACTGAGGCTACCTTGATATAGTCAATGTCAATCACATTATGATTTTGTCCTTCATATAGCTCCGTGATAGGTTGTGAATTGACAATAACCTCATTGACTTGATCGTCTTCATCATCCAGCACTTCATCGTCTGATTTCCAGTCGACGACCTCCTCTGGAATAAACTCACCTTCCTCCAATTCTTCTTCTTCATCATCAAAATCCATAAGCTCTTCCTCTATGTCTTTCAGTGCATCTATCATGTCACTGTCCAAAACCCTTGAGGAACCTGCTTCTCCCCCGGATCCTCCTACTTCTCCTTCTGTACTAGGCTCCCCCTGAACTTGTGTAACTTGAGCTGCAGAAAAATCTACAGACTCAATCTCTTTGTTTGCACCGGGATCATCGCCTTCAGTATCATCTCTTCTCTGCACTACCTGATCTCGGCACGATGTCTCCCCCTGAGCCTGTAAATTTTTCATTAGCTGCTCAATTAGGGAGCGCATCGACCTTATCTCAGCAGACTGATCACAAACAAAGGTTTTTAGCTCTAAGTTCTCTTCCTGAACTTTTTCCACAATCTTCTTTAGATCGGCATTCTCCTTGTCAAGATTTGCATTATGAGTCTGAATCTCACCGATTGCCTTTGTTAGGCCTAAGATCTGGATATTTTGGAAGTCAACTCGAGCTTTTAGCTGCTGAAACCTTTGATTGTCGGCGTATGAGGATGAGGTTGATGGGATGGATTGAATTGGAGTTGGAATGATCGGCGATGGGACGTATGGTTCATCATGAGGTGGTGATGGTGGAATGGTGGTTTGAGGGTCCTGAGGTTGAGGAATTTCAGGTTGTTCTGCTGAAGCTGAAGAGGATCCTTGCATGAACCTGTGACGTTTGGCCCGTTGCCTTGTCACTAGTTGAGAAACTTCTTCTTCTTCGAAATCAGACTCCTCCAATTCCCTGTCCACTCGTCTCCTAGAACCACCTTCATTTATAATCAATCGCGAACCATAAGTTCCAATTTGAACAGGTGGTTCAGTTGATACTGACTCAGGAGCTTCAACCTCTAACTCCTCCATCTCTTCTGATTCGGTTGCAGATGATGACAAAACGTTATCAGCCTGCTCTGGCTCATATTCCTCGACATCACGAAATATATCATCTTCATCTCCAGGCGGACTAAGCAGCTCACCTACTAATGCTGCTGCCACATCTTCATTTGCATTAGGACCAGAAGACCATATTTCCTCCAAGGTCTGAGCAAGTTGCTCAGATTCGGGGACTGCACCTGAAGTCCCTGCTTCTTGTGCCTGTGGTTGTTCAATTGTTGAAGGCCTGGATGCCTGAATTTGACTAGCAGGTTGTTGCTGTTGGCGTCGTGGATCACGCGGCCTAGCACACGGCTGTTGTTGGCGTTGCGGTTGCTGTTGCTGTTGCTGCGGTTGAATATCAACTACCCCTGCCCAGTTGGCATCACCTGGGGCTTGAAATTCCCTGTCTACAATTGCTCCAAATAATGGACGCGCCACCGGAACCGCTAACCTTCCTCGATGTGAGGAACAATCAGCAAATATGCGTTTATCCATAACATTGACGCTCAAAGTGTCATCTGATTGTGGCAAATTTGGCAAGAAGTGCCTTATCAACATCATCACAAATCTTGGATACAGAAGGAATCTTTCTCTTTCAGGAGCTGTAATCTGATGGATGAATTCCGAGAAAAACAACTGCGAGAAGCTGAACTTCCTATTATACACCATCGCAATCACTCCTGATTGGATCTTTGAGACGATGTAATCAAAACCAGCCTTCTTTGGCGCAAAACAAACCATGAACACGTGGACCAGAAATCGCCATTGCCCTATCAATCCACTTTTCATATAAGATGATTTCGTAACATCCAGACTATAGCCCATTCTCAGAAACGCGGCTTGCCTAATACTTAATGGAAAGTCTATAGGCCCGTCTTCTTGTTCCTGTGAACCCAACTGTAGCACTTGGCGCAACATATCTGCTGAGAAGACAAGAGGTTGGCCAGCGATTCTGGTTCTTAGAACTGTCGGGGTGACAGTGCAATCAACTTGTAAATGGTCGTAAAACTGCCTCACATATGAAATAACAATTGGGATGTTATGGTATAGAGCAAAGCTAATCCTGGATTCAGCTAGGAAATCCAAAACTTGGCGATATCCCTGCGCCTCAGGGATATTATTGTCTGGATTAAGGACCATATTATGTTTCGGGACAAAAGCACGAACTGCCATATCTGCACAATAAATAAAACTGTTAGACTTATTAAAAATCAATAAACTTGTTTAAATTCAAATTTGTTTTATTTTGTACTTTATTAAATACAAAATCTAACACAATTAAATTTCCACAAGTTTAATAAAATTTAAATTAAACAAATTAAATAAAGTACAGATTCGAAAGTAACAGATTCGAAGTGTCCATATTCGAATGTAATGGACAGATTCGAAGAGTCCCTATTCGAGTCTAATGGACAGATTCGAATATCATGGTCATCTCGAATCTAATGATAGATTCGAGAAACCCATGAACAGATTCGAAAGTCCATGAACAGACTCGAAACCCCGTCGGCCATTGTTTCAACAAAAACCCAAGATTTTAACCATTTTGAACTTGGTAAATCACATACATTAGTTCAACTAGGTTCTAATCATTGATTTATGTCTTTAATTTGATCTTTTATAGGTCCAAACTTAGTTATTTAGCAAAAACCCTATTTTGACCCATAAAACTTCAAAAATCGACGATTTGGCCTGAAATTGTGTATAAAACTACATGAAACTTGTACAATCAAGTTGATTATACCTAGATACAGTAGTAGAATCGAACACACTAGCTTGAAACTCGACAAAATGTCGTTTAGGAGAAAAACGGTAGACTCGAGAAAATAGATTCGAAATCGCTGAAATAGATTCGAGAGTATAGATTCGACAACAGTAAGTATTAAATGACTTCACTGTTAACCTATTTATACTACCAACCTTCGAGTCTAAGAGTAGATTCGAATCTACTGACAGATTCGAAGTACTCCTTATTCGAGTCTGTCTTAGATTCGAATCCTTCCAATACTTAGAAAATTTTCGAAAATTTTGAAATAAAATCAACATTTCCAACTTTTTCTACGGTATCATGTAACCAGATAAACTATGCCAACTCTTTTACCCTAAGCAACAGATATTTCACGCAATGTTTATTTTATTCAACTTTGAATGCACCCTCAGTAACTTTTTGACCTTTTACCTAAGTAAAAATTAAACTAACCCTAAATCAGATAAAATAAAATAAACTAAGGTAAAAATAAAATAAAATAAAATAAAGTAAAATAAAATTTTGACCAAAAATTTAATCTAGACTTAAGAAAAAAATTTACAATCTAAGCTAAATACTTAACAACATATTTTTGATGAGTATAGTCTAAGAAAGGTTCAATCAGATAGCGATGTCCGATACTAACTTTCAGTACTTAAACTTTCACACTTAGGAATTTTTTATTCCTTTGTTTGTTTGTCGTGACATACCTATTTAGCCGATTGTTGGTATTTTGCCCCTTTTAAACATTCTACATTTCGGAATATCCCTTGGCCTTTTTATTTATCAGGAAATTATCTTACGTGACGCAGACATAGACATACTTTTATGATCAAGGCACACAGACAAAGATTCTAACTTGTTGGTATTTGCAAACTTTCTTTAAAAGACAAACATCGGACACAGGTCTGTATTTTCATACAACAAAGTGTCTTAGTTCGACTTAAGGTTTATTTTTAAAGTTAGCAGACAGCGGTGACAGGTCTGTACTGACGTACAACAAAGCGACATATCTGCTAACCCGAATCTAAACAGAGACAACAGGTCTGTACTTACGTACAACAGAGTTGCATGTTTTCGACTCTCAGTTACATATGATATTTCTATTCTTTCCATTTTTAGATGTATTTGATGTTGCCATACATCCCCAGAAAGTTTGCATACCTCATTTAGACTCAATGTTTGTATGTCTTGTACATAAAAATTAAGACCGATTGGTCGTACATCTAAGTTAGTGGCACGCTTGACTTTTTCTAGAATATTTTATTAGCCTTGAGATTCCCTATATGTATTATGCCTACCAACACATCAAACTAAATAAAGTATAACACTTAGGATTTAGTTGCATTATGTGTGAAAGTCTAAATACTGTCTGTAACGACGGTGCTAATTTTCGTCACTTTGAACCTATGTATCTAAGACTTAACCTTTTTTCTGATATTCTCTTTTTTTTTGTATTTTTGTGATTTTCTCTCTTTTTTCTTTTGTTTTTCATAAGAAAAAGCAGTAAAATAAGCTAACCTACTTACTAAAAATAGAAACTTACTAAAATTAGAAACTTACTAAAAATGGAAACTTTCCTAAATTAGCAGACTACTGTAAAGAAAGAAATACTACTACTCTAAAAGAAAATAAACTTACTACTACTAAGGTCAAATTACTCTGGGTTGCGCATTCCATTCAGTTGAATTAAATACTCAAACCGTGACTTATCAAACGCTTTGGTAAATAAATCTGCATTATTATCTTCTGT